>WURS02000013.1:970479-982179 GCA_011762765.2 Rhinocypha anisoptera | reverse complement strand
AATGCAACATCTGATGATGTTGCTTTGCGACGAAACCCGGATCGTATAGAAAATATATTTTTATGTGGAATTTCAAAGTTTGTGTCTCATTTAATCATTTTAGTTTAAAGTGTGTTGCCTATAAATTTAGAATAATTTATCATTAAACAGTTTGATAACCAATAGGGAGGCTTAAATAATTACCTAAGGTATGTTTTTTTATAGTGCACAGAGTATTGTATATTGATGATGGGCATCTTTAATAACTGCACATCTTTACCATTCCTTGAATTAACAAAATTACGTGGCTCTTTTAATCAGCCACGTTTTTGGTTGATATCCAAACATATTTGGAGTTAAAAACCAGACTTGAAGGCATAATTCAGTGTATTTGTGACCATGTATTTTAACGTGTGCTAAATTTTTTGTGTGCAGTTTTTTCAGTGTTGCTTTTGGTTCTCTGCAAAACTCAGCATTGGAGGTGGGACTTTAAATTTTATTTTGTTATTGTTGAGAATTCTCAACCTCATTAAATTGTAATTCAGCATGCTACTGTTAGAAAAGGGAAAGTCTGGAATCCATTTATGATTCTTGACTTCCTCTAAACCATTTATCATGTTGTTGGTATAAATTGCCCAGTTAATATGCAGCCAAGTGCCATTTATATAATAGAACCTTTTTAACATAAGAACGTCACCAATAAAGTTGAGAATTTGTCCAACTCCAATTTAAAAAGTAATATTAATAAGAAAACATACTGATGAACATACTTTTGGAGAATATACAGTTTTTTAAATATAAATATAAGGATAAAATTAATAATTATAGGCTAAAATATAAATATACACATTTTTTTTAAAGGTTGAAAAAACACTGCCTTTTCCACATAAATATTTATAACATGACTGGTTTTATTCCATAAATAACATCCTCAGGTCCATCAGTAACATCAGTACCTATGTAATGAAACGGTAGTGTAATAAATATTAATGTGGAGAAGGCGGTGTTTTTCAACCTTTAAAATCATGGAGTTCCATGAATTAGAGCCAAAAATAGTCTCTTTTTTAGTGTTATTTGTTAATTCAAGTCAAAGAAGACTTTACTTATTACCGGACTGTAATATGTTTTAGTAATAGAGTGTTATATGCTAATTCAAATCATATAATTTATTACCCACTTCTGAATATGAATTTATGTCTTTTAGTATGCTAGACTTCCACAAGATTATGCCTTCTAATGTGATTTTATAAGTCACATATTACCTATCCTCATGGAGGATGATAATAGTTCATTTATAACCATTTGGAATTTTTCAGTGCCATCAATTAATTTAATGTAATGATTAGACAGAAACTGATTCTTCTTATCATGCAAATAGTACATATTGTATTACTAGAAATTGTATTACTACAAACATATTAAATTTAATATGTTTAACTCTATTGATGAAATTCTAAATAAGGTTTGATATATGTACTATATTGTTATACACACTTATACTTTATTTTTTTGACATGTCAAATGTGACAAATTTTGAACATCATGACCTCTACACAAATAACCATGTTATTATTATATGTTATGTAGGTGTATATAAGTATTACTTGGTGTGTGAAGGTTACAAATAGGTGAAAAGATTTGGGGATTTTGTTTCACAAAAGTGGCACTATGTAGTATATTCAACAGTATTGTTTGTAGGTTAGGAAAATATATGGTGTGACATCAAAAAGAGTTGCACTATGGAAAATATTTTTGGTAGGATCCAAAATCAATCTAGTTGTGAATTAGACCAAAGTGCTAGGGAAATTACCAAGTACAGGATCATCAAAAGGAAATTATGGAAATTACAGATGGTGTCATTAGAAGTTTCTAAGCCTCCTATTTTTCTGGCTGTCCGTATGTGCCAAGAAAAACCCACCAATCTAAATAGTACTGATTGTCAACATGTGATCTAAAGGATAAATAATGCAGTCTACACCTTTAAAAATAGATGGGGTATCAATTCTGAAATATGTACCTGTTAAGATGGTAAAGAGGCATGCAGAAGAACATGCAGCATAACATGTATATTTATTAGTTGCAAAATATCATTTCCAGAGGTTGGGAATAACTTTGCATCACTTTTATTAATGAAGATGATTTATGGAACCACTTTTATTACTCATGTTATCTTACAAACTCATACTGTGTCATTAATGCCTCTGTTGATGCCCTTTTCTACTATGCTAGCAGGTGAAGCTGAAAACAATTGAAAAGATAAGGTAGTGGATATACTGGTTGATCTTTCATTTAGGTCATCCTAAAATTATCAATAAGATTAACAAGTAATTATATATGTTGCCAATAGGTTACTTGACTATTCTCTGGAGCCCACTGTTACTAGGTTAATCTTGGTGTGTCTGAATTTATAGATGATGGCTAGTTAGATAACAGTTGTATTCAGTTAATGTATACCTACTTAATATTAAGTGATGGGTTGACTTAAAACATGTTCAGTGACTATAGATCTTGCAAGATAGACATCGTGGATGAAGTTCTCTCGGGTTGACAACCGGGTCAAGGGGTCCATTGTGGCCGATGTTTCGAAGCTCGACTCGAGGGTCGTCATCAGGGCTGCTGAGAGCAGCCCTGATGACGGTTGTCAACCCGAGAGAATATCCTTTGTGATCATTTTTTCATAAAATATCACTATTAAGAGGAGTTGTAGTAACCCAAATATAATTGTATCCATGTTAATGCCTGGCTATTAAATGTCACTGTTTTTTGTTAGTAAATGTAATGTGAATCAACTTGAAAGAGGTAGGGATAATATGTTTTTCAGACAATATTTGCAATTCTCTCACCTTGATGTCAGTATTTTCTTTTCTTTCACCATTATGTTATTAAAATTTGTTTTGAAATATTTTTTCAGAGATATTTTGTTTTAGACAAAGGAATTCTTGATCACCTGTATGACCAACATCACTATTGGAATGTCTTTCCTTTGGTTATGTTCTATATGCTCCTAACATAAGCTTTCACTTCTTAAACCTTAGCAGGTATAGAGCCAATAGCTCACTTGTAATCCCCAATTTCAAATTTTCAACCTTAAAATTCTGAAATACCTTTGGCAATCTTCTATACAATGTATTCATAGACTTAACCTCAGTCTTACTGAATTAATGAAAAAGTTATTTCCAAATTAAAGAATTCAAATCTCCCTATAGACAAAATTCAATCATTGAAAATGTAATCCCATTACTAGTAGCACCAGCTAGTGACCTAACATGAAAAATAGTGTGAGGTCCTTTTAAATTTCAACTTCTGATAATGTCATATGTTCACATTTATGCAGAACTTAGTTTACTTGCCAATGATAGTATTTTACCGAGAGTTACCAATCTATTGTTATATGATTTAGAAAAACTTCAGTCAGTTATAAAAGATGAAAGATCATGAATATGTACCAGAAAGTAAAACTTGCCAAAATGCTTAATGCTTTAAATCTAATTTATTTCATGTAATTTGATTGCATGCTGCAATTAAGAAATAGTTCAAGTTTAAGTATCTGTCTTCCTACAAAGGAAACAGCCACTTTTTCATACTTTTCAACCTGTTGTGAGTTAATGTGTGACAAATTTTACTTATCTGTTTAGAAGCTTTATGTTGCATTGCATCCATTCCATTTGATAAACAATGATTAATTTGCAGGTGGAAGAGGAAAGAGAGACAGGAGGAGTTCAGAGTGGGAAATTCTTGAAGGTTTAAGAGATGGTCAACGCTTTGAATGGAAACCAAATGTTTTTGAGGGATATCTTCACAAGAAAAGAAAATGGCCTTTGAAAGGCTGGCACAAGGTACATATAATTAAATGGCATTGTGGTCATGCTTTTGAGAAATACCGAAGTAGTTCTGTTGTCAAATTTAGCATAATTTCTTGTTATAAGAGTTATGACCATATGCAATGTGTGATATACATTTTCCAGACATATTCACTTCTGTACTATTGACAGTGAAATATTATTTTATATTTTATCATATTCTAATTATTTTTTATAGCTTTTGATTTCATATGGTCCATTTTAAAATGAATTATGATAAAATTTGATGTGGCCAGCCTCTCTGGTGATCTTCTAAATTTTAATGGCACTTAAAATAAACTCTCAGTTAATATGAACATATTAACATACTGTTTCATGAGTAAATGAATTCCAGTTTCCTTCTTAATAACTAAACCCTTTTAGTTTTTATTTAATGTGTAGTGGCCACTATTATGTGAGATCTCCCCTATCAAGGTCAGTTTTCGCCAGTTTTTTTTTTTCATTTTCAGTGTCTCCATTTTTGTTCTAAATTAACCACTCTTCATATGACGTGTGCTTTTTCCTTAAGAACCTTTATGATTAGTTCTGGTTTGTAGCACTTTTTGGATGCAATGATTTTATTGGTTTCAAGTGTACGATCAAGTTTATTAACCAATAGGGGGATACTAATGAGTCTACTTATCATTGAATGAAAGACTGATACCTTCTGAGAAATGTGATAGGGGAATCGTAGAGGATTACTTGATCCTCAAAGATTGTTTTTCTGAAAATTGCAAACTTGTATGTATTGCCACAGGTTGTAATGGAAATTCACGAAAATTGAGATGGCAATGGACTCTTTTCTCATGCAGGAAATTTAGGTCTTGACATAGTGAGTTCAGGGAGTTTAAGAAACTGTCAAGTTGGCATCAGTTCCAGTCCATACTCCAAATATGTCGTCAGCATAAAGACACCAAAAGTCCAATATCATAGGTGTTCACAACTCCTAAATTGGAAACTTTTTCCTCTAATTCAACCTTATCTAACTCTGCAAGAAGCTGAGATAAAAGGAAGCCCATAGCTAGTCCTTCTGCTTGCATGTAAAATTTACCAATGAATAGTGAGGTTGGTTTTCATTGTTTTCTTCCTCGTTATTCTTCTCTCTCTACATCCATTTTTACCATCTTTCTGAAAATGATGGACTCTCCTTATTACTAATGTGTAATAAATATTTTGACAGAAAAAGGATTTTCATAAGACATAAATTGAGGAAACATGGTCATTTAAACAGAATTGTTTATTGGCTTATTATTAAGGCAACTTATCCAACGTACTATCTTCAGATTATTTTCTCTGATGTTGATTTTTGTCCCAGTCAGTTTGGCAAAACATTCATCAACCTTTTGTATGCACAAATCTTCTCCCATCACCTGAAAATATTATTACGCAGTGAGTGTTACACGTTTTCCTCATCCTCAACTCTTTTGAAATGAATGCCTAACTGAATCAACTATAATGTAATTGAAGGTAAAGAAAAGGAAAAATAATTATCTTGAGATTTGGAAAAAAAAGCAAATATAATTAGGATAGGTAAGTGAGAAAACAGGATGTTATAGTCTTTTTTAATAACTTTTTGTGGCAAGGGATTATTAAAGGAATTGATCAACAAAATATTGTTATTAAATTTTCATTTTCGTATTCTCTTTTCTCCTTAAAAAAGTGGTGTACAGTTGATGTATTCTACTTCTAATTTCCATCTCCTCTATTCTTCCTTGCCCCATGTTTTTCATTAATAGTGAATTCTTTTCTTTCACCATTATGTTATTACAATTTTATTTGAAATATTTTTTCAGAGATATTTTGTTTTAGACAAAGGAATTCTTGTATATGCCAAAAATCCAAGTGGAATTGCACGTGGAAAACTCCATGGCTCAGTGGACGTGGGCCTATCAGTAGTCACAACCAAAGAAATCAGGCGTCGGATGGACATAGATGCCGAGGAATGTATCTACCACTTAAAGGTAAATACATTTATGATGAAATCTTATGGAATGTTATTTTATGTAATAATGGCAAACATATTATGTACATATAGTGTTACCTTTTAATGGGCTAGCTAAATAGATTGTCTCTATTGCATTTGGATATGCATATAAATTCTTTTGTTGTGTGTACACGGAGATGTTAAACTTCTTGTGGATAAGCTTTTATATTTTTTTGGCATACCATGGTTTTGTTCCCAATGCAATGTAATAATTCCTTGGGTGATGTTAAGAATCTGACACAACCATATAGCATTTAATTATGCATTAGATGAACAAAAACCTCCAGTTATACTGCTCCAACTAGTCTTCTCATTGGGTAAGGACAATTGTAATTTGGGTAATGACTCCCCAAAGGAAAGCTCTCATATCCATCTTCTTTCATAGCAGTGTAACTTGTTTTTTTAAGTAAGCTTGATGAATTTACATCCTTTAAAGGCAAATGAATTTTCTAAGAAAGGTCTTCAAAAAGGAAAATTTAAATCATAAAATACCTGTGAACTTCCTAAATTTGGTTGAAATTAGAAAGTTGTAGTAAACTGGTTAGTGTCTCATACACAGGCTAAAGTTTCTGTTTCAACCCTTTTAGTGCCAGCCACTATCACATGGTATATGCAAAATCTGCCAGAGCTTTTTCCTGCAATTTGTTGATGTCACATTTAAATATATATAAACCACAGTATGCAACCCAAAGGTTGGTATGTTTAGTGAGGGTAGAGCTCACCTAGTACTAAGCCCACATCGTGTGGCAATTCACACATCAGGGTAGAGGGATCAGTTGCTTTCCCTGTGCCGCCTGTGGTTTCCCACTAAGATGTGGTACCCGAACAGTCACTCCGCTTGGGTTTAGCTGTATAAATATTAATATAAATGTGTTTTACTTAAAAATACATACATACTTACATTTAAAAAATGTTATTTACACTCCAAACACTTTAAGGGTAAGAAAAATATTTTATTTATATTTTTTTTCTCATAAACAATTAAATAAAAAATTATTTATTAAACAAAAAATCATGCTGATAGATCAGCCTATGCCACTTTTTGCACATACCCCTGTGGCCACTTGCACTAAAAGGCTTAAATTGGAATAAATTTATTTTAACTAATTTTATAATTACCAGATTTTTATTCTGTTGTTTTGGATAAAACTGCTGCTTTCGTAGCAATGTCGATTGTTTTCTTAGGCATGATGGGCATAGTAGAAGCAGCTTTCCATTAAAATTGTCCTGAGCTAACCTTTCAGATGGAAACTGTTCGATTACCTTTATACCCATGCATTTTTTATCAACATTAAATGTGGAACATCTTATTTATATCTGTCTATAGCATTAATACATAATTGTGAATTCTGTTTTATCTGAAAGAAGTTTTGTCTTTTTTTGTATTCACTTTGGTTAATAAATTGCTCTTAATTTTCTTTGTTTTTCTTGTACTTAAATTTCCTAACACTTGTATGAGAAAAGCTTTTTATCTACTCATATAGAAATGATTTGATTTTTGACACCTAGGCTAAGTCTTCAGAATCTTTCACAAGATGGGTAGAATTGCTGAGAAAGCACCGTCTCTACAGACAACACTTGCTTACTTACGGTGAACGGAACACTCATCAGCCCTCTGTATCACCATCTGAGGGATATGATCAGTGCCATCCTTCATCGAAGGAATTGCCGTCGACCTCAAATGATTTTGATTCATCAACCACAGCCGCACTTAAGTCCTCGCCCACTCCATATTCTGGCTCATTATCCCAGAATGTTGAACACCTGGAACCCAGAGAATCTGATATGGAAGCCACGTCGACTACCACCGGTAAGTACACAGTATCAGTGACTCCCTCTCACCTTGTTTGAAATACAAGTGTAATGGCCAATGTGCCTGTCTCACTTAGGTGAAAAATCTTTGCACATTGATTTCAGAATCAAAAATTATGCAGACACTTTAGTGGTAATTGTTGTCATTCCCGTTGGATTTTTGGCTGTATATGTGTGTGATGCATGGTATTTCTATGACAGGTGGAGGACCAGCAACCAATGCAGTGTCTGGCTCCCCGGGCGAGAGGCACTTGGGCATGGGGGCAGGAGGTATGCTTCTCGGAGCAGGAGGGGGAGGTAGCCAACTAGCAGCATGGGTGGTGGACTCTGCACCTCCTTTGGAAGCTCTGGCTAGGGAGCTGGCCCTCACCAGGCACAACCTTCACAGTCTTACTCGAATACTTGCCTCAATAAGTAGCATCCCATCTAATGATACCGAGGTAGTAAATCCCTTTGCCTTGATGCATTGAAACTTATTGCTTTGTGAGAGAATCCCATAGATCTGGTTTTCTTTGCCTTGCATTGCTTGTTTGTGGCATTGTAGGGTGGTAATTTCCCTCATCTGAACGTTGACTCGCTGAATTTTTTAAACATTTGAATCTCCTTTGAAAGTTCTTTTCTTTTAAGTGGATTTATTTTAATGATGCAATTTTAATTTCAGCATTGATTTAAGTTTGGTTGATTGAAAAGTATTATTGGGTAACAAAAAGCTTTAGAAGTTGAAGTTACTTGATGTTCTCCCTAGGATGCATGCTATCATTGTAATAATGGTAAGGAATAAGGATTTCAATTTAATAAATATCTTGTTTAGGAGGTAGTCAATGAGAAAATAATGCAAAGAGGTTTGAAGATGATAAAGACAATGCCCCACTTAGCATAAAGCTTATGAAGTCATAGTTGTCTCTGGTATTAGCATTATGTCTGTAGCATTATGAAGGCATAATTGTCTGTGGTATAAGGCAAATGCTGTTTCTTTTCACAAAGCAAAAAACCTAAAGCAAATAACCTTAATTGGAATTAAAAATAAGCCCCTGGCAGGGATGTGCTAAAATGTTTTTCATTTGCAATCATAGAAGGAAAGAATTGTAGCTGCAGCGACATCCATTCCTAAGCAACTTTTACATAAGTCATTTCATGAGTAACATGTTAAATGGGACAAGAATAAGAAGGGAGAATTTTGATGTTATCGGATAAGGCCATAAGGTTACATTGGGCTACATTGGATTGTGGTGGAGGAGAGAAGGGAAATTTTGTGAGGATTGTGGCCCCAAATATGAGGTGTGGTTAGAAAATATGAATAGGACAGATTTTGTTACCCATGTTACGACTGCTTTTATTGGTGCTGTACGATTGGCAAAGGTGAAGCATTGTGCTTGATACTACTAGTCTGACAATATGATGATCATTCAGTTTCCAGTTTTGCTTCAGTGCTAGTTTAATTCAGATCATTTATTTGCTCTGTGTAGGAAACATGCTTAAAGTCAATATAGACCAACAACTTAACATTAAATTTTAAGTAACATTAAAAGAAAACACTTGTTCCATTTCCACAATTTATTTCTCAGAACTACCTAGATTTCAAGTCACTGTGTCAGGTTAGTTCCAAGAAATAAATTGTGGAAATTGACCAAGTGTTTTCTTTTATCGTTATGATGAATCGTTTCCACCACGTAACGGCTGATACCATTAACTAATTAAATTTCACAATGAACTTGCAAAGTCTGCTACAAAAATATGTATTAAGTTTGCTAGAAGAAGTATATGGTGATGATTGTTTATGTTGAATTCAAGTTTTTCAGTGGGTAAAACGATTCAACAATAGTGGATATCCCTATGTTGGGCTTTCATGAATAGCAAAAACAGATGACAACATTGAATAATTCTGTGATATAATTACAGATACTCAACTTCTGAATGTTAGAGCTGACATTGAGTTAATAAATATTGATTAAGAAACTTCAGAAAATTTTACTTGGCAGTTTTAACATAAGCAAAGTTTATTCAAAGTTGGTACTAAAAATCCTTTTTGCTGATAAAAAAGCTTGAAGGGCCATTTTCTCTGACACCCTGGAAAACCTTGAATCTGACCCTAACATTTTAGAAAGGGTAATAATATCCAATGAATCATGGTTTTTCATATATGACCCTGAAACCAAGCACCAATTTTACAAATCTTATTTTTATTAGCTTTAGGTTTTTTCTTTGCTGAAAAGATTTTATGGCCCATAGGCCATACATCTATAACTGA
This sequence comes from Rhinocypha anisoptera, assembly GCA_011762765.2. Taxonomy (NCBI): domain Eukaryota; kingdom Metazoa; phylum Arthropoda; class Insecta; order Odonata; family Chlorocyphidae; genus Rhinocypha; species Rhinocypha anisoptera. The sequence goes on along the minus strand of WURS02000013.1, from coordinate 972,317 downwards.
AATACTGGAAACATACACAGCTTACCTGTCAATTACCAAATTTTTAAAAGTTATTGTATGAAACTAATGATAAATCATCTCAAAGTGGTTAATAGACCCCATTAGGATAGGTATAAAATGTATTCAAATAATAGAAAATATTCATTATCTTGCAATTGTTTCAATGTATGTTGTAGTGGTTACACATGATTATAAGCTCAATGAAAATTGTTTGTTTATAAACTATATCTCTCCTCATCGAAGAAAATCATTATTGAATCATTCAATCATAATTCAATAATATAAAATTATTTCTATATATCTCTTCCTCTTTTTCTCCTTTTAAGATTTTTGCTTATTGAGTCACATATCTTACTCCCTTACAATACTGTATATAGTCCAGGCCTTTTAGCAGAAAAAAGACCTCACAATCAAAAAATTGGTGGGTAGGAGTTTTTCAGCTGTAAAATGCTAAATTGCCTGGACTACATACAGTAGTAGTCCGCTATAGGGAGTATGGCTTATAACAAGAGTATTGCTGTAGCGAGTGATCGTTTTGCGTCGGTTGGTCCACGTGTTAAAACATAGGGAGTTCCGCCGCTTATTACGAGTGGTCATATCTGCACTATCGCTATAGCAAGTAGGTTTTGCCGTGGTTGACACGGGTTGAATAACTCTCAGGATTCAAACACTCATTACATTGTCATGCCTCGCGAATCTAAATCGTAAGGAAGGCTTTACGAGAGACTTTGTGGTGATTTTAGGAGAGGAGACTGTGATTTTATCCCACAAACTTTTCTGGGTGAATGACTGAACAACATATCTTGGAATCTGTCCTCCAGTCCGTCATTTCCTTGTGCTATTTCTTCCTTATAGCTGTATCAATCAGAATAAAAGAACATAAGGGGTGATGAGCTGGACTTGTAGACAATGCAGGAAAAGGTCTAGTTGAAGGTCAGATGGGGAGGGGGAGACTACCAAGCAACAGGAGGTCCCCTTTTCAGGTCCCTTTTTCATGGACAAGCAAGAGAAGGGATTAGTTGAAATTCAGAGAGGGGAGGAGCAAACAAACAAGGGGGAATCTACTTTTCACCAGCTCTAACCCAGAGTGAAGGAGATCCCATCTGCTGGTCCCATTGTCTGTGTTGACCTTAGCAGGATGGGTAATCTCTCGACCCTACTCTTATTTATGGAATCGTAATTGTTAACCTTAAGTCATACCATATCTATGATTGTTCATGAAACATCGCCAAAGATACAACTGATGTGTGACGTACATTAGTTAAGAGTGCGTGGGTTTTGGTGACAATATTTAAAATTTTTTTTAATGAAACGATCTATTTTCAATGCATTTGTGGATGGATTGATACAACTACTTAATGGCTCTTTTTTGCCCAGTTTTAATGCCATTATAAATGCTGAAAGAGGTGAATTTAAATGACCGTCGGCTAGAACGAGTGTGCATTATAACGAGAGATTTTTAGCCATTTATCAGCTCTCACTATAGCGGGCTTCTACTGTAATATTTGAATCAATAATAAGTAATCCATGTGAACTGTTGTATAAATTAGGTCTTCAGGTGATTTATTTTTTCCATTTTTGGGTAATCCATTGTGATAATCATATCATTTTGCTAATGATATGAAGTCAGATAAACATTTGGGAGAGACAGAGAATGTTATAGATGACAAAAATTTTTTCACTGAATGGCTCGTAAAGTCTCATCCTTGAAAAGTTTCTTAAATTAACAGATGGCCCAAGAAAGTGAGTATGAAAGAAAGAATAGGAAATAGTTTCCGGCGTGACTTTGTGGAACTGCTTCATGATTAAATGAGACACAAACTTTGAAATTCCACATA
>WURS02000013.1:948984-961100 GCA_011762765.2 Rhinocypha anisoptera | reverse complement strand
ACCCCTAAATACTATTTGTAAAATTAGAACAAATAAAGAGAAATGTCACTCCTCTGGAGTCTAAAAAAAAAAAAAAATCTGTCGTCGTTCCTCTTCACTAATACATCTGGAAAAGGGAGCTGGTTGATTTCTTCAACTTCCATAGTAAAATTGATCCTTTCGTCTTGTTTGTTGAGGTTCTTTGGGAAACCGTTGAGTTCCTTTCGTCCATGTGGCCATATGACAAATGTGTCATCTACATATCTCAGGAAAAGTTTTGGTTTCTTTTCGTAGGTTTGTAAAGCTTACTCTTCAAATGCTTCCATGAATAGGTTGGCGATGACTGGTGATAGGGGGGACCCCATAGCTGTGCCTTTTATCTGCTGATAAAATATTCCATTCCAGATGACATATGAATTGTTGAGGCAAAATTTCACCATTTTTGGGATGTCCTCTGGTAATCCTTTTGCAACAAGCGATCTGGTAATCTTTGCTGACTGGTATGTGGTTGGTGAATAATGACTCCACGTCGAAGCTGACAAGTAGGTTGGTTTTTCTCACTCTCAAATCCTTGATGATTTCAATGAAATGAAAAGAGTTTTTCACGTAGGTGGTTGTTCTTCCAGTAAATGGCTTCAACAATCTGGCTATATATCTTGCCAGTTTATGTGCTGGTGAGTCGATAGCACTGACGATGGGCCGAAGTGGGATACCATCTTTGTGAATTTTTGGTAGACCATACATGCATGGAGGTTTTGGAGCCGGCTCGAGAAGGCCTCGGCATCCTTCGGGTGGAATCGAAGACTGTTGAAGGATGGCTTTGGTCTCCCGCTATAATCTGTTGGTGGGGTCTGTCTTCAGCACTAGATAGGCGTCGTGTTGAAGTAGATTTACAATTTTGTCCAGGTAATCTTTTTTCGACATCATGACAGTGGCATTGCCTTTGTCAGAAGGTAGGATGAGTAGGTCATCGACTTCTCTTATTTTCTTAATCGCCTTCCTCTCTTCCTTGGTTAGGTTTGTCTTCGGTGGTTTCGCCTTAAGTAGAATGCATCCCACTTCTTCCCTAATTTCGTCTGCTTCTAATTTGCTTAGTTTGCTTCGGAGATCACTTACGACCTGAAGATTCTAGCTGCAATGCTAGAGAAACTGTTGTCCCCACAATATGGACAGACGTGGAAAAAAAACCCGAAAGAAATGAATTTTTAATTCTGAAATTGTTTAATATCTTGCTTTTAGTGACACTTCATATGTGATGATGATGTAGTACTTCATTCTGGCTTTTAATCGTAACACCTTTCCACCAAAAATTCCCTTTTAATCCCAGACCTATGGTTATTGTGGAATTTTAAAATATTCAAGTCACATGAAAATTGTGAATATTAGCTAAAGTTTAGTCGATTTTGTCATTGGCGTCATAGTTAGCCTCAGCTATCCCATTAATGTCAGAGACATAATCTGTATGACTGGAGAGATTTCAGGACAAATCCATCATGACTGGATAAATGAATCTTTCAGGTGGAATATCGCAAGGGATTTAAATTACATTTCAATAACCAATGCAGTTCTATGATATGTTAAAACATCATCTTCATATTTCCAAATATCTTTCAAGTTCTTATGAAGATTTTGCATTTATTTCCATCCTCTAATAAAAATTTTAATGTTTTTATGGCATATTATCTTGCTCAGGATTGTACTCAATTGTTTAATTAATGAATCTTTAAAAAATCTCTTTCATCCCAATCGCCTTTTTGAAGGGTATTTAATTCACTTCACATCCAAAGCTTAAAAAAATGATAACTTATATTCTATTTTCATTTTGGCATTGTATTTACTGTGCTTTACATAGTTGCTCATTTCTTAAATTCCACAAGAGAACATCAAGGGATTAGCAAACCTCTGTTACTAAAATTAATTTTGAAAATTAAAAAAAGAGGACTTGTAATTGAAGGTTGCAAATGGCTATTAAAATTGAAACTAGTCAAAACAAATAGTGGTACTCATGGTTTACATCTATTCAACCTGTAAGATATTTGAAATTCTTGCTGGTGTAATTTCTCCAATTAATTTTCATTTTAGTTCACCTGATAAATGTTTGAGAATAACTGATTTTAGAGAACTATTTAACTAATGGTATAACTGACTGCTGTTTCTGTAATTATTTTGCTAATCTGCAAAGGTAATATAGAATGAAGATATTTATTTGTAAAAAGTCAAGTAATGAAAGATAAAATTTGCAAGTTTACATGTAAATGTTATTTGTGTCCACATCATGGCTATTTGTTGTGATTAGTAATTTGTTCATGTGCCACATATCCCCTTTTCATCTGTAACATTGCAGTATCTTAAGTTTAATTTATTATTGGTTTTTGTTATAATCATTTAAGTTGGCTGATGACAGAACCTGGCCTGTAAATAGTGCCAATTACTAATGAGTACCTGCTTCTACTTTCTATTATAAACAATGAAAGCAAGAATATTTTTGACCTGAAGGAATGCATGCAACTAATCTTTGGAATGTTGGTGTCCAATGCACACTGATTAAACTAATTGTACATAGTAATATGATTTATTTGGAATATAACAATTGGCTGTCTTCTGATGTCTACTGTCTTTAACATAATAACACTTTTCAGTTATACTATATATTTTAAAGCACTTAAATATTGCTCTACTCCATAATAGAGATCTTTTCAATCTTTCTTTGTTAATGACTCTGTGGTGTGGGCCATCATTTGAGGAGTAGTCAAAGAATCTAGAAAAATAAAATCAATAAGTTTCCTTTATTGTGATATTGAGTAGATTTAGATATCCAAGGTTTTCTTGTCTGCTATCTTTATATTTCATCCAACTGTGAGTGGTTGAATTTTCCAATTTGGGCAATTCATGACTCTTGACAATTAGAGTCATTAGTACAAGATCATTGAGAAATTAAATTCTCTTGGTTAGTCATTGCCTGTTGTCTTAACTAACAAAAAACTTTGTCCTGTGATCTCTATTCACCCTGTAATAATGCCTTACAACAGCAAGTTGCGGGTACTGAATGCAATTCTCCAAGCGTGAAGAAAGACCGCCGCAAGTTCGGATTGAGACGGAAGAAAGGCTCCAAGGGGAGTGCGGCTGATTTGAACTTGGGCTCTAGTCCAGGGGGCCGCCCCACTCCACCACCCCTGACGGGACCCACACCCCAGCCTCCTCAGCAAATGACTCCACCCTTGCAGTCATCTGCTCCCCCTGTTGCTGTTAATGAGGTGGATACTACAATCTTCACGTACTCTGTGAGAAATAAATTTGACTTGTAATGAAGAGCAATGTGATTGTCCATGAGCTGCCTCCGTACTGGCCTTGCATTTTGCATTTTTGTTTTTTCTAAGACATGATTGGTTATTATATTGCCTAATCAATTGCATAAGATGCTTTCATTTGTGTGGAGTACATTGTTCATATTGCTGCTTTTGATTTGACGAGGCTTTAGAGAATATGCTTCATCAAATTAACTTTGAAATTGAGGGTAAAACACCTTAAGTTTTAACTTCAGTCTTCTAATGTGATATAAGTTTTGACAATTTTGCATAATGGTTTGATGTCAATACAGTAAACTTGGAGGAAATTTGTTTTTCCATTTAAAAGTGATTGGGGAAAGAAAAGCTTAAATGATTTTCTAATTGTCATGATGGCAGTAATCAAGTGTCAAGAGTTAGTAATTAGTTTACTGTATGAATACTAACATTTTAAAATTGGAATGCACATGCATGCATTGAGCTGCTTTAATAAAATATGGGGCAATTCAATACTGACTTGATGTAGGAACAGTGAGACTACACTCCAGTGAGCCAATATTGTCTTCAAGATTCTCTGCTATCTCAAAATGTATAATGCTAAGCTTTCTTCTTCTTTTCTCATTAGTGCTTATTGAGTCTCTCTTGTTACAGGAATATTTGTATCCACTTCCATATTTCTAAAGTATTGTTGACTGTCTGAAGCCTTATCTTACCTGGGGAATCTTTAAAACATCAAACTAATAATCAGTGTAGCAATAAATCAGCTTATCTTTGCCATTAGTGCTCACAGCACCTTGCTTTGATAATTCTTTGTATTTGGTTTCAATTAATTAGTGTGCTTATTTGATGGTCTTATAACATTCAGCTTTTGTTTATATAGATTTATAAAAACATGAATACTACTTATGAATTTGTAAGAGCACATGGATCATAAAAATAATTTACAATTTTTAGGGACGTTGAGGAAAAATCATGAACTGGATAGTGTTCTTTTTTCTGAAAATTCCAAGGTTAAATGGTTTGTAAAGTAATTGCATATGTAGAAAATTTTTACATGGTAAAATGCCATTTATTTAGATTATTAGATTTTCTGAATAAAAAAAGGTAAGACACTCCAATTAAATGTTAATATATAACCTTATTCTTAAATATAATTAGTAAATATTGAAGAAACATTTCTTCCCCTTTCAGACTACAAAGTCCTATTTGTTATAACAAGTTTAGAAATAACACACCACCCCATTTAGATAATAAATCTTGAGGAATCTGCTCCATTGACATATAGTGAGAACACTAGTAATGAAATTTTGTCCAAATTGGTCTCACTTAAAATTGCAGTGTTCATTGGTTTTAAGAGTGATAAATTCTTTTGTTTTATCATATCAGACATGTCAATTGCGTTTGCCATTTGTGTGAAATATATTGGATGATTTATGAATCCATCTGAATTATGACAACAAAATACTTGTTTAAGTCAAAAAGTGGTATTTAATGCATTCACAATGTTTATTACACTTTGAATCATGTGATGCAGATTTGAATTATATTGTATGTAGACATTGGACTAAATGGGTGTACCTCACAGTAAGTTTAGCATTTTTAGCAGTTTACCTTTTTTACCATTTGAAATAAGACTTTTCTTAATATAATGCAATGAAAAGGAGATTATAACAGCATTTGAGGAGGTTAATGAATTGTGATTCACCAGTCTTTAGTGTTAATTTTTTTTCTACAGAACAAAGATTACAGGATGTTGCAGTTATTATCAAGTATCATAATTATTGAGTGAATCTTTAAGTCCTCCCCAGGGACCAATTCATAGTATGTATGTTTCCTGGTTCTGCTGAATGTAGGGTTATACCGACCCATCAAAACAATTGAAGGGCACTGTGGTTTTTTTATAGAACTTAAACTGCTGTTATATATCCAATTGATCTCTATTTCTATGGTCTTAATGAATTTTATGAATGAAGATTGTTACATTTCTTCAAGAGTTTTACTAAGACTTTCACAGTATATTATTGTCATTGATTATTATGTGTACATTTTTGTGTAGAATACATTAGAAGTTGGTGATTAACAGTGTCATGCCACTTTAAAGTATACAAAAAATAGGATAAAGTAGTGTGAGTCCAGTTCTTGTAGACTATATATGTTAGATCAGTAGTTTTCAACCTTTTGAAACTACTGCAATTATGATGTACCTATGTGTGATTTAATGTACTTTAGATAACCTATGCTGGAGTTGTATATAGGTGAATATTTTCATGCATTTTCTCCATGTAGGTGGTGTCAATGCATAATTACTTTTGAACAAGTAGAATTATACTCTATCCTGTTTGGTCTTTAGGGTGTAGTAACATCGGCATCTGAGGGACTTCATCCATTATCTTCCCTGAGTGGCAGCCATCCATCACTTCCGTCAGCTACACTGGCAGTTGTCCGCCCTATCAGCCTCTCCGGTACTTCATCTTCACCAGTGCCGGTGCCAACTTCCAACATACCATCATCTACCATTCCTCCAGCTTCTGAGCATTACCTGTCTCTGCCTTCCTCATCCACTGGAGGAAGCATCACACCCTCTGACAATCAACTTCGAGAGGACTATATCATCTTAGCAAATGACGGTTAGTTTTTCATTCACAAAAGCAGATAAGCAATATGTGCCAATTATTTTTGCAGAAACTTGCCTGTTGTTCAACATCAGCCCCATAGTGAAAGTCCTGTAGTTATCATTCATTTGTCCTTAGATGTATGATGGTACTTTTTTGCATGAGTTCTCACTTCGTTTCCTCTTCCGTTATTAAATATTTTCTTCATGCAGCTTCGATCTTATTAAATTAGTTTTTTTACCATTCCATTTTACTGAAGTTTCCTTTTCAATCTTATTTATTAATACATATTTCATGAAATTGTATTTGTTGTTGTAATTGTAATGGTATTAGTAATTGACTTGCCCATACTACAGCATTGCTTAAGTAACATTTTAACTAATTTTACCTTTGAAGAGTTTCTGCCTTTTACTTCCAAACTATATTCTCTTATGAATTTGATTAAGATTATTAAATGCTTTCACGAATCTCAGCTGAAATAGAGGAATGCAAAAAATTCATATACATATGTACAAGGTGGGGCACTTAAATTGGAACAATTTAACCATTTAAAAGAAAGGTAGAGTTGTTTTTGTCCAAAAATTAAAATAAAAAAAAATTCTTTTGCATGTCATTTGTAACCTGTCCAGAGTGAAATTATTCGATTAGATGTAATGCCCCCCTCAGGCACAATGAGCCCATGCTGTCTGTAAGTGAACGCTGTCCATAGTGACAAATGCTGCCTTGATTGCAGTGCACAAATATGCCAAATTTAGGGTGTCTGGACTCGTTAGTAACTCTTTTGATTAGACTTCAAACATAGTAGTTGAGATGATTAAGTCCTGGACTATTGGGGGCCAGTATTCTTTAGATCAGAACATTTCCACATCCGATGACCAGTTTTGGACTAACGTAAATGACTAAATATAAACCAATTCGGCCATAAAAAGTGATGGGGGGGCTATTTTCGGGAATCAAGAAAGTTAACACCAATGTTTCATTGTGAATGTGTGTCCAAAAAACATAGGAAATTGGGAAAAATATGCAAATACATTATTGCAATTGTGTGCATTTTTTGCTCAGTGAAACTTAACATTGCTGCTGATTTCCTTAAAGATTATCCAAAGTCAATGCATTTAACTATTCATAACCTTATAGCATTAATACAATAATAATGCTTAACATGGTTGAAATGTTATTGTCATTACCTTATTTTCTATTTTGAGTAATTATGTTTTTTAGTTTTTTAATAGAACTTTCTAATTTGAAAAAATAAAAGTTTATTGACAAGAGGAAGAGTTCTTGGGTTTCCGGCCAGGTCCAGGAGCCATATAAAGTCCATTGAGTAGGTTTTCTTAGAAATGTTGCCCTTCACATTTATATAACCACCCATTTTATTGAAATAAAAACTAAAAATTAAACTAGAAAGTGTTAGATTATGATTAATTGGAGATACAGCAAAGGTAAATACTGAACGTAAATTACAATTATAAGATATTTAAAAAAATTCAAGTTAAACTTGTAAGCACCTAATTCAGGTACATATTCTGTTTTTGACATAAAAAGTGTGATTTACCTGAAAAAGAAGATGCCAATATAAGATGTTAATTTTTTACAAATGTGAGACTTGAAAGTTTGGGAGGGACTTATAATCGCAGGGGGGCTATATTCTGTCATTTACTGTAAATTGCTTATGTATACCAGTACACCGTCCAGTTGAAACATGTGTTGCATCCCCAATGCCATGGTTGCCATGTCATGGTGAAACCACAGTTTCCATCCATGGTTTCAACCCATTCATCAGAACATGAGCATAAACTTCTTTTGTGACAGTTTGCCCTCGCAGAAAGATATAATGTAGTATAGCATCATCCTCACCGAACACGACACCTAGCAACTGAACCCTTGCCATTAATTTTTATTTAGCGATAATCTGGAAATCCATAGGGTTAGGACCTAGTAAGCAATAATTCCTCTGGTTAGTACTGTTTTTAACAGTAAAAATGATTTCATCAGAAAATAATGTAATATATCCCACCGTCTGGTTTTTCAAAACTTGGTTTGCGACACAATAGAAAATCACAGCCATTTGCTTTGTTCAGGCAGCCTCAGAGAGCATCTGTCATACTGTTATCATGTAAAACTGATAACATAGCTCCTCTCTTACAATTGCGTGAATTTTTGGCTCAGTGAAACCAAACGTTGCTGCTGATTTCCTTAAATATTATCCAAAGTACTCAAAAATCAATGCCTGAGCCCATTCTACAACTGCCGTAACCCATGTCACATGTCTATCGAATGACTCTTTCTCAACAAGCTGGCATAGCCATCCCTACACCTGTCAGAAACCTTATATTTAGCAAAAATGTTGTATACATTTGTTATTGAATTCCTGAAGAATTACCTACCAAATTATTGCTAAATATTCAGAATGAAGATTAATATTGTAACTCCAAGCTTATTCACAACAGCTCAGCCATTTTGTGGCTGAAACTGTTTATTAGAAGCAGGTGTCATGAACACCATTAATGGCATATGGCATAAGTACTGTATATTGTGGGAAATTGAAATTCAGAAGTTATTTGATGATAGAAAATGTCATCTATAAGTCAATCTCCATTCAATTTTCCTTCAAATATATTAAATCATTATTAGTATTATGTTGAGTCTAAATAAAAAAGGTTTAATTAAAATGGTGTTTATAAAGCATATTATAAAATAAGTAGATTCCATGTATTTAATTTAATTAAACATCAACTGAAAGAATATCTTCCACAGGCTTATTCAGGAACTGCATGGCTAGGGAAATGAGTGTGGATCTGAACACTTTCATATTAATTGTGCATGTCAAAGGCTAAATAATAAAAGTATCAATTCTCTCACAGATTTAATTTTATAATACCAGTCCTAAAAGTTAGTAGAGACTCTGTATATTAGAGGATTGTATGGGAAAGAATTTCATGTTAGCACCAGAGGTAATTATTCTGTTTTGTGAATGGCTTTTCACTTTTCGATGAGCAGAGTTTCCATTCCTCCTACCTGCCATCTTCTCTCATCTTTGAGGAATCCCCATGAGTGTCAGCCACTATGATCAAAAGAAGCAATAATGGTATATTGTTGCATGGCACTTGAAGGGTTAATATATAATTTGCCCTTTGTAGCATTTGATAACATATAAACAGTTGCATTCCCCAATACCCAAATTGATGGGTTTATCTCTTCTCATTCAAATCACATTATGTTTATATTTTTAATTTTAGGGTCATTATAATTCAATATATTCATTGTGAGTAATTTGAACAAATGAATGTCCGGGATACTAATGATTAGTGATAATTTGTGGGTCCTTATAGGGAAGGAGCTCACTCTATTATTGCAATTCTTGTTTTCCATGAATTTATCTTTTTGCCAGGAATTGAAGGAGACGAAGTTATCCTAATGAGGTGGGAGACTTGAGCATACACCTGAATTCCCAAGACTTGTGAACAGTGTGTACAAGGTTATGAGTACAATGTTGATTATGTTGGTTTTGTCTGCTGGTGTGAACAGAATAGACATTACATTTCTAACATACTTACCTGTGTAATGCAGCCATTGTTAATTAAATTGAGATGCTGCTTAATAATTAATGTCAGTCAGTCATATGGGACCCTAAAATTTTATGAGATTAAAATCAAAGAAAGTGGTGATGAAGGTAACAAGATAAAAAACACTGCATTAATACTCTCCTCACCTAATTTCTAATAGTTATGTTTATTAAATGTATATTATCAGTGTGTAAACCACTCTGTTGCTGTGTCTTCACATGGAACTCCATCTATTTTCAAGTTCATTGTTGTATGCACTTATCTAAATGTTAAAATAATGATAAGTAATATCACACAGACTTTCATTATTCAAAGAAATGAATTATATCAGAAAACTGTTAATGCTTCAATAGCAAAGGGTCAGAAATGAAACATGGTGCTTGTAAAGCAGTCGTAAGTAAACTGCACAAAACTAACCAAATTATTTACCTAAGTAAGGGGTCCCTATCAATGCACTACTCATTGACAAGATTGCTTTTCTGTTTCAGCAGCTTTGTGGCATGTTTTTAGAAGTGAAAGAATTAGCACATTTTAATATTTAAGGTTATATGAGATCTCTCTCATGTGTTGCCTGATATGTGAAATATTTTCCATCAGTGTACACAAGGCTTGTGTCACTAACAAAAAACAACCATGATGAATTTAAAGATACTTGTTTACTCTATAGTTACACATAATAGGATGAAAGGAATTCTGCAATTCCAAAGAATACATCTTATTCTTAACCCACCTGTATTCATAACATTGTTAATGGTTCAGAATGTGAATAATGAATAAACTGTGTTGGTATTACAGAGTTCCCTTCATCCAATTCTTTGAATATAGAGAAATTCCACTGGATTAAGACTGAGACAGTATCCAATGTCATGTGTTTGAACTTTGCACTGACTACACCAAACATTGAGCTGATTCTATGAAACATGTAAAATTGAATGAAATACCTAACTTTAGTAAATATTGCAGAGAAATTTCTGATGGTTAATTGTGTGATAAAGGTGTCTCTTTTCCTCTCTTTGATGACTGATGTTGTGTAAATATCACATATGAACCAATCTAAGACAAACCCTATTCCAAGATTACCCCCTACCTTTTTTTTGACTCTCCACAAGAGAAAAAAATGTAAGCAGTGGAAAACTATGGCATACTTAACTACGTAAATATTTAGACTGTGCAAACCAATGAAGTTAAGCATTTTGCTTCAGATTGTAAGATGAACCACCTTTCCTTCAAAAGTCTATAAGGGGAAAAAACATCTTAGATACATGCAAATACAGTTTGTCTCAATGATCTCACATGAAGAACTTCCTCTTTGCCCTCTGATACCTATGCTCACTCACTTATTTCTCTTGCTTTTCGTATAGTTCATAGCAGTTTATGGAGCCTTCTGAGATCTCTCCAAAGTGAGCAAGAGCGGTTGAGGCAGGCATTGGAAGCTGATGCAGGTGCCCTGTTGGCCCATTCCGGTGCAGCCCTCGTGGCTGGCCTCCGCACCTCATTGGCCCAAGCGCTTCAGCAGAATGCTGAGTTGCGAATGAGGCTCGGTGGTGAAGATAGTGCCGCTGTTTCTGATGTCGTTGATGGCCTCCAGACTGGAGAAAACAATGGGGTACCATTACTTCATACACCAACTGCTTCGGTGAGGGGGAGGGATTGGTTTATCATTGCAATTTGTGTTCAGAACTTGAGCTGTTACTAGCCAATGTATATTATAACGTTTCTCTTAATATTTTATCTTGGTACTATATCCACCAATCATGGATTCAAGGTGTTCCTGTATGCCATATTTACTAGTGTAATTTTTCCTGTCTCATAATTTCCCTCCCCTGGATTTCAAAGGATACATTTTTTAAATTAAGTTGTTCTCACATAATTTCTCCTCCTCCAAAATTAGAATTACCTTTTTATCAGTTATCAGTACTAATTAAGAATAAATTATAAAAAATAAATCCAGAGACTTGTTTTTTTAAGCATTTTCTTAAATGCCTTTCATAATAGCAGGTGATGTATTGTATAAAGTTAGATTCATTTATGATTATAGTAACAATGGGCACATTGGTAATAGGCCATGTATATTCATGACACTTTTTTGTTCAACTAATTACTATTATTTCACTTCTTCTCATGACTATTGGTTAATTGATGGGAAGTGAATTTTTCTTTCAAGCCCCAGAGATCATCCCTACACCAATCACTCTCCTATAGCAGCTCAGAGTTTCATGATGCAAGGGAATATCAAAATGGGGATGAGTCCGACAGTACTTCTTCAGGGGCTACATTTAGCAGTGAAGACGAAGATGATGATGCTGGCAGTGTCACCAGTGAAAATAGTGATATAGGAGTTGGAGAGTATTCTTCCTCAGTGGGTCAGTATACAATTTTCTTTCTATATACATGATTTCAGTAACTCTTGATTTGTTATATCCTCATATCAAATATTTCATTTATTTAATGGTTTTTATTTAACAATTCTAGAAGCTAGTGTTCATATTTCTAAAAGTAAGCCAATTTCATCTAAGCCACAGTCTGAATTGTCATATGCACTGGTCATGAAAGGTTTAGAAGGAGAAACTGCAATTCTACATAAAAATATTTATTTCAACTGATGGTTTTTAAAAAATAACTTTTATAATTCCACAAATAAAAAATTACAATGCACGACCGGTTTCGGCGATGAT
>WURS02000013.1:927843-939163 GCA_011762765.2 Rhinocypha anisoptera | reverse complement strand
AAGGTTGAAGCATTCAAAATGATAGATGGGACAGAAGCAAATGAAGCTTGTTGATTAGTGCCACATATGGAAAATGCCAACCTAATAATGTCACTGGGAGGAAATTTGTCAGGACTGTAGTGCTAAAAACAGAAAACATTAATTAGTCTCAGAGTATTAGAAATTGGTTTGTAAACAAAGGAATTAATGTATCAAATATTATTTAAGGATTAAATATAAACTTATGACATTTTGAAGACTAATACAACGTAGAAGGCATTAGCAGAGGTGGAGTTTCGAATATAATGATGGCATTTATTAACCCATTTGTTCTGAACGACCGATTGATTGAGTGTTCAGAATCATCCCACAAGTGCAGACGACCTTTTTTTGTTAATTTTTCCTTTGTTTTATCACACTTTCATATGCAGGGACTGTACACCAGTTTGGCACTCCAGAACGAAAGGTTTAAGTATTGATAGGGGTAGAAGATGTAGGTAAAGTAGCTTTAGGTTCCGAAAAATTTTTTTTTGATAGATTTCATCATAATAATGTAATAGATCTATAAAAAATGCAAGGAAATGTTGTACTTAAGTTATTAGTATGTTGTTTAATCTAAAAAACTGCATGAAAATGTCAATGGGTAAGTTGGCAAAAAGTGGCATGAAGAGATTAAGTAAAGTTTTTAAATGTCTTAATGTTGGTGCTGAAATTTATTGAAAGTGATTACATAAGTTTGGCTATTTACAACGTAGGGTATTCAGCCATTTTTATATGATAATTTTTTTGTTTTGTTCTCTTCAGTTGGTGATGCACATTTTCCTTTAAATTGTGAAACGCTATCTTGAGCAGAGCTAACATTACTCTAGATTAATATTTTGAAATGATAAGGAAACACAAACTGGGCAAATTCCACAAATAATGATTTTTATTACGACCTAGGTTTCGCTAGTTACAGCATCATCAGGTGATACTGTAACTAGAGAAACCTAGGTCGTAATAAAAATCTTTATTTGTGGAATTTGCAAAGTTTGTTTCCTTATCTTAAATGGTCAATTACTCCCTCACCTACCTTACTTAAGACTTAATAATAATAATTTTATTTGACATTAAACACAAAATATGTGCAATAGTCTTCATCAATAAATACAATCAAATCATCATTAACGCCCCTGAAGATGATGGCAGAGTACGCCATCGAAACGTTGGCCTTAAACGACCTGACCTGGTGGAAAACCCGAGAGGACTTCACTCTGCTAATACGCCGGGAAAGTACCAAATCATTCAATAAATACGATACATAGGAAAATACATACAATTAGTAAACAAAGTACTCGTACATAAATATATACAACACAGTTAGCAAAGTCAGAATTTAACAATAATATTTTCTTGTTCAAGATTCATTTATAGAGTAAAAGGCTTTGGTTAGTAGCCAAGCCTGCATATATCTTTCTAAATCTTAACAAACTGACCTTGCTTGCCTGTTGAGGCAATAGATTATAGAGAGTAAGTTTTAAGATCCTGAAAGAATGGTTGGATTTTCTAAGCCGACCCAGGAGTACTATCAGTTTGTCCTTGATACAGGTGTTATTTTGATGGATGCTAGGCCAAAGGAGCTAAGGTTTTCTTTGACCTGGCATAAACATTTGTAAATGAAGAGCCAAGGAATGGTCATAATTTCATTTTGAATAAAAAGGGATTTGCAAGGCTCCCTTGGGTGGTGGTAGGAGATGATGCGAACAGACCTCTTTTGCATGGTTAATAGGGTTTTAGTGGCTGAGGCATGGCCCCATAACTCAATCCCATAATTCATGTGGGAATGGAACATAGCAAAATAGGCAGTGTGCAGGGATTCTTTGGGGACTAAAGATTGAAGTTTATGGACCATGTAAACAGCTTTGGATAGTTTTGCAAGGACTCCAGACACATGTGAGCCCCAGAGTAATTTTTGGTCAAGTTCAAAACCTAGTAACTTGAGATTGCTGGTTGGTATCAATGCAGTACTGAGAGAAAAAGTCAAGAGATTGGGTTTTCTCGAGGTTAATAGTTTATTGGCTGCGAACCATCTTACCGCCTCTGGCTCTGTGGGAACAGATCATTCACTATCATTAAGGTCTACCAAATGGTGAATGAAGATGGTGTCATTGGCAAAAAGCAATGTCTTGCAGGGAACATTTATGGGGAGATCATTGACCATGATCAGAAAAAGTAATGGCCCAAGGACATCTCTGGGGGACGCCGTGATTAATTTAAAGGGGTGAGAATAAGTTGTTATTGATGAGCACACATTGTGAGCAGTTAGAAAGATACGAGTATGATTTGAGTACTTTGAGTTCAACATTACTGATGCCACAGAAAAGGAGTTTTTGCAGGAGGATAGGGTAGGAGACACAGTCAAAGGCTTTAGAGAGGTGAAAGGCAGTTAAGGTGATGACTGATCTGTCTTCAAAAGAATCCTAAATTAAGTTGACAGCTTGTCTAACTGCAGCTGTTGTGGATTGGCCTTTACGGAAACCATATTGAGAGGGAGTAAATAGGTTATTGATGGCAAAATGTTCATATAACTGATCCTTGATTACCTTTCCGAAGATTTTGCCAAAGACTGGCATAATAGAGGTGGGATGGTAACTGGAGGGTAGAGTCATGTTGCCCTTTTTAAGGATGGGGATTGTTTTCAATATTTTGAGGGCCTTGGGGAATACCGCTGAATGGAGGCAGGAATTAAGGAGTAGGGCAAGGGGTTCATCAATGACATTGTAAAGAGCTTTAATGAGTCTAGTTGATAATCCATATATATCTGTACAGCTGGAATTCTTTAAGCTTTTTATGATTTTCCTAACATCTGTTGGTATAACCCATCTCCATTTGAAGGGTGGACAAGTAATGGGGAATTTGTTAAATAGTTCAGATGAAGTGACTGAGGTGGGGTCAATGTTCGCAACTAGCTCATTCACATCATTAATGAAGTGTTTGTTTAAGTTATCTGTTGTGAAGGGGAGTACCGGGAAGGACTTGAAAGTCCAAGTTCCTGCTTAATTATTTTCCAGGCTGCCTCGTTCTGGTTACCGGAATTCCTAATAAACTTACCATTATCATTGCGTTTGGCGAGATTTATTCTGAGATGATACTCCTTCTTGAGCTGTTGCCAGGCTATTTTGTCATCACTGTTTTTGGACATTTTGTATTTTGAATACAACTGAATGACATGGAATCGCAAGCAGGCTAAAGGTGGAGTAAACCATTTACTGAATTTTTGCAAGAGTTAGATCTGTGGATGAATTTCTTGGGCAAGCAATGTTCAAAAAGAAGGAGAAAATTTTCGAGAAAGCAGGAAAAGTAAAAAATTTGTCATCCAAGCACGTAAGCAGAGATGGCCATGAAATATTGGAGAGAGGGCTTTTTAACTCGTCGATCCCATCATCGGTGAGAGGTCTGTAGGGTGTAGGGATAAATTTGCTGTTGGTGCAAGGATGGCTTTTAATGGCTTGCTAATAGTAAAATGGAATTCAACCCCTAGATGGTCAGAGTTACAAAAATTGAGTGTTGTCTTTGTAGTCTTGAATTGGGAAGCTGGTAATAACATTTGCCATGGCAGGTTAATAAGAAAATACGTGTCTCCTTAAAATTTTATGAAAATCCGAAGCAGAAAATGTTTTCAAACAGGATGATATTACCATATTTGGCTACATTGAATCGAGGTTAAACATTTTACATTTGCCTATTCTGTCTTACGCGGATTGATACATTGCCAAGAGAAAATAGTTCGCCGAAAGATATTAGGTTGCCATGCTGAAAGATGACTCTTCAAGGCATGGAGCAAGAGTGAGTTCGTCGTGACAACTTTATCTCAAAGAAATTCGAATTTTACTAGTTTTTTATTCACCCAGAAGTTGCTAAAAGTCATCCACCATTCCGCCATCAACTAAAGGCGTGCCCAAAGGGTGGCGTCCGTCCGTTCAGGTAAAACTAAAGCCTAAAAGCTGTATTCATGTTTTCCTGTTTTTGTGGCTTTCTTACTTAAAATTACAATAATGAAAGGCAAACTGTTTGAAAATGGATAATTTGGTTATTTTAACTACACGACATCCCAGTTTTTTATACATACTACCTACAAATTCGTACACTGTTACATATAATTCCTCGTGAGGAAATCCTTACTTTCGTATAAGTATTATTAATAATTTCGTTTTGGAATGTAGTCTTCATTTAGTAGTGTTGTTCGATAAAATTCTATCATTAATTTTGTACACTTCCTTTAAGGCACACAGCGTGCAATATAGGGCCACTGAGTGTATTTAGTCTTCACAGGCGAAGTATACTGTTGAAATGAAATAGTCGAATTAAAGGTAATTGATAAGGTGTTTCTGACTGCGTATAGTGCTTCAATCTATCCTGAAATCAAAATAAGCCTGAAGCTATAGATCGCCCGCCTCATTGCGCTTTTACGCCCGCTGCACTTACGGAAATGTCTTTTAAAGCTATATAGCTTCCTTTATATAGAAATCTTTATTTTAGAAGGTAAGGTATATATCGAAAAATTATCTCATTTGATAGATTCATTCAGTAGTCGTCAGACTAGATGTTTTAGTTGCGATTTCAATGATGTTTGGCATAACCGTATTCTGCTGTTAGTGTTGACACCTTCGCCGGCTACTGCTTAAAATAACTATAGGTCTTAATATTACACTTGGCGTCGTTGCTCTTTTAGTTAGTTTCTCAATATAATTTTTCTTTTCTATTATTTTTTGACTTGATTATATTTTAATATTTTCCTATGCCACGTAAATTAAGTTACACACAGTTTGTTTAATTACCGCTCGCATTAAATATTATTTTCGGTATGGGTGTTAACCCTATAACGAACGCGAGTTATATTTATACACTTGCATAAAATATTAACTTTTCATACATTTTGGTTTTATTTCTCCCCTCGTAACACCATGAATGATTATTTTAATTCGTCGTGATTTGTAGCTATATTTACCCCAGGAGCCTTCACAAAGAAGGAAAGTACTTTTATGCTGAAATCTCGGTTGCCATGTTGTTTATTTTATAGTACATACGGTGCATTATCGAGTTATGATAATTCTAAATTCTTAAAACCTGTTAACCGCCATTCTAATGACATGTTTTTGAGATTTTCGGGAACTCCTTTCACCACCCGCAGACGATTCGTTAACTACTGAATTTTCTGTTTGGACAGGTTGAGGTTATATTCAAACTTCTCTTTCTTGCGAAACACTTTTTGGTTTCTAGAACAAATTTAATAGAAAAATGGCCAGTCTCCGTAATGACTGTCTTTAAGTTAAAGAATGAAAGAAGAAAATCGGCAATGCACGTGTTTTTGTCGATTATCTATATTTAGCAGTTGGGTTAGTGATATACCAGGTGCAGTTACGTTGCGCTTGTTTCAACAGCTTTTTTTGGCGCGTTTGAAATTTTGAGTGTGCTTATCGGGTGTAACATATGATCCTGTCGTGCCTCGTGTTCTATGAATTGTTGTGAAAAAGTAAATACTGGTCTTTATGTAGACTTGCTTATGTTTGCGTTTTTCAATAAAATCCATGTCTCTACATTAAATTAGAGATGGGAAATCTTATTCCACTTTTAGTACTGTTCAAAATCAGGCAAGTATTATATTTTATTCATTATTAGACATGACATTTCTAATTTAGGGTGGAAAACAAATTTATGGTAATAAGTACGAATAATTATTTACCTACTGCGTACCAAAACTACACAATGTAAAATGACTAGTAGAGGAAACCAGTGGAACCAGGAAAGTGACCTTGCATGTGATAATATGATTTTGCTGCTCCCAATTTCAACTCAAGCCCTTCCCCCTTCTTTATTCTTCACCAGACTTCCCCATCATACTTTCTTTGAATGTTGTTCATTTTTATTTTTTTTTACTATTCCATTGACATCATTTGAAAAAAGTTCATACCCGTTAATATTTACTTGCTTTCTTTGTTAACATTTAAAATTGGTAGCTATGCTAGATTTTTTCGAGGGTCCTTTTCGAGAATTCCTTTGTACATGGGGTATTTTTTGTGCAGCCATGTCTCTTAAATTAAAATTCAAAATCGCAGAAAATCACAATTAAAATTTCCATTGAGGATTGATCCATTCTTGCTAAAATACAGGCGTTATCGTAACATGATGTTTAAGTATTTTATGTCTTAGTTGCATTGCTGAATTTGTAATATGCATTTGAGATATCCGCTGAAACCGAATAGGGACTGAGAAAGTTGTGTGTGACAGTATTGGAACCTAAGCCTGTATCTGTTGAATCACTCGAGAATAAAAAATAATGTTAATAACGGAAATGGTACGTTCTCTTCCTTCTCAAAGATGCTGACTATAAGGAAAATATTAATATACTTATCTTTTCTTTCTAGTTAAGGTAATGATTTAGCAATAGCTTTGGAAAAACCTATCGAAAAAATTAATTCAAGTTTCTGGGCCAAATACTTCGGGTTCATAAAGATGAATTTGCCATTGTATATTAGATATCTGGTATATAATTGTCAGTTGCGGCTCATGAAATTTAATTTGTTTTTGTTGATAATTAATGGTAATTTAATATCAATAATTAATACTGAAAAGTAGGAAGTAATCTCTAATGTTCATGAATGTCATGAAAAGCTGATGAATTAGCGGAAGCTAACTCCCCCCTGCGTCAAAATTGTAGTAACCTATTAAAACATTGTTTGGTTTCTGTCAATCGGCTCTCCTATATCGATGAGTTCATGCGTGATTATGAGAACAATATGAAGTAATGGTGTTATTCCATGATCCTGCTCAAGTATTCACTTTTTTTCCTAATCACTGGGTAGCCTGAAATGAATATTAATTTACTTTTCCTATGTACTTTTATTCGGTCGGTTGGAATTTCGACGGCCTTTCAAATAACGGGTTTGTTTTATGGGTGGTGATTAATTAAATCAGTTTATACGTTACTCTGGGAATACAGAAAAAATACCCCAAGAAGGTGAAGCGTTAATTCATATAACGTTCAAGAAAAGGTTTGCTGTACCAGGAATTAGGCGGAAAATAACTCCTGTGGGATTGAGCAGACGTATATGTAAACGAATGGCAATTGACTAATTAACGTCCGGAACGGATAGTGCAATTCATGTTTCATGCGGAGGTATTACGTAAATTTTTTCAGAATTACTTGGGTTCGTGGCGGATGAATTAGAATACATTGCGACTCCCACTGTGAGAACGTAATGAAAGACCAGCATGATCCAAAGTCCCGGTTGTTTGGAATGACGTCTTCGCCTGCGGGGGTACGAGAACGTGTTTGTGAACCGACTTCTTGAGTAGTCAACTTCTTCCGGGTCTCGACAACGCAAGTGGCAAAAAAAATTCCACGGGCAATTTCCGATAATTAGGCGCGTAATCACGGAGTTGTACTTAGTTCGTAATTGGCGAATAGGGATATAACCGCTGGCTAGTATTTTCCATTTGCTATTCTAATCCATTCGCTGGTGGTTGAACGAGCCAGCTCTTGTTATGTTCTGGGAGTCATTTCCGATGTACCGCATGCCAGATGATCATTTTCGTCATTGTGTCTTAGGTGTAACCTTTTAACGCCTTTGAGATAGACGAGTGGCAACAATGTTCAGCTTTTACAAACATCTGAAGTCCTAAATAAACACAGAAAGTGAAAAACGAGGGTGGAGTATAGAAAGTTAGGTGTGGAGATGACCCTATGGCCAAGAAGAACGGGATGGGTGGGGCATAGTGTTGAGACACAATGGATTAATAGGAAACAAAAAAGAAAAAGTGTAGGGAAGATTCCGGTAGGAAGGACAAGTGTGTAGTAGTAGTAGTATTTTTATTTATAGGGTATTCCGACGGCTATGGTCATTTCTCATCTCTTCAAATCATAGAAAAAACCATCTTGGACAAACACAACACCCATGCCCTATGCGGGATTCGAACTCGCGACGGTCGAGTCCCACACTCCCTCTGGGGGTGCGTAACCGCATTTTCCCACCACCGATTCAAAAAAAAAAAATAGCCGGCGAGCTGTGAAGAAGAAACGTTATCATAAAGTAAAGAAATTAACATTGAATAGGAGACATTGGGGGGTGTAAGACGACCAATCTTAAGGATACTGATGATGCCACATCCTCCAGTTGTTTAGTTCATGTGCATTGTTTTCAACTTAATGGCTTAGTGGAAAATTAAGTATATTATGAAACCAAATTTGTAAAGGCACGAAGGGCTTGCAGTTTTAATACACCATGGAATATTTATTTGTTCGAAATATACATTTTCTGCCAAAATGTTAAAAATCATGTATGCGCTTCGCTTTTCAAGACTACTTAAGTGCTCTTCAATTGAGTGGCCATATTTAAATAAAGTAGCATATATAAAAATCCCGTCGCTCTCTTCGGTGGGCATAGTCAATTCCTGATTAGTTGTTCCTATTATGCCTCGAGAGACAAGTAATTAGGTCTAATAAATGCTACATGATTGACCCTTTCTGCACACTATTGACTCCTTATCGTGTTCGCACGCCACTCCCAATATTTAATGCAATTCCTCAATGGAAATAGCTGTAAAGGCAAAATTTTAAGTCTTAATAAGCGTGGTAGTCCAGTGGACAGAGCTTTCGGCTAATTCACGCCCGGTCGCGGGTTCATATCTGGGCGATGCTGTCGAAAACATCTTGTCGTACTGTAACTATTAACTGCGATTCTTGGGATTTCACATAGTTTTGCAAAAATGGAGGAGAGAGTGTTATTTATCTTTCTTCACCCCTAAATCGGTGAATTTCAAGAGATCGGGGCTGATCGATATACTGATTCCAACATTTGTTACGTCTTTTTTCCACGATAAATGATTCAGAATGTTAGCAGTGCAAGGTCGATTGTTTGGAGAACCTGCAAGTTATTTGCTTTTGATAGACGAGCCGTTATGTAAAGAATGAGTGACGTAGAATTATATCGAAAGTGTATAACAAAGCATCATCGTGTTACTCACCAAAAGAGAAATTCCAAGGGTTACATCATGGTTCTTCATGTCGCTGGTGTATCACGGTCAAATAGCGATATCGAAAAAACCTTAATAAATGTGTTGTTGCATCTCTGTCTTCATACCAATAGGGAATATTCATTCCACTGCTGGGTGCAAGATGAGTGAAGGGGAACGCACCAAAAATGTACCACAGCTGTTTGTAATAACTATAACTACCAGGAAAGAGTTACTTGTCATATCCCCAAAGGCACTCAGTGAAAACGTGGCACTGTATTTCATCCCGAGATTCCATGACAGAAGCTACGGTATCCCAGGATTAGAAGTAGTCTCCTCACAGAGGTGACTGCCGTCGACGGTAATTAGAAAGGACCATCATTAACATTGATTCACAATGCATATATATGAGAACATACCAGTATTAACATTATGCAGTTCTCTGGGCTTCAGGAAACTATTAGTCCAAGACGGGACGCTCTGTAAACATGTAATTATGAAATAAAAGCGTATTTTTTCTAAAGATTCCCAAAATTAGCAAAAAGAAATACTGACATGAATGCAGTGTCAGTAGGTTCAAGAAAACCGTTGAAGGTGCATCACTCACAGCAACGTAATACACAAATGACAAATTCGTGGAATTGATAATTTGACTGAATTACGGATGACTTGAGTAGGGAATTATTTAATGTTCCCGAAACGGTTAATTATGGCACTAAGAGTGAGAAAGGTAGGTACTGTCTGGGATACTAGAGATAGGAATACTATCTGGGATAGTTAAAAGGCGTTTAATGGGACCATTATTCTTCCTATTAGCTACTTAGGCGTAGTTTAGTTAGTTTGATTAAATTCCGATGCTGCAGTATTATAGAGAAAAGTTAAGATCCTACGCTAAAATACAGAGCCCTCTCTACCCCCTCATTTCCCTGTGACGCAAAGTTTTGTTTTTTATATGACTCCTATAGGCATTGCTTTTGTTTGATAAAGCATTGTTTTTGGGAAATAATCCATTTCCAAAATCTTGAGATTACCGAAGTTTTGGAGGAAAAGAAAAGCATGGTATCGCATGAAAACATTATTAAGTTAATTGTTCACATCGGAAAAAATAATTTTATCAATTCTTACCCCTTAACTTTTCATGGGTTATGCACACAAAAGTGATTCGATCTTGAGTTAAAAGGATTTCAGGAAAATTTAATAAAGAATATACAGAGGAAACGTCGCTTCGCTTTCGTCAGCGCGTTACGTCGTATATGTTCGTTAAGTATTTGGTAATCTCACGGTGAAATTCAGTGAGCAGAGATACCAGGATAAAGTTGCGTTCTTGCGCGAAGAAACAGACAAGCATGTTTCCCAACTGAGCCCACAAGTTCACTTCTGTCCCCGGAGGACACTTGGCGTGGCTTCAGCGCTATCGCTGAAAGTGAATAAAATTTTAATGCCAGTTGCAATAAATATTTTTAATTTATTTTGCGTTAAAAAACGATGTATTTTTGAACTACTACATAATCTAAAGCAAAACATTTGCTACAGAAGTTTAACTTAAGCAGTGGAGAGCGGGCGAAGATGAAGTTGGGAAAGTTTTGTTAACATTTGGAAATATCATTTCCGGTAACTAATTCAGCCCAAATGTTCTAATTGTACAGCTGGATAAATAGAAGAAGGTGAGAATAAGAGAATAGAATAGAATAGTGCCGAGTTTATGAGCACTTCCATCACACTACTAAATGGCAACAAAAAGTAGCCATTGGATAAATCGCGCATCCTTTCCTGTTACTCTCAACGACGTAATAAAAGTTGGTCTGTCCTAACACCCCCTGCCACGAGTCATAATGAATAGTGTTTAGCTAACTTACACAGTGGTTGCGTCTCCACGAAATAGACGACTTTGGTTGCTCATGGGCTTCCTTATGGTGGTCTTATCGTAATAAAATCGGAACATTTTCAATATTCTGCGTAATACACACTTTGCCTCGTTTTCATACCTTTAGCAATGGCAGGACTGACATCACAGTTATGTTGTGTTCTTTGCGGTTAAAGTGTGTTCAGTTCCCTGTTTGGCACGATGGGGCGTACCACCTCGAAAGAAACGCTCTTGCTGGTACTGGAACGACGAGGAATATAATATATTGTTTAGGGTTTGAAGTTGCACAGCTGCGTAATCATTCATATAAGCTATTTGTTAGCTAAAGTAACCACGTTATAAACTTCAATTTATAAATCGAAGTAAACTACTACGAGGAGTCTGTTTCGACCACTGGAAAATTGCTGTGACGCTGTCTGTGTGCGAGGCCTAGATTGTTTTGGTTCGTTGTCACATGATGTTCTGCCTTCTTTAAACTGTCGCACC
>WURS02000013.1:885153-905168 GCA_011762765.2 Rhinocypha anisoptera | reverse complement strand
ATAATTGCCTACATTCTATATAAATTGTCTGTAGTTGTCCTATCTCTTCATTGCTTTTCTAAAAATTCTTACCTCCTCACACCCTCTCCTTCGACCCACACGGTCCCTCCTCACCTCCTCGACCTTGTATGCTTCCCCCACCACAGATATCCTCTTGTCATTCTAAAGTAATTTCTTTGTATGCATGTACCTCCCCTCTTCTCCTCTCCCACCCCTCCATCTCCTCCTTGTTAATAAGAGGTAAATGGAGAATATATGGGGTAGTCCGCAGTGCTCCTCCCCCCTCCCCGCCCCCCCACCCCTCCCACCACCATTTTGAAATAAAATACTAGACTTCCACATGTGAGAGGATTGGAAACTGATGTTGCACAGCCTCTTGGATTTCTTCTCCTGGGGAGGGGGGTTTGGGATTTTCCATTTGTGCCTTGAAGCCACTTAAAACCCAATCTCCTAGAGGAACTTGGGGTAATTGTGTTAATTATTCCTTTGGAGACCCTCACCTAACTTATATGCGACATTAATGACAAACAGGGAGTTTTACATAAGCAAGAGGGAATGAAAGCAAACCTTGCAGCCTGCAACACCTTGTGTGAAGATTACACATATTGCTGTGAATAAAATTGTCTGTAGCAATCTGAAGTTCACAATTTTGCCATATCCCTAGATAAAACAGATACCGAAAAAAATCAGAATTCTGTGAATAGTGAAATGTAAAATATTACTTTAGGTGGTAAATTTTTATCAATAATTAATTTATCATTTTATTTATTGCAGACTACATTTGATGCTTTTCAAAGATGTGAATCATGGCCATATACAACCCTGTGATTTAACACTTCTGATGTCCCTTGTTTTACATTCACTCACTATTAGAGCTTTGCTTTATATGCTCCCTTTATTGCCCTTGTCCTTGTGATTGTCTATCCAGAAGTGTTTTACACAGAGTAATTCTTGATTTATTCAATAAAAAATACCCTGATCATTAAAAATTGCTAGAACCTTTTCGTTTATCCTTCTCATTAGCCTTTAAATTTGATACTTTTTAATTAGAGCTCAATAACTGTATTATATAACACTATAAAGGACATTCTTACGTGCATTGTCATGGAAAGTAATAACAGGAAGTGAAAATTGTGTTCTAAAAGTTTTTTGTCAAGCATGGTTTGATTCTTTTTTGGGTTTATTTTGTTCTGTTTGGTGTATGGCCAGGTTTATGAGTGAGTTGCATTGTTTCAGGAGCCAGCGTACACACCACAGGTGGAGGCCATTTCTCCGACCTTGCCCCCGGATTCCCTCCAGGAGGACTCTACGTATCGCTCCACGAAGGATGACCTCCTGCAGCAAATTGCCAAGGTGGATCGAGAGATCGCCAAGGCAGAATCCCAGATCCAGACGCTCAAGAAGAAACAGGTAAGTTGAGACAGAATACTTTAATGAATGTTCTGCTGATATGTGTGTGTGTGTGTGTGTGTCTCATTATTCCTTGCCAAATGATCGAATTAATGTGATATGAATTCATATTTACATTTTGAAAAATAGATAATTACCATTGAATTTTTATATTGGCTGAATAGTCATTGATTGGTTTTTTTGTATAACTCTCTGAAACCATAAGGGAGTAAGGAAGATTTTTCCCTCTTCACAAGTATTTATTTTTGGGTATTACCAGGTAGAAATTGTTAGAAACTACTGGTATATGGAGGAAAATAATGGTTTCTCTGCCAATCCTGCATGTCACAAATACATGAAAGAGATGGTGGCAGCTGATACATTGTGAAATCCCATCGTAAGCTATGGAAAGGATACTTAGCAAAGTTTTCTTTCCATAACCTCTCAAATACATTTGCATGTAAATGTTGTCATGACTCATTCATAAGCTCAAATAATGAGCATTATGGTGATGAATTACAAATTTTGTGAAGTAATAAATTCAAATATCACATTATGTTGGAATCATATTAATTATTGGCAAAAAAGGTAATTATATAGATGGCAGATGATGTTACTCAAAATCAATGCATAATACTTTTTATAAAACAATATAAATACATTAATTTGTGGTTGCTGTATTAGAACCTTGTTTAAGCCATGGTATGAACAGATATAATGTTCAAGAAAATGAAAATATTCATTAAAAAGAAGCGGGAATCACATATATTGAGACATAACTGATCAGTAAAAATTGTATTAGATGGGACCCATTGAATGAACTGTAGAAATGTGCTCTACGGATGGTGTACGACAAACAAATATTGGAGAGTGTTAGAGTTAGGAATTAAGGTGGTATGAAGAGGTTGATGTTGCCAACCAATCTTTGGATTGATGTCATATATTTCCGCACATACATATTCCACACATGTATATTCAAATATATGTCGTTGTGTTAGACTTTGGGGTCAGAATTGTTGCACAGTATTGAATGCTCGCATTCGATAGTGTGCATAGTGCTCACATTCAGCAGAATATCAATTTTAATTTTGTTGACTTCATTCACTCAGATGTTTGTTCAATTTTCAGCAAGAACTGGAGGAGGTTGCTAGCAAGCCAGTGATTAAGAAGGAAGAGGAAGAAATAGCCCAGCCCAAGCATCAAAGTTTAGCTCAGAAAATTTATGCTGATAATAGGGTATGTAGCTAATCTGGCTGTAGGTTAGCCAGGATTTTATATAGTTGAAAGCAACTGCAGAAATAACTTCACTGGTGATTACTCCATCATCTGAAAATACTATCTTAACTTCAAATTTAAATTTAACAACTGGTTAAAGGTATATCTATTACCTTGGATTAAAGCAATATTTAATTGATAAAATTCAGAATTTATTCATTATAAAATTGTATTGTGATAGCATTTTCCACAGAATTCCAGACAATTATTGAACACTATTTCAAATCTTGATAATTTTGCAGGTAACCATTGCCTCATTTGGATTGCATGAATCTTCAGTACAGTAAAATTAAATGGGTCATATTTATTCGTTACCTTAGTTAAAACTGAGTATATTCACAATCTCTCTAACGACCCTTACTGGGTGGTTCAAAATTGGTTGATTCTTGAGATAATATCTTTTTTTAAGAATGTCATGATGTTTTTTTTTATACTAGCGATACTCAAAAAGTTTTCATCTCACCTATTTTGTATTTATGGAAAAATTTGAGATATGGAGGTTAACATATGAGATACAAGTGCCTGTAGCTGTCTCAATATACAATAATATTAATTTAGGTCTTATATTTTATGAATTTCTTTATTTAATACTTCATTCCTAATAAGGCTGAGATATTTTGGAATTTAATGTATATGCCATGTAGGAGTTGAGTTATATTATTACTTGAATTAATTTTCCAGTTTTAAGGATGTATAAGATTATATTTTTCTACCATTTGTTTCAACTTTGAAAAAACTTGTGTTTCATTTGAACCTTAATCTATGTATGTTGCAAGATGGAAAAATAAAAGAGGAAGTTATCCTATAAAATCTAAAGATTTGTTTGAAAGGAACATATGAATTTCTTGATAATCACATTTCATTTATCATTAAATAGCATGAGAGACTTCTGCCAAGTGCTAATTTTAATTCATTATTAATTTGGAGAAGTTTACAATTTTATTTTTATTGTAATTTTCAGAAAAGGGCTCAGGAAGCTCATAGTCTGCTTGACAAGCTGGGACCAAAAGTCGATCTGGTGAGTATATAGTTGTAATGAAGGCATGGCAGTAAAAGTACTGATTTGGATATTTTAGTTGGTTGTTTACAAACAAAAAGACAAGGATAAAAAAGTCAGTTTTTAGTAAAAAAATGCTGTGATTTTTCACAATATGAATGAAGTACATATGCTCTTACATGAGAGACCTTATCTAGTGGCACGTATGGTAAATAATTCATATGATTGGATAGAAATTGTTAATGTCTTCAGCTTTCTCATTTTCATTTAAAGATCGTATCATAAGTGGGAATTGAAGTTGTTAAAAGGTCACATAAATTAATTTTGCACTTTGTCCTTCATGTACTTAACATTATTCAAGTGATTTGTTCTATTTATTTAAAAATTAAATTTCATGAATGAATATCTAAATGGTAAGTTATTCCATAGAAAGGAAATAGTGCTTCAAAATAGTTTACCTTAATGATAAATAGCTAATATAAATTATTAGGATTTTAAATGTATATTTTTTAATGAACTTTTGGTTCTGCTGTCTAACTGAAAGAAGATCTTTACGTTCCAATTCCAGCCACTCTACAATCAACCATCGGATACTCCTGTGTACATTGAAAACAAAAGAAGGTAATTTATTTTTTGATTAAATTCATAATATTAGTTACAAATATAAGGGTACTGTGTAATAAGTATTTATTAGTTAGTGTGATGTATAATATGCCTGCTGTTCATAAGATTGTTGCCCATGAAAATTTATAAAATTCTTGCTAATGGCAAACCTGCTTCTGACTTGAATTTTATTTAAATTCTTGTGGTTTATATTGTGGGAAACCTGGTATTGAGCCCAAAGTGTCTGATTTTCATACCAAAGATCTTCTATCCATAATATCAGTGGGACAAATATAAATTTTGTTGATTTTCCATTACCTTGTCTTCAGTACCTTAGCCTTGAAAAAGAGTCTATGCATTAACTCTTTCGCACTGAAGGACAAATATATCAGGCTTTCAGAATCATCCCCCAAGTACAGACTACATTTATTTTGGTAATTTTTCCTTTATTTTCTTGCGAACTTGTAGGCAGGCGCTGCATACCATTTTAGGGCTTAATAGGAAAGAAAGGGTTAATAGCCTTAAATACTTAAAAGCTAATGGAGTTTATTCGGTGTGGGATCCATTATTACCTGAGTTCAGACGAAGTTCCAACTTATCATAGCTTGAAGTTGTAAAATTGACCTTTGCCATTGAAATTTTATATACTGAAATTAATAATAACCCTATTCTTATCCTAGTAGCTGGCATAAATATTCATTTAAAGTACAAAGAGAAGTAATACAATACATATTAGTGCAAGCTGTGGTAACTGTATTAGCTGCCATACTGACCCAAACATAATGCATTTTTTACAATATGTACCTTAGAAAGTTGCAATTGTTCTTCTTCTGATTACTTGTATTGTTAAAAAAAACGATTTTTTTATAAAGTAGTGTATTTGTACTCCTTTACAAATGGTATAGTGCATTGGTTTGTAATCACTTCATAATTAATTAATTGGGTATTCACATCAAAATGATACATTGTACAAATATCCTGGAAATGCATCTTAAGGAAAAAAATGAAAATACAGTTAGGTTTAAATTAAAGTAACTTCTCTCATTTTCTTTCACAAATGTGTTAT
The DNA here is from genome assembly GCA_011762765.2 of Rhinocypha anisoptera. Taxonomy (NCBI): domain Eukaryota; kingdom Metazoa; phylum Arthropoda; class Insecta; order Odonata; family Chlorocyphidae; genus Rhinocypha; species Rhinocypha anisoptera. Next base: position 899,838 of record WURS02000013.1, on the reverse strand, counting down.
CTTATGGTCATAGTAGCTCTTACTTTCCAATGTTTTTATAATCACAGTTTTAGAACCACCACCCTATATTATTTTAATACTGAACAAAATATTTCTATGGAAAATGCTTCTTCCAAATTTCATGTCATAAGAATTTTGATAATAATACTGAAGGAGCTATACATGTTGTGAAAGCATTTAAAGCTGAATGTATTCTGGGGTTGGCATCCATATGCATTACCTTTTCAGAGGGAAATTGTCCTATACATCTGGTCATTTGACTGAAAATGTCAAGAAAAGACTAATGAAATGCTAATGGATCTGGTTATTATTTCCAGTGGAATTGAATAACAATTTCTAGTGTTTGCGTCTTGAATTATGTGAAGTGAATGTCTTGAATTAATTGTGCCACATATTTCTTGATGTACTATAATGAGTACATGCTGTTAGCATTTTTGGGTTCTTCATCCCAAAGTGAGTGGATATTGATAAGAAACCATGGATTTACTCTATAAGTTTAGATGGAGTAAATGCATGGTTTTTGATACACTATAGGATATATGGTTGTCCTCAGTATAATTGAAGTTGGTTAAAACAGCCTGGACCATGGATTTCAGGAATGGGTAAAAATTTTGTCTTATGTTAATTATGAGTTTTTAAAACATTTCTACAAGATGCATGATTCTGAGTTCCTCTTTGTTTACATCCCTAGGTTTGTGGATGTATTAAAATAACTCATTTTGCATAAGAACTGCCTTCATTTCCTCAATATTTATTTTGAAATGATTCTTCAGGTGGCCATTTTCACCAGATTTTTACATGATAGATTTAACTATATGATTTGATATTGGAACCTTGTTTAAAATACCTATGCACATACATATGGTGTAATTCTTTATTAAAATTCTGGAATTATTTCTGATTTTGTTATTTTCAGACCCTTGAAAATTTTCAAATATTTAAAGCTTGTATGATTCATGAGTGTGGAGAAAATTATGACACTAAAAGAGAATAATAAATGAGGCTCCCTTTTTTCTGAGTTTACCTTTAAAACTCTTGAGACCACTATATCCAGAATCACATGAAATTCATTCCAATTCAGCATATGGCCATGTAATGTGAGTACAAGACTTCGAACAAAACTACTCTTCATGATTTCAATTTTGGTCTTCTGATCACTGGGTCATTATTGAGCTAGAGTATTGCTTACTGGCACTTGATTTTCATGAAGGAAATCTCTTCATATGACTACAGTTATCATCCGGCCATCGGCTAGTGTTGAATCTCTATGGAGAACCATTAGCATCTTGTAGCTTTGAAGTCACTCCAGGCTTCCTTGGTCACAATCATCAATTCTTGATTGCTATTCAAAAGCCTGTGAATCCTTAAATTTTTAATACCATTGGCTGATTAATCTTGGGATTTTAGCGTGTGTAATTCTGGTAGGTATGCAATAGAAGTATGGGATCAAAGAAATATTTGAAATATATTTGGTCTGGTGAGGTGACAGATGCTTGCCTTGGGTTATAGATCTTCTTCCAGTGGGCAAAGCAATAACATGTCTCTCCTGAACCATGGTGATGGAGTGGAAATTAGTAATTGATGCATCAGTGATTGAAATAACAGTTTAGCCATATTTCACCTGTCAAGATTTTTATATTTAAAATCCTAACATTTTAGAGGTGGAGGACAGCAATAAACATGGAAGTTATTTATGGGTCATTGATGAGTCATCATTTGTTGTGAGAATGATATTCAATTGACTTTGTGATGTAATTGTATTTGAATTGCTTTTCAGGCATGCTACTTTCAAAAAGCGGCTCATGGAGCATTTCAAACGCAAGCACAGTGAGAGAGAGAGCAGGGAAGAGTACATGAGTGCAACATACTCTCGGCTAATGCAGGAGTGGCTCAGGAAAGTGGAGAAGATTGAGTCGTCAGCAAAGCGGAAAGCGAAGGAGGCAAAGAGCAGAGAGTTTTTTGAGAAAGTATTCCCAGAGTTAAGGAAACAGCGGGAAGACAAAGAAAGGTTCAACAGGGTAGGCTCTAGGATCAAGAGTGAGGCAGAATTTGAGGAAGTATTGGATACCCTAAACGAGCAAGAGGTTAGTTATTGCCAATCTTGTTTGAAAATTTTCAAACCATTATTCATTTTACAGATTTAGCTGTTTCTTTTGATATTTTCTGTTAATGTTTTGTGCCATAGTTAATAGTTATTAGCAGTGTGATGAAGTAAATGGTTCATATGATTGTAATTGACTGGTAAACGTATGTGGTATATAGATAAATATCAAAGGAATCCCTAAGCCACATTAAATAGTCATAATAATGAATGAATCTTTGAAGATAATAGATGAATCTTTGGTTTCTTGTTAAGCTTACCTTTTTTTCTATTCTCTGCATTTTTTTCAGGTTTTAAATAGTCATTTTCAGTTTTGCTCAAGGGTGTTATCATTGTGGCCTTTTAAAGTTTAATTCATTTCTCTTAAATGGTTTTAACTATTACTAAGACAACACATTTTGCTGGAATATCACCTGAGTGAGAGTTTCTAAAATGTTAAGTGAGGTACAGTGTTTTAGACTGAATTAAATGTAACCTCATTGTACTGTGTGTGGGATTTACCTCTGTTGGGTTTCAGGTTCAAGATGTTATTCTATCAAGCAGATCACTGACTAAATGATTAGGGCCTCATGAAAAGAGTTTTAAGTAAATAATAGAAAATGAATTATTGTAGATTGAAATATCTGAAAACTGCTTTGATTGGAATGGTACTCTTGAAAATGTTGTTATGATGTTTAAATGAGAAACAGATAGAAGGGTTAATTCAAGTACTTGTGAAAGTCAAAGTTTTCAAAGATCTTATATTTCAACAAATTGCTTGCACACTTTTACATGAATTTAAAAAATCTTCACCCTTGGTCTTCATGGCCATTTAACATTTTTCCACTCGATATCTCTCTCTCTTTTGAAAATATTGGAAGTATAAATTAGTCCTTTCAGAAAGATGTATATTACCATTCTGTCACCTTCTGCGATCAATCAAAAATTACTTGAATAGTTTCAAATTATATACCCCACTTGTCTCTCCCATCACTGCAGGTGTGGAGATGGATAATTGGATTTTGCACTTGCCTCAAACTCCCTAATGAATTATGTAGATCTCCCAGTGCAGTAAATTAAGCCCCTGCTTGACAATCTATAGAACTTGATCGCCCACATTGTCCTTCTGGATAGGGTCATTACTGATGTCTTTTTGTTGCAGTTTTGCATTGGTTGGAAGATGAACAAAACAAAACATTGATGAAATATGTTTACTTTTCCTATAGGTAAACTATTCAACCTTGATAGGATGGGAGAGTGCATAATTATCTTGATTTTATTATGTCCCTTGCATATCAGAAGAAATTTTATGTGTTTATTATGCATAAATTCGAATTTCTGAAAGATTCTCATTCAAAGATAAGTTCACTATAATGAAACTATATTCACTTTAGAACAACCAAAGACCATGTTACTGGTGTTCAGGGTTTGAATTTATTTTCTCTCATCATTATTTGCTTATATTATTTATCCCTTCCATGACTTCTGCTTATTATTGAATATATGGGTAAACGACATAGAGTTAGGTGAGGTATGATAGAAATGATCCATAATCTTAGGAATAAGGAACACTTGTAATTTCCAATTTGAAAAGTGAAAATTCCAATTGTTCCTTATTCCTAAGAGTGATATGGGAGTAAGATCTCAATTCAGGTATCAGAATCATCCATACAGTGACATTCATAGACAGACCCTGGCATTTTTCACCACCTATGAGTTCTAAACTTGTAATTCTTTAATAATTTTATTACATTTATCTGTGCCTACCCAAAATTGCTTCCAAGAATTCTGATCAGGTGCTCTTATTGATTCACATATAAGATTGGGCCTATTGGTCCTTGAGATCTGCTACTACTTTCCCTAATTAAACTGAAAACCTGAAGTCCCTTTTATTGTACAGAAAGTCTCAAGATTCTATGTACTATAGAACCTAATGATAAGAAATAACTTAAATTGAACTCTGTTTATAATTGAGTCTAGATAATATTCTTAGATTTCCAAAGCTGACTTTGTTTTTTGTATCATAGGTTGGTAGTGAAGTGGTAAATATAAGCGTGAATGTTTTCTTCCTCGTTAAAATAAAATAGATTATATCAGTTTTTCTTTATATTTCCCATTCAGTAGTTCTAAAAAAAATTTAAGACTTTTCCTATTATTGTCTTCATGATTATTCTCTTTGTTGTAAAAGCCTAACCTTTTTTGTAATACCCTAAAATTGTCAAGTCAAACTATTTATGGCAACAGATGTCCAAATTTTCAAACGAGGTTCTGTCCAGCACACTCGTTGGTCAATATATGATGTGCTCATGAGAAAGTCTTTTAAAATCTTGAGAAAGTTGTATACCAACTACTGAGAATATGGATACTCTTCGCAACATGTGAAAACTATATGTTTTGTAAAACTGATTAAAACAGCATTTAGGCATTGAGACATAAATGAGGCATTTATTACAATGATTGATATGTAAACCAATAAGCAAATCCTTACCATGAACAAGTTATATAACTGTATATGTAAAGGCAAGTTACATGAGTTCAAGATTTCATTTATTAAAAATAGGTTTTGCAGAGCAATAAAAAAGTCTTCACTTGTTTTCATCTCTGGTGTAATTTAGTTCTGGTTGCCCATACAGGATCCTGTAGTCATTCTCAGATGCCATTTTCAAACAGAAATAGGATGAATTAATGTTTTTATTTAAAAATGTTGAAAATCTGTCCCCTTTCGTTTGTATGAGCTTTATATTTTTACCCCAATTCACTGTTTTTATGGATGTTCTCTTGTGCATTCATATCTGATACTTAAGCTGAAGTTTAATCATTATCATTCATTATTTAGGGACTAGGGGAGTCATTGTTGCTTTTGATTAGGCTACAGAATGACACCAGATCATAAATATGAATGAGCCATCTGTAGTTGTAAATGCTTTGATTGATCCCATCTGAAATTTTGTATCAGTCAACGTAATTAACCTTACTTTATTAAATTCTCATATACATTTTGAATTGAGAAGTTAAGATTAACCTTTACACTTATAATAGTAAGTAATTCATCGTATTTTTTTTATTTGGTAAGAAAGAAAGGTCATTCTCATCAAACATTACTTCTCACAAGTTTGAAAAAATACACTAGGTTTCTGTGTGTGTAAGATAAATGAGATAAGTAACAGTGACCAAGGCTAATCTCAAATAGGTAATTGATGTTTCTTGTGCCCACTTGCATTTCATGTACTAGAGTAACTAATTTTCTGCTCTTTTCAATGGCCAATATTTATTTCATATGTTATTCTTCTGAGTAATATATTCTATTATTAGGGTAAATGTTAGAATGTAATAAATATTGACTTTCTAGAAGCCCATGTTTTGCCAAGGTTGAGGTTACTTCTCTTGAAATGAATATAAATGTCCTTGATAAAGGTGAAGATTGGAAAGGTTCTCCACTGGGTTACACTCTGTATTTCTGCCAAATATTTTGGCAGAAATGCAGAGTGTGACATGGAGGAGCACCCAAACAACCCTCTCCAACACAAGAAAACTTCTGTTCCTTCTCTTTGAGAAAGTTCAACCTTAGCAAGTTTGCCACTCATGCAAATTTCTTGGTATGGCAAACTTGGGCCACGACTCTGGATGCCCTCTTTTATGTTATCATCATTGCTCAATTGATATATTTTTTCAGTTAGATTGACTCTTCCTGTGGTAATCTTTCTCTTCCCTTAGTTATCATTGTCAGTAAATACTATTGTTTTGGATGGTGAAAATTCTGATTAATCCGTTTTAGGAAAAAGCTAAGAATAATATTATAGTGGTAGCCCACAGCTGAGTGTAAACTTAACAAGTTTTTCTATGCTGATAGTTTTTGTCCTTTTCATTTATAATTGAAGCATTCTGACATCCAACATGTTATTTTGGAATCATATTACTCTAATATTATTGAATGTTTTTTTGAGAGGGCTAAGTTTGAGAAACATGGATTTTTTATGAATAGGAACCTAATTTCTATTTACATCAAGGTTTGATAAATCTTTCTTAATGGTTTACCATTACACATTAAGCCATTTTACCTCAAGGAAGAGTGATTTGAATGATTGTCTTACATAACTTGCCTTATTTGATGCTTCTAAAAAAGGAAACAAGGGACTCATGTTTTCTATACATTTAACTTCTTTAGGAAAGGCATGTTTGTCAAGAGGAATTGAGATATGTATCATAAGGAAATAGAAGATAGCATTTTTTGATTTGAAATGGTGGAAGGAAGCAGTACTGGCCATTGATTCTTTACTTATATTCTCTTTACTTATATTATTTGATGCTGATAAAAACAAGTCAAGTTCTTGTGGTTTGTCCTTTCCTTTGTGGTCATCTCTGTTTCAATGTCTGAATCAATTATTTAACCATTTTAGTGCCAGCACCTATCACCTGGTATATGCAAAAAATGCCAGGGTTTTTTTGTATATTTGTTAATTTACATATTTAAACAATATAATATACATTTGTATAAATTTATTACATCAATTTTTTTACACTCCAAGCACTTTTAGAGTAAGTAAAATATTTAATTTATATTTTTACCTCCTAAACAATTTCATAAAAAATTATTTATAAACAAAAAGTCATGGGCCGATAGATTGGCCCATGGCATTTTTCGCACATACCCCTAGAGCCAATAGATCAGCCCGCTGTAAAAGGGTTAACATCCATGACATAACATTATAATTTTTTATAGACCTGTATTTGAAACCAAAGCCTTGCCCTAGACACAATGGCTTATCACAGGATTCTATGGTAGTCCATCATACATATATACTATATTGATATACCACTAGAGTGCAAAACTTACCGGGAGGATTTTAATTTTTAGATACACCTGTATCTTGGAATTGTTTTGGATGGGTCACTAATTGATTTTAATGAATTCCCATTGTTGGATGATAACTTGTATGTGATATTATGGTTTTAATATTGTACCATTATTATTATTGTTCTCTAGTGGAGTTATATCATACTTTCTTAACCCTTTGTACTCATTTGTCGAGTCTCACTTGACAAGTAATATATCCAGTTCCACTCCAGTGTCGAGTCAGACTTGACTTTTTTTTTTAACTTTATTTCACATCTAGTTCAACAGATGGCCCACTCCTGAACAGTGGTGTCCCCTACCACATTGCTGATGTACTTTTTGGAGAAAATACTTCATTTCAGCTCGATGTGTATACATTTGTTAATCTTTTTTGTGACAGTTTCTCTTGTTACGAATCTCTTAAATGGAGTTGTGGAGGCTGGGCCTGCATTGATTGAAGGAGTGCAAAAGGTTAAAGGATTATTTTAGTTTTAGCTATGTAAAGACATGAATTCCTTGAGTGTTATTCATTGGCCTCTTCTTCTTCACTGATGTCCTGAATCAGTACTTTTCCTTCTGTTTCAGTTTAACATTCTGTGTTAAGCTTTGATTGTACAATAAAGACAAAGGTTATGATTTGTATCAAATCTCTTATTCTCTTTATGTTTTCCTCATTTCATGGGATTGATTTAGTTTCATTACTTTATTCACAGTTGGAAGAAAAGAAAATGCGATCGTATGCAGTCATACCTCCTATACTCCTGGATGCCAAACAACGGAAGTTGACTTACCAGAATAACAATGGACTCATAGAGGACTTTGTGGAAGAATATAAGGAGCGACAGCTGCTCAATGTTTGGACCGATCAGGAGCGGGAGATATTTCGTGAAAAATATCTCCAGCATCCGAAGAACTTTGGTGTTGTTGCTACATACCTCGATCGTAAAAGTGTGTGTGACTGTGTCCAGCATTACTACCTCACAAAGAGAAGACAATGCTACAAGCAGCTGCTCAGGAAGTCTAGACAAAGGACTAGAGCTTCCAGGAACCCTCAAAAGCCAACGGCTGCTGGTGGTGGGGGTGCTGGTGCAGGTTTAGCTGGGGGGACTGCTGGTGGTGCAGGTGATCCTTGCACAACTGGTGTCACGACCAGACAGTCCGTGGCCGCTTTGCAGCGTGAGCAGCAGCAACGTGAGTTGCGAGAACAGAGACAACAGCAGGAGAGGGAGCGTGAACATGGCATCTCGGATAGCATGTCAAATTCCATAGACCTTTGTGAGCCCTCTCCGATTCCCTCGACGAGTGTGTCTGTGTCGCAAACAAACACGGAAGGCAACAACACAACCACGATGGCTCCATCAGCAGGTAGTTCGACGATGGTGCCTCTTGGTGGTTCGATAGCTCCTTGTTCAACAGGTGGCTCTGGGATACTCTCACCTTCTAATTCGTCTGCAACCAGTCTGTGTTCCATTATTAAAGAGGGGATTGCTATTCTTGAAGATGGATTTGATAAGTTAAACAAGATTGGCAGGTGAGTGTTCCATTTCTAGTCCCTTTTCTTTTGTTCCTAATATTTTTAGTGATACCAGAGATCCCTAGTTATCGGGTGGTACATTGGTTGAATTTGAAATAACTGATATTATTTTTTTCCAAAAGTTGCTTATAAAGTGAATGGCACTTCATATTTTTAATTCTTCATGTAAGTTGAGATATTGTGTAGGAATTTCAATGTCATTTTACCTACCTACCCTCATTTTGTGTCCTTACACTTCAGTTTTGCCTTTAATGTGGAGTCCTTGGTCTCATTTGGTGGATAATTTATTATTCATACATCATCAAAAAGAATTGGCATTAATAGTAACTGGTCTTGGACCCAGGTATGAAATAAGTCAATATCTTTAGGGGCATGGTATTAGTCAGCCAAAAAAGTTATATGTATTTTGAATTTTTTATTATTATTGAAATATTGAACATATATCCCAGTAAAATATTGATTTCACGTATGCCAATCTCACTGAGCAACGTTAGGGCAAAAATAACACGTCTTCCCCACCGAAATGGAAGAATTGATGACTTTCTCACTAGACAGGTGAAAAAGTGTAATGGTTAATTTTATGATATTTCTATTCAGTTATACCACATGTAAGGATTTTATTGTGAGAATTTTATCTTGCACAAAAAATAATTTTCAGTGAAAGAAGCATGATGATGAAGCAAAAAGGGGCATTGAAACCCGGGCAAGGGGTTTTGCCAGTTTATTACGAAACACTGATACTACTTTGCTGATTTAGACTGATCTGAGTGATAATTAAAATAACTTTACTTGCAATCACTGAATATATGCATAAATGATCTTTTTGCAGCAAAAATAGTTAATAATGACCAAGAGTATAGAATTTTATTTGATTCATCAGAAATTCAGCCATTATCTTGCCTTGGCTTGGCATAATTTGTTTTTACAAAACACTGACAATTCAGGTCCCTTGGTGTTGTATGAAATGAAGATTATATTATATTATTGAACAGCAGTCATCTTAGAAAAATGGATTATGGCATTAATTATGCATGGAATGTTGTAAAGGATCTTACTTACAAGCAGCTAAAACACCCTCCCAGCACCAAAAGGAAAAAAAAAACTTTATTACTGCTGGAGAATTAAACAATGACTTTGGTTCCCATTGTTTTTTAATTTTTTTAAAATTTGCGATTACTTTTACTGCACTGTAGTATTTTCTATAGAAAATCATACAGTGTAGAGAAACTTTTCTCAAATTAAAAAAAAATTTCTGCATGGGAAAGCAAAGTCATTGTTTTATTTTCTAACATGAAACTTTTCCATAAGCTAAAGGCTTCATCAATCAATCATATTTATCTTCATTACTGCATCTACTGTTAACATATGCATCCATAGAGACATGAATTTCATTTCAGCTCTCTGTTAGTATAGCCCTGAATCTCGCATAAATTATCCATAAAAACATCTTCATTGTTTCTTAAACAGTCTCCATTTTTATTTGTTGGCAATTAATATGTAGTATAAATACTCTTATTGCTCCCCTGAGAAATGAAATATATGGTACTGCTACTGTGATTTCATAGTTTCATCTAGAAATTCTATGTAGTTGAAATTGTCGAATAAGAATTGCACATTCATGTCAGTCAGTATTGGGCATACAGTACTGGGAAATTTGATGGGCATGATTGACTTTTCTTAATGCGTTTACCTACAACTTTGTTGTATTTTTCCAAGTGGATACTCCAATTACAGAGTAGGAATATTGTAGTCTTGTGTTTTTGATTGTTGCAAGGGATATAACTTTGCTGTATAATTTTCTCTTGGGTCTTATACTGGGTGTGAATCTCCATTATAGCTGATGTTTAAATACTTGACTTGGGCATACTCATCAGGATAATTGAGTCATCCATTGAAGTTTAGGATTTAATGGAGGGTTTCTTTCGATGGAAGACCCGAGAGTAATTTATACATACAATATGCTGGATGAGCACCAGAACTTATAACTTGGCTGATTTTTGAGAGTAGTTTATCATACATTTTATCAGATTGCCTTTTAGAATTTCAATGGCCATATCTTTATGAGCTTTCATCCACTGCTGAAACTCTCTGGGAAAGAGGACTACATAACACCGAATAATTCCAGATAGCTCTAATTGCCCAAATCAATCAAGCATTCTTGTTTCTATTGTTGTATACTTTTTCTTCAAAAGTACTGCCACTATGTTGCGATAACAAGAAGACTTTGTCATTGATTTACATGGCATATGTAAGTCATATATGAAATCTTTAGGGTCACAAAATGCTCATCGTTTGCTCCACTGTTATTCAGTCTTCAGTTTCAGCCTTTGGTATTCATTATATTTTGATTTTTGCAAGTTAACATTCTGATCAATTAACTAGCAAATAAGTACATTGCAAAATTCATATTGTATTAAAGAAATTCTTATTGCTAAAAGATTTTCAATTTGGACATTTTTCTTCAGATGTTGTTTGATCTTTCCTGACCATAGAGTTTGGAATGAAGTTAACTTCCTCTTACTCATTCAATATTTTTAACCAAACTTCCATGGTAAAGCATGAAAGTAAGAGGCTGGCTGGTAAAAGTTTAGGTTGGAAATATTAGATAAACTGATTTTTGATCCACAATTGTAAAACAATTATCAATAAGGTTGGATGAATACCATCCTTACTAGTTGTGCCTCCTTTATTTGATCATGGATCATTCATTTCTGTGAATAGTCAAGGAAGTAGTATTCTGAATTCATAGCATTCATAGAATTCTGAGCATTCAGAAGACATGAAAGTACTTGCAGTAAGAGGGAAACTGGTAGGCTAGATATTAACCATAGGAGACAGTAACGGATGAGGAATAGTTATTTCACACAGAATGATAGGTGGTAGTATGCATGTACAGAGTTGTATAGGGATTTTTTGTTTTTTAAGGGACTCAGTAGTTATTATTTGAAGTTCATCAGGAACCATCCTTAACTAGTAGATTACCCTTTATCATCATCATTATTGGTAAATTATACACAATCTTTTGGTGTGGAAGTATGTCATGTAAGTCTGTCATGATAGATGTAGATAAAACAGAAAAGGAAAGTTGGGATAAGCAAACTTTAAGTAGATTTTATAAATATCTTTGGAATTTTACTCATCCACCTACAACCACAGATCTGTTGTGAGGTAGTTGTATGATAATAATGGAATTATCATTAATGGGTATATTTGGTTTTAAATTCTATATTTTTTATACTAATTTGAATGATTAAATGACAAACTATTTGTTCATTCCACAGGAGCTTTTTACAACCCTTTTTTAATAACAATTTGTTTACAATCCTGGCTTTGACATTCAAGTCAAGTTCTTGACTTGTCCTGGTCATAAACTAATGAATAACTTTGGTGGAATAAAGAAATAATTTCTCATTTTATCATTAACTATAAGTAAATTCCATAAAGGTAGGCCTAGAATGATAGAATGCAGTGCAGAGAAATATCTAAATGAATTTCACCTAAACAAGGGTATAATTTTATTTATATTATTTGTTTGGAGCAAATAATAGAACAGAATAGCATGGAAAGCCTCAAGAGGAAGTAATATAGATGGAGAAACATAAATCTTGTGAAGAGAGATGTAAAAGAGACAATCAATAATTTGTCATGATCAGTGTTTTGGAAAATTCAGCTAAAAATACAGAGCAATTTGGAAAACTTATATTCTTTCTTTAATTCATTTCCAAATATTTAGGCTGATGTTGAGACCTTTACTTTTTGATTATTAACCCCTTCCTCTACGATTTATTTTCTAAATATCGTGCTCCTATTCATTATTTATCTTTTCTGTGGTTCTTTTTAAATGGAATGGTAGGTAATGAAATGATATTTTGCAGTTTCTAATCAACGTACAACAGTGAAATAAAAAGTGATTATTATTTCAAATTGTAAAGTATCTAATTATATACTTTACTTTTTATTAACCCCTTGCGCTGAAATGACGAGCTAGACTCGTCATTTCAGCGCAAGGGACTAATATACTAGTAACAGTCACCTACAAGGCATATACAGAAAGTAGGTACATCTTTGGTATAAAAAACTGAAGCATTCAATTTTTGTTAAATTTTATTTTTCTAGAGAAGGGCCTATTTAAAATACTTCAATATATAGTTTCCGCCATTGTTAAGGTACTTGACATCAGATAACTAATTTTTACCTTTCTCTTCACAGAGTGATACTGAACCACTTTTGCAGATTATTTTTTATATCAATACAATCCTCACCAACCAGGCACTGTCAAATGCAGAAACAAGTGACAGTCACTTGGTCCTTGGCTATATCATTGATGTCCAAATTATTCAAATGAAACATCATCATCGACTTTTGTTTGTCACAGTTGAGCATTCTCATGAAGCAACACTTATTATTCACAAACACAGTTATTAATTATACAACATTATTTTTCTGAGTCTTGCAATAACTTTCAGCATGGGCTGTTGTAACTCTTCCCAGAAAATCAAAACCTACCCTCGAAAAAGATATGCAGCAGTGGTTTTCTTCACAGGCAGCATCATTCTTTGAAGAGGGAATGGAAAAATTACATAACATGATAAGTGCCCTAGCAATGGCCAAAGTCATGTGTTAAATTAGTTTAAGGGGCCCCCTTCTGCAAAAAAAGAAATTAAGCAAAAAAATTCATGTTTCATTTTACTATGCAAGTTATACTTTCTTTACAAACACTTCTAATTCTTGAATAGAAACATAAAAGTTAAAACAAAACTGAGGTCAGCAAAGATGGAAACAGTACAGAAAAGTGGAGAAAGGAAGAAAAGATGTTTAATCAAATAAATAAGGATATTTTGCAATTTCCACAAAAACAAAATTCATTTATTTCCTACTAGTTTCAATGTATTACATCATTATCAAATGACTACAAGCTCATAGATGTAGGTAGTTACTAGATAAATAGGTAGTCACTTGATAATGGTGTAGTATGCTGAAACTAGCCGGAAATAAAGAAGTTTTATTTTTGTGGAAATTGCAAAATATCCTTATTTATTTCATTATGGATCATTTCCACCATATCACACCTGACTCTATAGTGTTTATTTAATAGATGTTTAGTTGTGTATAATGGAAAGAGAGGAGAGAGACAAGTTAAAAGAGTAATTTATGATAAGGGGTAGGAGAATAAATGAGGAATAAGCCTTTGCAATGAATACAGTATATGTATTCAGTGCAGGTGCCATCAAGTTATAGTTATTACCAAGAATGTAATTGATATTAAGAGAAAGATAGAGTAACAGATTTAGCTGTGAATGCATCTAAATTTTCATTAAGAGGGGCTAAACAAAGATCCTTTTGGGTCCCTGTCTATCTGTAAGATTTGTGAAGAAACAATGAAGTTATCCTGTAAGTACCCCTATACATACAGTAGCCCAAAATCCACAGAAAGGTTGTATGGCAGGGGGTGATATGTGGACCAGCAATTAAAATATAGTCTGAAAAAAGTCCATGATACCTATCAGTTAATTATCTAAATGAAGCTATCCATCTATTCTTTTTCCTCTAATATTGATGTTTAATTTGGTCTTTCTAGTCATAGAAGATATAACCACCTTAATAATTTGTTTCATCCCATACCTCTCACACTGCTTCTGAATATCACTTAGTAGGTCTGTTGACCTTTGACTGACTAAATAATGCTCGGTAGTATGCAAATCTAATGGACTATGAGTTACCCAACCAATTTAATTGAATCTTTTCCATGCCCCTTTTACCATCTACTTTTAATATTAAAATGTGTATGAATAATCGTATCTCACCCTACCATGGAACCCTTTGCTATCCTTATTTTTGCTGTCTGACCCTTGAACTGGTTTTAAGTGAGACACCTATATCCCCAGTCCACTGTTGTTTTCTGAAGTAATTCCTTCTATTCATTTTTTATTCATCAATACCGTAATTACTTCACAGATTCCCCACCCAATCCAAAGTGTCCCCCCCTACCCCTACAAAAATTTATGAAAAATTATTCAACCCAAGGAAATCTTTTGGCCAAATTCTTTCGTCATAAATCCATTCATGTAAGTTCTTCCTTCCATATTTTATAAAGCCTCAAGTAATTCTCCAGGAATTTAACGTATTCCATTTTATAATAAATGGTATCAGGCTTTACTTCGTGGAAGTTGTGTATACTCATGTTAGGAATAAATATACTTTGTACTTTTCCACAGATTTTAAAAATCTGTGGAAAAG
>WURS02000013.1:850222-872410 GCA_011762765.2 Rhinocypha anisoptera | reverse complement strand
ATGAAAAAAATAAGCTAGTTAACCCTTATGTCATTGGCTAGGTACCCGGGTACCCAATTGGCGGAAAATTGAAAAATTTTCTCTGCCCCTCCCCATCACCAATTTGTGGCTCTGAGGTGTTTTTTGTCCACTCATCATTGGTTTCTCTCAATTCCCACTTAATTCCCTCTCTCTCACCCTCTCCTCCCCCATCCTCTCTCATTTCCAATGTCTTATCTCACTTCAGGGCATTCTTTCCCTAAGGTGATTCAGGGAATTCTTAATCGTTAACTGGGAGGAGTCACCAAAATGTCTGAAGTCACTACTGTGAAAGAAAGAATGGTTTTTTAATGAAACAATAACAAAATATATTGTCCTTGCTTTTAGTGATACCATACAGCATAAATTCTATGAGTAATTATGATGTTTACCAAAGTTTGTACCCATGTAAATTTCTCTTACAAATGAGCAATCTTAATTATTTTGGAGCATGAATTAATTCTTATTTTTTCTATATTCTTCCAATTTATTTTGTTTCTGAAAAACCGACTGCTTACTGCGAATGATAATTTCGAGTACAAAATACATAGTATTGTACATAAATATGAAATTCCTGTTATTTTGCTTTAAATGTACTCCCAATATGTTTCATGTTAAACCTCTTCACTTTTGTTCTTTCAGAAAAAGGAGGCCCCCATCCCTGTGTAGTCTGTAAAGTAACAGTGGAGCAGTACCCCCTCTCCCGACCCCTGTCACGGAACCATGCAGCTCAGTATGGCCTCCGAGATGAGGATGTGCCTCCTGGTGCACGCGTCTGCAACTCCTGCCGCTGCAAGTCCGTCCGCAGTCGATACACTCAGTAAGTGGAGCTAAACTTAATAATGTACCATTCACTGTTGCATGTGAACTGAAAGTTTATACTAGAGTATCAGGAAAAATGTTTGTTTCTTTAGTTACAATTGTCATTTATATATTTTTGCTTTGATGAGCAACTGGTTAGGAAAATGGCAATTCACCACCTAATGCATTTACTCAATGAGCCTTCCTAGATTAGTGTAGGTTGGGCTTTCGAGTAATTGTGGATAGAGTACAAAACACTTAAATTTCTTTGTTGCATTTTCCTACTTGCGCCTGGTGAACTATTAAAATCTTCATTAATCATATTATTGCTTCAATTATTTCAGGTGTCCCATTCCCACATGTCCCACTGCCAAGGGCAGAGCAAAACGCTTACGCCCCCTGCCAGGAAAATGGGCTGATTTACCTCCTGAGATTAAAGAGCCTATTATAGCAGAATTTCGTGAGTATTTCAGTTTGCCATAGGTTTTTTTTAGTGATTTATATTCCTGATATGAGAATGTCAATAATCTGTCACTTATGTCATTATGTAATATTAATAATATCTATTAATGATATTATATGTTTTCAATTAAAAATGCCCTCTATGTTTTTGTTCTTCAGAAATCCCAGCGCAGGTAACTAAATGCTGCTCTGCATGCTTCAATCGAATTTCTCGTCGATTGTCCCCTAATGATGGTGCTGCAGATGATGGCTCAGGGACTTCTGCTGCAGTTGCAGCAGCCACTGCTGTGGCTGCAGCTGATCAATCAAGATGGACAGATGAGGAAATTGACTTGGCAAGGAGAGCACTTGGAGAATTTGGATTAGGTCACTGGGCCAAAATCTCAGAACGTGTCGGCACAAAGTCAGAGCACCAGTGCAAGAATTTCTATTTCAACTATCGTAAAAAGCTTGGCCTGGATGCCATCATCCGAAAATATAATGAGGTGAGTGATAACAGTATATGGAATCAATTTTGAAAATTCCTTCATTGCATTACACTTTAAAATTCCTTTTAAAGGATGCTTTTTTGTTTCTTGATTACCCTGAACAGATAATTTAATTTTTTTTGTGATATTTTTTTTTCAAGTTGATTTGCCTCTTCTTGCATTTAGTGATGTATGAAGTAGTTAAATTTTTTTTCAGCTTGCTCTAATTTACCTGCCAAGGTTTTAAATCAAATATTAAACTAATAAAATATCGACTCTAAGCAGCAATGCAAAACAATGGATAAACTTCTCCTAACAGTAGAAGGCATTGATTTTAATGCCTTTATGGGACGATTTCTGGGGTAAATGATTATTAATCTGTATTTAATAAAATTTACTGTGTTTAATAGACAACACAGGTTTCTTTCATGCTTTAATATCTCAAAAAGAATATTTTATCTGAGGCATGTAGGGTATTTCTTACTTTTTGAGTCCCTTGAAATATACTAATTTACTTTATGTTCATATGGCAGCCTTATGTAGTCCATTCATATATTAGTATTTCTATGTTAATTTATACATTTCACATATAATTGAAGTGATAAAAACCACTTGTATGTATTCTTCCAATACACACCCTATGTATTTTCACTGAATTGTATTAGGAAAAAGTAATTTATGTGCATAGGTATCAGTAAGAACTTGATACTCTATAAAATCTCAGTGGAAAAATACATAGATCTCCACATGCCATGAGCATATTCTAAGCTGAACCTGAAACAATCTAGTGTAGTCCAATTTTTTTTTGAGTTCACAACTTTAGTTTAATATTGTATTTTATATTAATGTAGTATGTTCAAATGTTAACAAGCTTATATCAGCAGTTTATTGAATCATTTGATTTATTTTAGAATCTTATTTCAATTGAAAAATGGAGAATGAACTACTGTAATCCCTGTGTACCTAGTATGTCTTATCAAGTGCAATAAGTTAATTTGTCATGCATGGATTTACAAAAAATATAAATTATATGGGTCAGTGTTAAAATTTTAATTTGGTGAATATACTGTACCTGTGATATTTTAGATATTTCTCAATTGAAAGATTTTGCCATTCTGAATTAATTTCGTGGCTCCTTCCCACCACTTAACTTGTATTCATTTCTGTAAACACTTTTCTCTCAGACGCATTTGGGAGAGGGGCTTCGCAGCAAGGGTGGGGGCGATGGTGCTCCCCCAACAGTGACAGATGAAGAAGAATCAGGGTCAAGTACATCGAGCTGTGATGAGGCCGGAATGGCCCCTGACAGCAGTGACACAGCCAGCGCAGCATCCCCAAATCCACCACCAACGACCTCGGGAACACCCACGACTGAAAGTAGAGGTCTGAATGACCACATTGGTGAGTAGAAATCAAGAGTGTTAGTGGTCACTAGAATCGAAAGTTGATTGTGTGGGTGCACCTCTACGAGTGGATATGCAAGCTTGCTCATTTACTGCAACACATGAAAAATGTTTTCTGTCATGTCTTTTGCATGTTCACTTCACTAAGAAAATTTGTCATCATGCATCATTTGACTGTTGATTATTCTTAAATGATGGCTCATTTTTTCACTCTTTATTCATAGAAATGGTTAATTAATAAAATGGTCTATGTAATTTTCTATTGAAAGATTGAATTTGATTTCTCTCTTTTTGATTCCCTGCCAAGTTCAAATATTTGTCCTGTATTAAGTTGTTCATCATAATTGAATTTGTAACGAAGCGCCTTCATTTGAAATTCTGTGTGTCAGAGGCCTTCTTGTTTTTCCTTTTTTGAAGCTGCACCAAACATTGCAACAGGATTAACCAATTGATTTCTGTAGGGTGGCAGTAATAATCTCATTTGACAAATATGTTGAGCCTGCTCATCCCTCACACTCAGTCGCTCTCTCGTTTTCTCACGTTTCCCTCCCTCTCCCCCCTACCAGTTGCCCTCTCCCCCCTCCACTCATCATATTGATCCATCTTTGGTAATTGAATATAGTGGGGACTAAAACTACCTTTTTTTACCCTCCCAATTTTGGAGATTGATGCAAGCTTATCCAAATAAATACACCAAACTGTGTGTATGTGTGTGTGTGCATGTGAAAGAGAGAGGTTTTTGATGGGCGATTCTGAGTATTGCAGAGAGAGGGAGGTGAGAGAGGAGGGGAGAGGCAGGTGCAGGAGTGGGGAATCGTATATTTAGGGGGGTGAGAAGGTAGGGAGGTGGGAGAAATACAGAGGGGGGGGGATGGCGAGTTACAGGGGGCATGAGTTACGAAATTCATTCACTGAGTTTAGTTGCTTTTTTCCTGCCTCTGTTTTTGTGAAGGTGGGGCAAAATGAGAGGGTCATACATTGACTTTGACATTAAACATTCCAATGTATCCATTTATATTAATAATGATTGGATCAGAAATTTTAAATTCCAATGGTGTGACAAAATTAGACTCTTAGTTGCCATTAATTTAAGTGCTTGTGATGTATTTCCCCTAAATTAATTAATAAATAACGCCTCCTTTGAATTCATTCAATTAATAATTGCTGTACTGAAATATTAAATATGATTATAATTGATGATTTTAGGATTGGCCAAAGTTTATTAATCGAGTTTGTGTGTCTACAGTTTCACTCATCCTACAGCTAATGAGGCTTTTTATCATTTAAAAAAAATCTGTTTTCACCTTGTTTAAAAGAAAATTAAATCCATCTATCAATTACTGCAAAAAGCTTACATATTTCATGCGATTTTTAGTAGCTATGCTGATAAAAAGTTATTCATTTGACAGTTGAATATTTTTGTTATGTTGATGATTAAAAGCATAAGGTTATTAATGTTTTACTATGTTTGACAGCTGTTGTAGGTACTTAAAATTATTGTTAGAAAACATGTATTTATACAAGCATTTTTTGCTTTTTATTTGTTGTGTTTTATATGAATGTTTTTGTTTATATTTTCAGCTGGAAAAACTTCAGATTCATTGGATCCAGAAGCTGAGAAATCTTTGTTGTCAGTTGTAGAAGAAGAACATATGGCATCTCAGAGTCCACAGTCATTAGATCAACATAGGCAAAATTCTGCGATGTCCATGCCTGGGGTTTCTGCTGCCCCTCCATCTTCTGCTAAAGAAGATTATGACAGCTCTGCTACAGTATGTTGATTTTTACTTCATAGTTAATTAAATCATTGCAGTTATATTATGGATGACTGGAGAGTGTTGATTGAAAAAGTCCAACTGCACCTATGCATTTAATCTCGTTTCGGTTTAATAATGTTATTCATCTTACTGAAATGGTGTCAATACTTGCTTTGAGGATGAAATGCACATGCACTAATACTAACCTCTTACGCTAATTTTTCTTTCAACCATTAACTGCCAGGATTGAAACTGCATAGGGTGCCAATTGATATGTTTCATTGATATTATTGAACAGGGGAGAATTATTTTTAATATTTTAATTCCCTGGACAATTGTTAAAAATAATCAAGGAAAACAAAATCATGATTTTATTCCATAGAATATAAAAAAATTAGGCATACTGACTTGATGATTGTAGGACAGTTCTGTTGTCACTTCTATATTTATGTCCAACAGGAAACGGCTGATGAAGGCCAAGGTGGTTCTGAGGCTGATGGAACTGGTGCTAGAGGGTCACCTAAAAATTATCCAGCCATTCAGCAGTTGCCACAGCAGCAACAGCAGCAAACGACGCAGCACACCCCAGATCAACTCCACCACAGAAGTCACAGGGCTGTATCGGAGGCCAACGGGGGTGCAGAACGTGATAGGGAGGCTGGTGGTGACTCCACCACACAGGAGGTGCTCACAGTGAAGGACTTGATGTGCAACGTGATTGAGAGGCAGCTGAATAAAACACCACAGCAGCAGTCCTCACATGGTAGCCACCTGCAGTCGTCAGCTCTCTCCTCCCAGCACCAGCCGTCTCCAACCATCTCGTCCATTCTCAAGACAAATGAGAGACCAGACATTTCCTTTGTGAGGGAGTTCCGTGACTCTAAAAACTGTTCAGCAGTCAACAGGGTTGCACCAGGGCAACCAGATGTATCACAGCAGCAGCAACATCCCCCAAACTCCAGGAGGCAGGTGACCTCCCAGGATGTTGGTGCAACTCTACACCAGAGGGGTCGTACGCCTCCAGTGCAACCTCCTGCCGACAGTCATAGAACTACTCCTCACACCCAGTTGTCTGTGCTCCCTCCCCCTGCCATCCACAATGTAAGCTCTCATCACTTATCTCAGCATCACAGTCAACCCTCCTCGATTCCAACTCATCACATGCAGCATCATCTGGCACCAATGTCCCTCCCAGGGGGTAGTACAATGATGGTCCCTTCACCTGCTCCTGGAAGAGCAGACCTACCCAAGGAAGGATTGGTGGTTGTTCAGGTAAATTTATTTTTGCAGATTTCTACCTCACTTAAGGTTTGTTAAAAAATGTTGCATCCCACTTAGTGTTGCCCTTATTTATATTATAAATTAATCCACTTTCAGTCATTTATCAGCAAAATATATTTCCATGAAATATGTGGGATATAATTTTGGATGCTTAATAGGCTGATTAATACATATACTTTATTAATTATTTTATTTAAAATATCCTTTTGTTCTAATATAGAGAAAATACTTACAGATGTAGTAAGTAGAGATTTAGGGTAAGGAGCTAAAAGTGACTGATAAATTATAGGACATACATAACATTATCATCTTATTTAATTTTTTTTATTATAAAAATTGGCATAATGTCTCCTTTATGCAAAATTTTGTACTTACACCTGGGTTTACTGTTAACAATCTTCAGGTTTTGACTGCATTTGATAAATAATTTCTTCATCAAGTTTTCAGTTACTTATGTAGATGTTTGACTTTTAAGAAAGGTAATATACCTACTATTTTTAAGGAATAGGAATATAGTGTAGTGATTAATAATTCATGGTTTAAAGTACTCCTAATTTGTATAGCCAGCTTTGATTTAATCATAAGTCACCTCTTCTGGTTTTTCAATCCCTTGAGATTAGTTCTACTTTCTAAAGGCTTTTTGTAAAATACTATGGGGATGAAGCAGAGTGCTCATTGAAATTTGATGGTTTTTCACAATATATTAAAATTTTTAAACCAGGTACAGCAAGCCTTAAGAGAGAGTGGGAGAGAGCCAGAGGCCGTCACTCTTGACCTGAGTCTGAAGAAGCGTGATGACAGTCCACCATCCAGTGTACCTGTAACGCAAGGGACTCGTGATGCCCATCCCCACCTTCTGCACCCACCACCAGCCCATTCAAAAGCACCACCACTGAGGCTGCCAGAGGTGATGATTCGAGAAGTTCCTCCGCCAGTTGTGTACAGAGACTCTGCACCTCCATACTGTCACCTCCACCATCACCAATCGCAGCAGCCAATTTCAGCACCTCCCCCACCTGAGCAGTCTCGTAACAAGTCTCCATCAGTGTATGTACCTGACGGCCGGTCACCTCACCTCGTGCTGAGTCCAGCAAGTCGAGGGACTACTATGCCACCATCTGCACAGATAACGTCAGTTAATCCCACTCCAAAGGCACCTAAGGTAAATAAATTTCCTCCATAGTGATTACTTTTTAAATTTTTTGATGGCCTCAAATGAATTACCTTCCATCACTATCTTAAATTTTTTATTTTATTGAAGCAGATTGAGACTAAAAATAAACCTTAGACCATCATATCATTTGCTTTTTTTAAATGTCAATTAATAATATGCATTCAATATTCAGTGCCATATCATAGGAAAAGTGAGGCCAACAGGAACCGTCCTTATTTTTATTATCTGCCATACTAATTACATTGAGTCAAATAAAGTGTATTTATTTTTGCAATGCAGGTATTCATCTGAATCTCTTTTTCTTTCTTTTCATTCTCTCAACCAAAGTTTCCGTGGAATGCTGAGGATGTGCCTATTGTCCGTTCACAGGGGCCTCATCCTATTCCTACACCCAAGATGGGCTCCATATCACCTAAGCCACTGATCTCCAAGACTGGATCCATCACTCATGGCACTCCTGTCTCGCCAGCAGCACCACCACCTCCTCAGCATGCATCTCCTCGTTATGATGGCCTCTCACGTCAGCCGACCCCTCCACAGCAGTTGCCAACTCAGCCTGCACAGCCAAAAGAAGGTTCGATCACACAGGGGACTCCAGTCCATCATGATCCTAAGCAGCAGAGGGGGAAGGATGCAAGGCTACAGGCATATGACTCCAGAGGAGTGTCACTGGTTGCTCCTCCTGCAGTACCTTATGATCCCTACTATGCACGACCATCATCAGGCGGTCCTGGAGCAGTGCAGAGTCACCATCCACCCCCTCCACCTCCCCCTACCACCACCGATGCTTATCATCCATATGGAAATGCAACATCTGCATTTCCATATGCTGCAAGGCCACCATATGCCATTGAGCAGCAGTTAAGCTCACGTCAGATTATAAGTGACTATATCACTTCACAGCAGATGCACGGGAGAAGAGGGAGCAGTGGAGCTGTTGCACCACCTACAGGAGTGGAGAAAGATGCCCGACTGTCACCTGGGAATGCTCCTCCCCCCCCTCACCATGCCTCTCCGTCCCTTTACTACCCTTCTCCTGGAACTTCACCTGCACCAAATCCTGGTGGTGTCTATTTGGCATCTGATATTCGTCATTCACGTCACCCTTCTCCTGCTGCTCCTGAGCCCCCTCCCTCAAGGACGCCCCCACCACCACCACCTCCCCCTCCTCGACAAGGTGTAATTCAGAGGCATCATACTCCAGCCAGTCGGGGTGGGAAACCCCTTAGTGGAGTAGTGATACAGCAAGGTGCCCCAGCATCTCCACCTGAAAGATACCAATCACCAGGAAGTAGCCAGTCTCCTCAGTCACAGCAACAGCCAGGTGTTGGTCCGCTGCCCCAGCACCAGCAGCACCATCTCACAGTTGGAGGGTCTCCAAGGACTCACCAGCATCATGGTGGATATCCCCCTGGCCACGAGGCACTATCTTCCTTGGTTGATCTGGCTGTGCAGCAACCTAGCCTACCCGTCCCGAAAGATGAGAAGAGGCGTCCAGCTACACCTGGGCCCATTCACCCACACAGACACCACCAGGTGCAGCAGCCCCCAGGGCCTCAACATGAGGGACTTGGAAAGAGCATGGCAGACTCTATGGTAGGTGGTGCCAGGGTAGATCACATACATCAGCACCACATCAGACAGCAGCAACAAAGTCTGCAGCAACAACAGCAGCAACAACAACAACAACAACAGCAACAACAGCATCAGCAGGAGAGGGAGCGAATGGTCAGGGACAGCATAGCACACCACCACCACCAGCAGCAAATGCAGATGCATCACCACCACCAAGTGCAATTACATCAACAGATGCAGCAGCAGCAGATTCGAGAGCAGAGAGAGAGGGAACGTGAGCATATACATAGGCAGCAACAGCAACATGCCCAACAGCATGCCCAGCAACATGCCCAGCAGCAGCAACATGTTCAACAACAGCAGCATGTGCAGCAGCAGCAACACATGCAGCACCACCAGCAACACTTGCAACACCAGCAGCATCCACAACAGCAGCACCATCAACAGCAACAGGCTCAGCACCAACAGTTGCAGCAGCAAGCTGCCCGTTTGGCTGAGCAGGACAGACAAAGGCACATGGCAGCAACTTATCGTGACCAACCACACTACTCCCACATGCCAAGTGACCGGGAGGCACGGGAGCGAGTGATGCCTTCTCAGCAGTTGGTGCGAGATGGTGGTGGTTCCCAGGAGATCAGGCCAAACAGTGATGCAGAAATCCTTGAACGAGAGGCTACTAGAATGCTTGTTGGCAGTTTTCCAAGGGATGCGAGGCCTCGGCATGGTTCCATTGACTCACGGGGCTCTAGCTCCAGGGATTCAACCCTAACTGCTGCAAGCTTGATTGATGCGATAATTACAAGGCAAATCAACCAGGGTACTGACCAAGATGGTAATAATCTGCAGCAAGGTCCACAAAGTGCCCCTCGTCCAGGTGATAGACTATTCCAAGGGTTTCACAGAGATCAGAATCCTCACCACCCTCACAGAGGAGCTGGAAGTGGTGTACCTACCTCACAGCCAATCCCAGTAACAGCTGTCGGCCCTGAGTCAAATGGTAAGGCCTCTCCTCTGAGACCTGTTGGTGGTAACCCACCAGCATCTTCTCCTGCTGTTACCATAGAGGAGGATGGGCCTGAAAATCGTGAAGTGGGCAGGGAGAAGACCCTTGGTGAGCATATAGCATCCATCATAACAAAAGATATGGCTGTGGAGTCAGGTAGCAGCAATTATCCTCCGGCAGTGCGCCCAGCTCCTTATCAGCATCATCCCCATCATAACTTGGCACCACCTCCCCCACCTGGGAGAGGGCCCACACCCCCAAGGCACCAGTCATCACCACCCCCAATTTCTGATGGTATTCCTGATGGAGCAGCAGTTACTGCGGCTGAGCATCATAGCTTGAAACTGAGGAGGGCTCTGCAGAAGGAGTTCGAGATGAAGGAGAGAATGGCAGCAGTTGGAAAGAATCTAGGCCTTGGATTGGATGACCGACAGATAATCCGCCTTGTACAGCTTACAGAAAGGAAAACACCTCCATCAGCAGGGGCAAGTGCCACCCATAGAGTGAGGTCGACATCACCACCAGGTCAAGGGGGAAATGATGGTCATGGTGCACCTTCTGGAGGAGGTGGTAACCATTGGATTACAGGAGGTGGTCCGACTGGGGATCATATAGCATTCCTCCCTAGGCGATACTATCAGGAAGCACCTCCCACAGACAGGAGGTCTCAGGCGGCTGACCAAAATCGAACCAAACCAACACAGCAGTCACAGTCTCATCTCTCTCCTCTAGATTACGTGAAAAATAGGATTGTGGAGGTCATGAGGACTTCGGACGAAGGTGGTGGTGGTGGTAGTGGTGGTGGAGATGGTGCACGGCAGGAAGTGTGTGCAAGGCATTACAAGCGCATCAGTCAGAGGGGGGATGACAGAGAGGATGCAGGAGGGAAGAGGTCAAGGACAGAGGAGGTGAGTCCGTCTGGCGACCCCGATTGCCAAGTGGACGGGAAGTGTGGGGAGGGCAGTGAAAGTGGTGCAGGTGAGAGGGCAGCCGAGACTGCAGACAGTCCCCAGTCGGGGGAGATGGTGATAGACGAGGGGCGGGCATCCTCAGCAGCTTCAGGTGGGGCTCCCGGTTCAGACTCGGCCCCATCCGCCTCGCGTCCTGATGCGGTGTCCCCCGCAGGCATGGATACCGGCCGGGAAGGTGTGCCCA
Organism: Rhinocypha anisoptera; assembly: GCA_011762765.2. Taxonomy (NCBI): domain Eukaryota; kingdom Metazoa; phylum Arthropoda; class Insecta; order Odonata; family Chlorocyphidae; genus Rhinocypha; species Rhinocypha anisoptera. Next base: position 861,314 of record WURS02000013.1, on the reverse strand, counting down.
CGTCGGGTAGTCCGTCAACGGGTGGCGGAGTCTTCCAGCCGTACACAAGGTCGTCACCTCCCACACCCTCCCCAGCCACAGCCTCCACATTCCCCTCAGGACCATCCTATTATCCCTACTCGGCGCTGAGCGTCAGAGCCATTCCGGCATCCTCTCCATCAGCCTCCCCTGGTGGTCAGAGGGGGGCTTCGCCGGCACCGCCCCAGGGGGCGGGTCCAGTCCCATCTCCAGCACCACCGCAGCCGTCCCCAATATCCCGGAGGCCCCCCAGCCGGACGGAGTCCCCCCGGGATGCTTCCGTGGTCCGAGGGCAGGAGCCGGCCCCCCTGCTCTCAGCGCAATATGAGCCTCTCTCGGATGAAGACTGAAACGGGCCCCCTCGCTCGGTGATAGCGTTCGCACCCTCTGTGGGGTGGGAACGCCGCCGAGTGGATGGGGGAAGGAAAAACACAATGGACAAGCATTAGGGAAAAAAAGGACAAATGTGCTACACAAGTGAGCATATGCTACATTGTGGCTTCGAGGGCCACTAGATTCTGTTTGACTGTTGTGTGATGCAACATGATTTTAAATGTTGGAAGGAAAAAACGTGAATACACACGCTTAACGAGTGAAAATTAGATTTTAAGATGCGAATTTTTCTTCCACACATTTTGTTTAGAATCTTTTGTATTTTTTAAGAAAATGGCTGGAATATCCATCTTTAGTCCTGGAAAATTTAAATAAAAAAGTTGGTGGACCAGATACCCTTTATGTTGAGTGGAGAAAGAACTTGATCGATGTGATGTTTTTCTCATTTCTCAAAAAAGGAATTGAGGAATGTATGTGGTAAAGGAGGGCTTAAAATTCATTTAATTTTGTTTCTCCTTAATGTGGATAAAATCTTTTCTATAAGAGTGGATGTGTCAGATATTTGTTTTGTTTTTTTTTTTGGTAATGTGAAAATCTTACTAACTGGTACAATGCTGTGTGTGGGAGTTGTTTATTTTGGCAGGGTTGGTGGGAAGGACAAATACCTACAGAAACTTTTTTAAACTCAGGTGTAAAAAATACACTCTTTGATGTGATTTGTGATGTGATTCTGTGCTGACGTGCTGGAAGTGGTTTTTAAGAAGCCCCATTCCTGCCTCCTGCCCGCCAGATCCTTCTTCCAAACAATTCAGTTGCTCTGACTTGTGCATACTAAGGAGTAGGGACACAATTCCCATTTCATTTTTTTAATAACCTGGTGTTTTTCAATGACTAGAGACTTGGCAAAAAGACTGTCACGGGAGCCTGTGAAGTCTTGCTTCACCATGGATGCGCTTGATCTATTATTGCCTGCCATGTTCCCAAAACATATATATGCCCATCGGTATGGGTTGCTGGCTACATATTTGGTGAAATTTACTGCAAAAGAGTGAATTGTTGTTGTGTGGCGAGCTGTTTGGGTATGAGAGTGAGTGATAGATTTTTGGGCAAGGGCCCATCTCGTATGGCCGTCTTGCTCCATAACCTTTTACCTGCAACCTTAAAACTTCCCTTGACTTCAGATCCACATTACCCTCCTCCTTTGCAAATAATGGTGGGAGGGGCTTTTGCTACGCCCTATCCGGCAAAATCCCAAGAGCGTCTAGGATAATAGGTTGAAAAAGATATGTAGTAAACTTTGGTGTATTAAAAAATTGTTATTTTTGTTGAAAATAAAAGAAGTGTCCGTTAAAAATAAAAATCTCTTTGAAATCAGAATTCATTTTTTTGGTTATTGATAAATTCTTTTCACCTTTCAGATTAAACATACTTTACTATTAGTAAGCCTGTTATAATAAGTGGAACTGGTATTGGTGTAACCATTTATTAGAGGTATCTAATTATTGGTATTTCAGTTTATACATGCCCACTAGATCATACTACCATTTATTTTTGAAAAACCATTGTGGTATTCAGGGCATAAGTTTAAGGACTTGACTCCAGCCATGTATCTCGTAATTCATCCACTTATCCCATATGTCATTTCACCATTGCACCTAGTTGAACTTTGTTGAATTGTTAAGGAATGTTGGTAGTTACATATATTGAAGTCCACTTTGGAGAAAAAATTGTATTCAAAGTTCTAATGCAATTGGAGTACATATAAAGTGTTATGGGCTATTATGGGGCCATAATGGTTTTATTTGCTGTCTCGTCTAACATTGTTGATATTAATATTTTCATTAAATTAAAAAATATACAATTTTTAAGCTCATGATCTCTTATAGATGAACCCTCTTAATGTGGCATTGAGTAAGAACTGATATGATAGAGAGAAAAACATCTCAGTCTACTATCTAACCTCATGGAGAAGATCTTCCGGGTTGTACACCACGTGTGTCCATTTTGCTTGCTTGTGATGACAGTTTTGCTACTGTTGCTGTAGGCATCTTCAGGTCAACACTGAAATTGATGATGGTTGAAATTTTACCATCTTATAACTATCATTTGTTGGAGTAAAATCAACCTTGGAAAAGGAGAAAGGACATCTGCTGATAGTACTACAAGGTAATGGGTACCACCCTGATGCAATCCACAAAAACAAAATGGAAATAAACTTCACTCTGGAAAGGAACACCGACCCACAAGTGCAAAATGGTGACAAGATTCAACTATGTCATGAAGACTTCCAACCTTTGCAAAGCAAAAGATTGGGTGCCAGCAGGAATCCGAAGTGGGACCTGCAAAGTTACATGTAGCTGTAGAATTTTCTATGTGATGTTCCAACTGCAATGGTGGCAAAACTTTAGTCCATGCAAAATGGTCACGTGTGGTTTACAACTCAGAAGACCTTCAAACTCATCTTGCCATTGAAGCCTTCATATGGATTATCTCACCTCATGCTAGTTAGTATCTGACTGCTATGATATAATAAAATGGATCTTGTTTATTCAATAACTACTCGCATCTTGGTTCTTGTACTGTTTTCACTATTTCTCTACTGTCTTTAATCCAAGATCATTAGGTTTTTGTTTAAATGACCCGATAAAAGGTGGTCTTAAGTAAGCAAATTGTTCTTCTGTCTTTTTCCCCAACCATTGTGATTATGAAATATAATAATTTATTTGAAACACTAGTGTGAGAATATAGATAAGTTTTCCAGGATAAAGTATAATAATAATCTGTAGTTCAATCACCAACATGATTATAACATACAAGAATATATATCAATTATGACTTTTTTAAGAGATAATGCATTATTGAAGGAAAGAGAACTATTTTTTAAATCTTTTTAAAAATATTTTTTGTCTACCCTTGAATGCAGGGAATTTTTACAAGGTTTTTGTCATTTGTAAGGCTCTAACCCAAAATGTATTAAGTTCAGAAACTAATTTCTGTTAAATGGTACATGTGCTCCTCAACTAAATATGCCATATTATTTTCCCTACCATATTTAGTTGAACTCAAATTTATCGTCCCAGAAATCATAGCCCTGATAATTCAAATCAGAAAATTATTTCTTAATTAAAAAAATGAGGCATATAGAAAGGAAATAATCATCAATCGGAGGAAGAATTATGACGGGCTATCTATATAACTAAGATTATGATTCACTCTGTCTAAAACTTCCCTAGATGAAATGGTTACAAAGTGTGCCAAGTGACTACATAACCTGTAACCATTTGGCACACTGTGTTTCCACTTTCTCTAGGGTTATTGAAAGAAGACATAGCACTCTTCCACAGGATACTGTGGAAATGAGCTACATATTTTTTAAATTTGTGTTCCTTCCACTATATCAAGTCCAAATCTGTAATACTTCCTCTAGGGTTATTTAGCTTTAATACTTTTTCTACCTAAAATCAATTCTACGAAATAATTTTGCCATGGTAGGCACCTTGCTTACTAATATTCTTCCTTAAGTCACTGATTTCAACTTTCCATTACCTCATAGTGCCTAATTAATATCCCTAGAGGAAAACGTGCCAAAGACCAAATACAGATCATATGTGTCTGGCTTAACAATGATACAATAATTTAAAAATATACTAAAAAGAGCAAAGTATTTAAACCTTACTTTCACATGTGAAGAGTAAATAATAATTTGTAGGAATTTCCTATATCTCATTTTTTTCTGCTTGGTTATTACTATTGTGAAAAGACGTAAGAGCTTGATTAGTATATGGGAATTATATTACTTCAATGTTTGCAACTCTTTGTATTGTAACAGCTTATATGAAATACCTAATTGTTGAGTTATACAAGACCCAAACATATTGAACACATTGAATTATCTTAAAATAAGGTTTGGTAATTGAGAATTTATGTTCTAGAACACTGAACTATTTTATATCTTTGTTAATTTAAAACAGGTTTCTTGGAGCTATATTTTAATATAAGTCATTTTAAGAAAGTACTGAGGTATTTCTAGGAATGGCTTTTGCCTCGTGCTCTCCACCACCATGCTGTATTTCCTTAGGTGATAATACTTTATTGTACACTATGTGAAGTACATAACAATTGTATATGTCAAAGATAATAGAAAACATGGAATCTGGTAAAAATTTAATCTCCAGTTTATCACACTCTAAGAATTCAGAAGGAATAGAAGGCTTTCGATAAAATGGCCAATAACCATTCCAAGATGGCCATGAGTTATTAGCGAGTTAAAATCATTAATTATGGACTTGAAAAAGGTGATTGAACAACTTAAAGATCAAGTCAGACCCACTTCCAATGAAACAGTAAATAACGATATCTTTGAGGCTGTTGTAGCAGAGGTGCGCGATCAAAAATTTAGAACTAAAATTATCATCTTATATGGCTTGAAGGAGCAATCATCCTCAGGAGGTTTGAATTATTTAAATAGTGTAAAAAATATTATTCAAGAGATTTCAGAAGTGCCATGTGATAAATGTGTCTCGAATTGGCAGAAATAAATCTCCCCATGGGAGGTCAGTAAAAATTAGTTGTGGTAGTGATGAGGATGCCTCCCAACTATTTTTTGATTACATTAAAGCAAAAGTGTCTTCACCTGTTTTAAAAGACATTCATATGAACAGGGAGAGCACCAAAAGAGAAAGAGATCATTACTTAGCATTAAAAAATGATCTATGTGTGCATCAAGAAAATGGTGAAGCCAACTTAGTGGTTAAATACTTACATGGTATTCCTAAGATTGTTGTCAAGGATTCAGCATCAAAAAACTTAAGAAAATAAAGGACCTCTCTGTTTATTATCAGAATGTGCGAGGTCTGAAATCGAAACCGAGGGTACTCCTTTTGTTTCATTTGATGTAATAGTTCTGACTGAAACATGGCTATCTCCAGATGTTTTATCTATGGAACTCGGGTTTGACAACTATGATGTATTTAATTTTATTATAAATTTTGTGTTTCTACAAATTTTGTTTGCTAATAACATGAGTATAAATTGTTATACCTAGTTTTTCTTTGAAGTAGCTACCTTTTCATCGTCAATGCATGTCGGAGTGCATACTCTTACCAGTCATTAAATATATTACACACAAACTTTTTGTTGATATAATATCAAAGAAAAAGGTTATTTCTTTGTGTAAAATAAGTTTAATTAATATCGTTTGATTGGTTTTGTTTACAAATGCTTTTATTTATTAATGAAAATTAGCCATTTTCAAGTTGTTCATAGCACAATATTGTTAATTAGTAATCAGTCAGATGATGGTTTGGATCTTTATCTTTTTCTTGGCATAATTTTTTATATTTCCTATTTGATCATTACAGTGTTATTAACAATAGCATTAAGAGGTTACACATGCGTTGCCCCTTAGTTTTATGTGGTTTTGCAATTTGTGGCAGTTTGACATAGCTATATGGAGGTAAGCATGAAGTCTAGTTTTTGTTACTTTTTATTCGTAATTTAAAGCAGGCGATGATTTTAGAGCTATGAGATGGTAACTTTCTCTTATATCTCCCTACTCATTTGAAGTATGGTACCTAATTATGATCTCTGTGCACCACTAATGTACGAGTTAGCTTAAATTTAAATGATATTTCTCTGCTCTTTTATGAAAATAATGCGCTTTTAGCATACAGTTTATATTTATTTGTTTATGTTATGCTCATAAATATAATTTTATGCATTCAATTCACCCTCTTTTTCATTAAGCCTTATTTAATTCACTGATGTATCAACTTTCTATATTAGGCTCCCCCATATGATTACGAATGCCCATTCTCTGGTATGGGCAACAAGCAATAGCACCTAGCTACTCAACTCACTGAAGAAACCACCCGTAAAAGAGTGCCATGTGCATTTCTCACATGTTTTGAGAATGAAGGGAAGTTGAAGAGGAATGCAGTGTCCAGCAAAACTTGCCAGTGGACAGTAAGTATTGAAATCAATCTTTACTGAATACATTTTTAAGGTCAATTATTTATTGTGATAGTAAATGAGTTAAAACTTAAGAAAAACTTATATGTGAAATTCTTTTTCATTGTGCCAGAAGTATTGAATTCCTAGAAGTAATGAATTATGTGTCTGAAAAACTAATCTTTTTGGTTATGCTGCATAAAACTTATTTGTATCATATTTTAGATGCACTACTTGAAACAGCAGTAGTCTACTGGAGGAGATCACAAAGTTGCTTCTTGGTGCCATATCATCCAGGAGTACAACATTGGCTGTGGAAGATACAGGATTCTTCCAGATCTCACAGTTCTGCATGTGCTTCTGGATAGAGAACCCCCAAGGTGAATGTGGCACAGTTTATAATGGAGTCTTTTCCTAATGCATAAAAAACACATTTAAAGGAAAAAAGCCTGGCAACACAAACATGCACAATTAAAATAATTAAATGATATTACAGTAAAACCTCTACTTAATGAACACCCCCATTTAACAAACTATGTAATACTATTGGTCCAGGCGACTTTCTATTTAAATACATTGGTGAACACTTCTTATTAAGGAACTCCCTTTAATATGCACCAATGAATTTACGTTAGAAGTTGGCCGGGCCAATAGTATTAGTTTGCTAATTAGAGGTTTAACTGTAGTATTCTTGTCTATGATTATTGGATAATTTTTCCCCCAAGTTTTTCCTATAATGCTTTGGTTAGCATATTACTTGGTTTAGAGAAATATTTTCACTTCTTGACAAATTTCTTTTACTGCTCCTGATTCCCTTGCTGTTGCCATTCTGGTTCTCCTCCACTGATTTCCAGTTTCTTCTTGAACTCCTATTGTCCAGTCTAACTGAGCATTCCGTGGAATTGCCAGTTGCTTTTTCCTGAGTAGATTCTTTATATAGTGGATTTTTATACTGTTCTCTCAAATGCTTCAAAAATTAAATGCTTGTATGATGTCCTTCTCCCATAACTCCAAAACAAACATCCCTCAACAACTGGTCCAGTAAAGTCTCATAACTCCAGTCTCTTATGCATTCCATAATTCCATGTTGAATTCCCATACTGACATGATAATCACCTGTGTACACTGATTAAGGCACTGCCTCTGCAATGGTGGACAGAACAGAAAGGCTGGCTTCATTTCTTAGGGCAAACAAAGTAAATCACTCAGTAGCTGGGGAGCAAACCACTGATTTATATCTACATAATTAAGTTAGATATTTATTTGCTCCAATTGCATTGATTCAACAAAGATATATATAATCAGGAACGGGTATCATAAGGGGGACAGGAGTGACAGGGGTGGGACTGGTAACCCCTCATACAAAAGTGAATGTGGAAAAAATTTAAGGTTTTCTTCAATTTCTCTCCTCTTATAACTAAAAATCTGTTTGTTATCTGTTGATAAAAAAGACTAAAATGTTTATAGTTTATTAAACATATCTGGTTCTTTTCCTGTAAGTTGTATGACATTTGCTTTCACCCCCCCTTCTAAATTGGATGCTGGGAAGCTCATGTCATATAGTGATTTTATTGAATTACTTTGCCTGTACCATTGACACTTTCATTTATGAAAAGAAAGAAAAATCATGGGTTTTATGCATATGCCTTGCAATGTATCACTTTTCAATATTTTTTAGCACAAATTATTTTTAATCAACAAGCATGACATTGAGGAACAAGGAGGATGGTAAAAATAATAATACAGTAAAGAATAATTAATAATATAATAATTAATAATAATAAATAAAGATACATGGCTTACACCAACCTAAATGTATACTGAATGAAAAAATTTAAATTACACCATTAATGAATATTCTGTACATCTGCACTTTGTTCTTTGTAAGCAGCCATTTTTTTATTTTTTAAAGAAATAAGTTATAACTTTAGATAGATTTAGTTTCTCTAAATAACAATTTGTATGCCTTTGGGTCCTAGGTACACAAATGACTCCATTATACAGTGTAAAGTTTGGTCTTTTGAGTCTCATCATGTGCATTATATCCAGTTCTGAAAGAATTTGCATCAAACAATATGAGTCTATAACCATTTTGTATATAAAAGTCTTAATGCTTGATAAAAAGACATGTGCCTTAAAGGGAGTAAGTTTAAACTGACAAAGAGCAAGAAGGAATGCTCAAGTCGTGGTGTGAGAGTTCAGACTTATATTATGCTTTTTTGTAAGACAACAATAGTATCAAGTGAATTTTTATAAGCTTTTACCAAAAAAATTGGCCTGTACATTTGATGAGGGATAGAATAAGTGCTTTGCAGTTCCACAGTATATATATAATTTATTCTGAATAGTTTCGCTAATACATTAGGATCATCAGGGAATTAGAATTAGAAATAAGGTACAACAAAATTGACATCTATCTATTTATTCAGCCATGATGGATGGGTGGTTTGGGAACCCAGTGTGGTGCCATGGGATTGGACAGGTAGTAAAAAAAAGGAGGGGGGAAATTGGAAAGGAACACCTAAATAGTATTTGTAAAATTAGAACAAATAAAGAGAAATGTCACTCCTCTGGAGTCTAAAAAAAAAATACCATTGTGACTACTTTTGTAACTCTTATTTATTTTACCTATGTACTATATGCATATACAAACTGATTAACGTGTTTCATATCTTCCTAGATGTCTAATCAAATAAAGAATTGAATTGAATTGAATTAGGGTCTCTCAGAGGTTAAATTGTTAAGTACCCTCCATGAAAATTCGAATTTCTAGACGTTATTCAGTCGAAACTATTTATGTTGCTATTCCTACAATATAGGAGAAAATTAATAAAATAAGTAGAAATGTTCATTGAGTCGCCCATTTGAAATTGTGCAAACAATTTAGTTAACCTAGATACCCCGAAGGGAAAAAAAACAACAGACGGAGAGCCCAAATGCCATTGCACCGAATCGCGCATCTGGGGAAGGGGCTTTTCCTTTAATTTATGGTTGTTTAAAATCGTTTCACCGTGAAATGGCCGAAAGAAAATTCCAGAAAACGACCTTAGTCGTCGGATTTCATTCCAATAGCACCCTTTTCGCACGACCGATATATCTCCAAACTGGACGTGAGAACGGAGGAAATCTTTCAACTGGATTACAAAAGTTCGATACTGTATATATGGAGCATAACGCCCTCTGCCGTGAATTTTCCAAATAACCCCTCATCCAAATAGCTTATCGTTCGACAATAAAAATCTCAATCGTTGATCTGTACACAGTGTGTCCAATCGATGCAAGATAATTTACACTGGCCTTCAAAGTATAGAGAAAACCCTGTGAACATATAATCATGCAGGGTAATCTGCCGGTTAAGGTAGGTTTTTGATGAGCATTAGCCTAGGTTAGCCGCGTAATATCTAACTTTAATCCCTCTTCAAATCTGCATACTTCCTACCCCCTGTCATTCTGTCCATAATCCCTATTCTCTCTTCCTACCCCTACGCCGCTTACCCAACATTCTAACCTCCATTACAACCTTCAACAAGCCATTGCCTCTGAGTACCCCTTCCATCCACCTTTCCTGTCTTTTTTGGATATCTCACCGCAAACGCCTCTCCTCCCCTACCATTCTCAAAACTTCTTCATTGGTTTTCCTCTCTGTCCATCTAACATTCTCCATCCGTCGCCAAATTCACATCTCAAAAGCCTCCAATCTATGCTCATCATCCTTTATCAGGTTTCGCATCCATAAATGCTAGTGTCCATATTAGGGTTTTCACTAATTTTTTCTTCAAATTTTTATTTAGGGTCCCTCTCATTAACTCTTTATTTCTCGCAAAGTTCTCTTTTTCCAATGCAATCCTTCGTCTAATATTCATTAAACTTTCCTCTATGATGCTTCCCAAATAATTTAACTTTTCTTCCTGTTTTAATTTATTCCCTTCCAGCATGATATTTATCTCAAGCCTTCTTACTTCTCGACAATTTCATTATTTTAGTTTTCTTACTATTATTTTTCATCCCAAACCTTTGACACAATAAACAGCTTAAAAAAATAATAATAATAAATACGTACAATGAGGAAACGAAGAAGAGAAAAGGGGTAAATTTTTTTACGGACACTTCGTCGAGGAGGTCGTTATAAAGACACGAAAGTGGTCAAACCAACGATAGAATGGGTGTGAAAAGTGAAAGTTGATGAAGAAAAAAAGGACGAATGGACCACACTAGAGAGATTGAAGACTTTAAACAAGGCACACAGGTGAAACGCGATGTAAACGAGAACGAAATCCCGTACAAACAAAGGTCAAAGAGAAAGGAGGAGAGAAGAGAATGACAATCCACGGAGAAAGAACGGGAGTATGTAGTGCGGAAGATCAGTTGGAGCACTGAAAATTATTCATAATGACATGCATGATGATCAAACAGGGTCCATGAGCAACTAGTGATGATGATAACAACACAATGAGAAAACGAGCTTTTCTCGTCTACGTCTGCGAAATCCCATGCAGGCCGCCGCAATCAAGGGCGTGTGGCAGGGGGTTAGTGAGTGAGCCACCACCAGGCATGCATTCCCACATGCACATACGTATTAGATATAATACACATGCAGCGAAAGCACTATCATAAAAATACTTCAACGACGAAAGAAAAAATATGTGTCATGCGGGAAAGAAATCGACTGACATTTAACTTCTAAAACTACATGAAAGATAACATACATATATACACTATTAAAGATGAAAACACTTGGTTTTTCCACATGAAAAATATTTTATTACGACCTAGGTTTCGACTTGTTAAGTCA
>WURS02000013.1:839920-850122 GCA_011762765.2 Rhinocypha anisoptera | reverse complement strand
AGAAACACAGAGGGACGACACTTTTGTCAAAACCTCTTTCTAAATGAGACTTTAGGGTTAGGGATGTGAAACAGTTGCCCTTTTAACTTGGAATTCCGGGAAATAATTTAAGAGAGACTACTTACTAATTACACACGGTAATTACGTTTCTCAAGTATTTTTCCGTTGATAACTAATTTAACAACGAGAGAATCATTTAGTGCGAACGGGAAAGTTTTAACTGTTTATGGATAATATTTTCCACAACATATGTCTATTGGAGGCGATTAAATGTGAAAATATTCTGAAATTATAATGCAACCGTCAACTGAATATACCAGTTTAACGTAATTTTTATCCCCTAGCATTTTTATCTCCTAGAAATGTTGTACAATCCACTGTCAGGACGAATTGCCAATTCCAACTCTCATATGATTGTACGATGGTATCTCTCAACTTACCATGAATTGTCCAAGCCAAGAGAAATGGAGAAAAATGAGTATTTCAAATATAAGTCTCTTGCGGCCCTTCTGGTCTGAGATAGTTGAAACCCCCTAAAGTAGCAGTATGCCCGAAGGATTTCTTCCCACATAAAACACTGTCACAATTACACGCATGCCTGCCATCCTTTTCCGCTCACCTAGTTCCTCGGGGAATCTTCCCGAAGACGTTAAGTCCCCCGTGGATCTCCCACGAGGGCGAGACGAATATCTAGCTGTCGAGAGACGGCGAAGCAAGAGAGAAAGGAAATCGCGGAGACTTTTGACCTCGTGGACGGGAATGTGAGAGGGAGGAAGGGTTGCGGCATTAAAATTATAAAAGGACGTCACAATAAAGAAAAGGCGTCCAAGTGGAACGGAGGATGCCACTCTCCTATTGGACCGCTCCGATGGCTCCCTCGGACGTCGGGCGGTCGATCGCTGTCGCTCCTCCGGCGAGCACAAACGCACGCACGAGGACACAATTAAGTTACCTAGGACAATAATAGCGGAGGAAATGAGGGGGGGAAGAGGGAGGAATTTAACTTCGGTGCTGTCCTTCGCCCGCGGCAGATATCACTGCGATCAACGAAACGGTTGGGAAGAAGAATGACGCGTCGGCGCTTGTCTTACGGAGGCATCATAAGGGAGTCGAATGGAGAGCATGAAGACCATGTTCCACTAGACTGATGCAATCTCGGAGATTGCATGTTATTAGCGGTATTTTTTGTTTATAGAGTGCATAAACCGCTACGGCCATTAGGGACATTTTCAAACCCAAGAAAGAAACCGACCTGGATAAACACAACACCCATGGCCTGGGCAGGATTCGAACCCAAGACGTTTAGGTTATTCGGAAAATACGTACCTCCAGGCCAGGCCGATAAATCGCATAGTGGAATTGGCGGAAAAACATAGGATTGATAATCGTTCAGATTATCCCCAAGGAATATAAAATTATCTAATTCCTTGAGGCTGGGAGAGTACACGATTGGGCCCCAGGATTAATAGTTTCTTTGTTTGCATAGATAATCTTTTCCCCCCCGGCCAGTAGCGCCATGACAGCACGTTTTGCATGTAGTTAAAAAATTATATCCGTTCCAGTCGAGGAGATTGCAATCCTGTAGTGGATTTATTCAATCTTTTGTATTAAAAGGGGAAGCGAAAAGAGGAGGTGGGATAATCTTTACGGCCCCACATGGCACTGGCAGTGCACATGGCATGGCTTACTAAATATCCGGGGAGAGAGAGAGAGAGAGTTTGGGTATGCGGAATAGTCTTTTTTTCTTCTTTTTAAGTTTCACGGATGAAATGGTGTCGATGGCGCGAGGAACGAATTGTATATAATTATTCAATAACTCTTTCGTGAACGATAGTGCCCTCATAAAAAAGGGAAATCGCCCCCGAGCTTCACCCCCCCCCCCCTGAAATAAAGGGAGGGAGGGTGGATCGCTTTCGACCGACCCGTCATTTCCCGTCCTTTCACTGCGCCCATGAAACACTCCTCGCCACCCCCGTCGGGTCTCTCTTTCTCTCTCTCTCCCACAGCGAGGGATCCTCTACCCTCCGCATTCATATGCGGAGAGGAGACGTGTTTGTGTGTGTGTGCTTGTCTTAACAGTGGGATCACACACACAAGAAAGACGGTCGATATTAAACGCTCCATCTGTTGCGATAAGTTAAATAAGTTGACTGTGGCTTTAAAACTTGATAAAAACTTGATAAAACTTATCTCCCTTAACTTAGTCACATAGAAATTCGCCGATTAAAAAACTAAGCAATATAATATGATTTTCTTCACCTAAAAAAGAAAATGTTGGAATCCATGAGGAATTGACCAGCGTATGTCAAGCAGTTTCGAATACACAATTTTCACACATAAGTGATTTTAATGCAAAATTTTATATAGGTTAAAGCATAATGATTTACGTGTATATATATAACTTTACTTGAAGATAGACACAAAAAAATTGTTACCACATAAAAAGAAAGGAACACTTACGAAAGTAACCATATTTTTGGTGGTCGCAAACCACCTTTTTCGTTTTCATTTCCGATTCATTTGTCTTCCTCTATCCTAACGAAAAAGGTGGTCTGCAACCACCGAAAATTCGGATACTTCCGTAAGTGTTCCTTTTCTTTTATGTGTGAACTATGTTTTTGTGTTTATCTTCAAGTAAATATATATTCACATGTGTACCCTCTCAACGTATTAGTTATATGTACTTAATAGAATAAATACGCATAGGAACACAAAACAATAGACGTTCAGGATCGCTAAATTTTCGGTGGCCCCTGCACCTTCGGCAGGGATTAGAGTTTAATCACAAATATTCATTTGGCTTTTCAACAGCTAACTTAAGAACAATTTTCTTTGACACTACCACCTTCTTCTGGAAGTAGCGTAGACTCGCATCAGAGAAAAGTTGTCTTTTATCTATTGTATTGTTCAACCAAATACATCTGTAGATAATAGCCGACCTATTCCAGAACCCTAAAATGAAGTTGCAGGTTTATTTACATAAACTTTCTTGGGATTCTGTATCGAGGCAAACTTTCGGTAATTTTGTTACCCAACCGTCTTGGGGCAATATCCGCCAGAGAAACAAAATTCAGAATCGTTTACCATTTGAAAGTTCGTAACCATTTATAGAAACCGGGGCATTTTATGCCAGGTTCAGCTTCACATAAATCAAGGAGAGAATTCGATTTGGGAACGCTTCTGAACTCGTCCGAAGACCACGCAATTATCGAACTTGGAGGGGACTGTGGTTGCTTGAAACGGGAAAAGTTTTTCACGGCGAGAAAAGAGTTTCATGGAGACGTTTGAACTTTCTTCTCATATGCTAATGATGGTGCTAAGTTTGTAAATCAAGTGCCATCCGCGGTGTGCTGTATACATTTTATTGCCTCGTCGTGACAATTAAATTGCCCCTCTTTTCCGCTAGAAATGAAGTTGATCGAGGTGCACGCGTGTTGATTGTAATAACCCAACCCGAAGATGATTTTATTCATCATCATCCATCATCTTCACTACGCTGTCACATTTATACATTTGTTTTAGAGTTGATCGCAGTGTTTCCGGGGAGGGACAAAATGTCGTTCTTCCTCAATGGGTAACTTGACAAATTCAGATTCTAAATTTCCCTTGCGGCTTTAGAAACCAGGTACGACCCCAAAAGACTCTTCAGCGCTTTCGTGGAATCAGGAATACCGTGCAGTGACTCAGCGATGGAGATAATATTCATAATTATGTCAAGTTTCATCAGTGGTAATTATCTACCTTACGATTTCGATAATCGGGTGATGCATCTTCTATTTCTTCTATTTTTGTTCGTTAATATTATATTTCAGGAAAGTACTTGGCGATAAAATGCATAAGTAAATTAATGCATAAGTATCACGCAGATTCCGCAAGATTTATTTTGTTGATCATTCTCTGCGTCTACTTCTGCTCTTTCAAGGTGAATGTTCAGGTGAATCCGGAATGGAATGTCAATTTATACGTTGTCTACAATTGTACATTCGATGGTTAGGCTTCCTCGGAAATTGTTCTGCTCGATTTTAAATATCGCTGCATTATTTGTCTTATTTACATAAATATATGCCACCACAGTCTTCAACCCGGCATTTTGTCTTTAAGGTGAGGGAGAGAAAGCTCACCTAGTACTAAGCCATACGTAACGGCGGCGTGTTAAATTCATACATCAGGGAAATACAAGGGGGACCTTATCCTTTCCTTATACCGCCTGCGGTTTCCCAAGAAGATTTGGTACCCAATCATGACTGGAAGTGTACCGTCTTGACTGGGACTTGAACCCACGCCCTCCTTTCAATAGGTAAGCGCTCTAGTCACTGAGTTACCACGGTCTCTCATAATTATATATAACGAAGGAACTTGAATTGATCCATCCCTCGTTAGGGACTGGGTATATATTAGATAAAATGCGAAACTCGGATTCGTTTTATCAAGTCAGTGATTTGCGTAAACCATCATCGTCATTAATCAAAATATGAACAAATAAAAAATTTCCCAGCTCCCGTTTAGGAAACTTTATTTGAAAAATTCTGCTTTCTCGGCATTTTTCTGAAAATTTTGTTGTCTCACATTGAACAATAAACTTACCTAGCGCTTTCTGGCTCCAAGAGAAGAAGTAAATAATTTTTGGAGGCAAGGAAACCTGTGGAATACGCTTGTTTTTAGGTTATCAACTAGCATTGTGGATAAATGAAAATTTCTGGTATAAAAATTAATCGTCACCATCTCCGACGAATGCGTGATGAAATATATATAGACATATATTTAGAATAATCATCGATTTATTAATTCAATGGTAAATTCACTTATTTTCTCTGTACTCGATAATCTCCTTTATTTTTTGTGAGACTTATAACTCTTAAAAAATCTAAGAAAACGTCCTTCGATGAATTTTAGTGACAAACTGAAATAGAAATGATAATTTTCGAACCTTTTTTGACGTACATTGAAATGGAGTTCTGGAAATTCACACTCGAAAATGATTCATTTTTCATTCGGCTACACGCCATCGTGAAACAACTCCTTTCAAAGTTCGTCCACTCACAAGCTTTTCGGATGAAAAAGATAAGTTTCTGATAGACGATATTAAATATCACTCCCTCTTGTCGTAGGCTTTCGGGGACCCATAATTTCTGTGATGACGTATTTATGTTTGAAGTTTACGAAGATGACGTTGAGATGACGTGTCTTCTAAATACGCATTTCAGTAAACAATCTTAATTATTTTCTTTTTCCTAAGACTTTCCTGCCTTCTGTGACTTCCTTTCCGTCTGCTTAACCATTTTTCACCCCTCTCCAAACCCAAATATCAAAGACCTCCACTCTTCGTTCTTCCTCTTTCGTCAAATACCTGGTTTCCAAGCTTAGAAAACTATTCCCCCGCGTTAAAAAGTCCGTGGTACTTCCATAGCCTCCTTACCCAATGAATCTTATCTTATCAAAGTATCATTATGCCCTACTTGTAAATGCATCCTTCGAGGCACGCATCTTTGTCCTTTCCTTGTGATTTATTTTCATTCCGTAAGCCAATCACTGTGCCACTGTGGTGCCTTCAACAAGCACTCCAGGTCTACTGAATCATCCGGAAATAACTGAATTAATTAATTAGCGGCCGACCAACTTTCACTCCTGACCTTTAGCCCCCTTCTCATACCTCTCTCTTATTTCCCACGCATGGACGGTAAACAGCTGGGACCATAAGGCACAGCTTTGTATCACTCTCCCACCTCACTCCGTATATCCCGATTCTCCATTCTCTTAAATTCAATGAAGTCAGATAACTGTGAAGCAAGGGAACGTTACAAAAATAAATGCATTAAAATTGATATGAGTTTTACATATTTTTCACTTTTAAGATATCATGTCTCCAGACATATGGCGGATTTCTCCGAATAATTTTCTAACAGAATTCTTTTAATATTATGCGTGGTCGAAGAAATCATTGAAGTTAAATCGAATTATCCAATTTTTAGAGACATAATTATAATTCAGAGACTTTTTAAATCCCCTTCTTTGAAAACACGTTTAGTAGGTCATCCATGATTCTTTTTCTGTATTAAAAATGAGGTGGTAACATTATCATGCATTCAGAAAAGTCAAAACCGATTTCAATGTTTACACACATTTATTTATTTTTATTTGGAAGATTTAGTTAATACATATCAGGAATTATATTTAAATATTCATTTAAAAAACCCAAAGTTAATTATTAACTTAAATGAGTTGAAAAAGGAGGAGTCTTTCGGGTCACCTAACGACATAAACACCACCATTTTTACTATTGTGCGGATTAATATTTTGATTCCTTCATTTTGTTGCTTTTCTGGGCAAGCCAACATTAATTACTTTCAAAGTTATCTAACATAGAAGAGGGGTGGAATATATTTAACAGCAGTTATCCTATGAACAGTAGAACGTTACGCAGAAATGGACTTCTACAACCTTCTCGTCTCCTTTCATTATGCTCTTCACGTTGAATTCAACCGTGATGTAAACTTAGAGTTGAACAGGAAGAAATACACTTATAGACGCCTTGATTCATTCCTAGTAGCCATCCGTCTCCCAAAAAGTACAGGAGAAACAGAGAGGGATCGAGTTGACCTTTGTTACGAGGAAGTTTTTCGACTTCTCAACTCTCGATAAATGAAGAGAATGTAGACAAATAGCATGGCAATTCAAAAATCTCGACCAGAATATTTCCCGTCATTACTAAAGGAGAATTCCCTTGAATTTTTCCTCTGATTCCTCCATTTCCTTAAATAATCTCCAGAGAATCGCATTACGGAATGACACATTGATTTTACTCGGCACAAAATGAAGTGATGTGCAGAGCATTTCGACGTAAGCCACCCGTTTTCAGTGATCTGGAAAGAGGGACTGGACAACACGATGAAGACCACAACGGAATGGGAATTAACTGATTATATTTTTATTCTAAACCCATAGCTGCGACCATAATTAGGAGTTTAACTTAGAGAGGATGGGTATTAAAATGACATACAAAGCTTTCTCCTGTACCCCCACCCCTCGCCTTCTATATAAAGCCATTGTGTGTGCTTATATATACATATATGCGTATGTATGTATATGTTATATTATTTGGTCGAGAAATAACAATAAGGTTAGTGTTATATATATATATATAGCACTGCCGAGACAGTCTCACGAGAAAGGTAGAGAACACAATAATCTGTTCTTCGTGTGACTGTCTCTCTGTGTTTTTGTACTTAGAATCTAAAAACGGAGACTCAAACAAAAATAACACAGAGAGAAGAGGCACAAGGCTGGTTATTAAGTGAATTAAGGGACAATCTATAATTGAACTAAGTATGAATTTTTCACGATGAATTTTTATTGAACACGGCCATTGTTTCGTGGCAAGTCCACATCATCAAATCCTTTAACCTTTAGCGTTTAGAAAACCTTTATCCATTATAAAGGTGATCAGAGAGACCCCTATGCCATTATTTCTGTTAATAGATGACCACTAATAAGGAGAAGTATTTTTCAAATCACTTTCAACGCATACACCCACTTATCGGACCACGGAGAGTTGGATTCGACCACCTCTTTATTTACAAACGAGATAAAATCAATGTTAGTGGAATCGCAGTTAGGGGAATCGAAAAGAATTAAACCCTGTATATGAAGTGTGATTCTATTTTTATCCACCCACTCTCGCAACTTTCCTAGAGCTAAATTTTTGCTTGGCCAAAAACACTTAAGACAAGCGTTACCACGTTATAAAGGACACAATATTTACAGTTGCGAGAAACTATCACCGACATGATTTACATCTCTCCTATCACTCAATTTTGGATGCCAAAAAGAATAAATACGCCTTTTAGTTAATATATGTCAGAGTTCTTACGTTTTTTACTTATAATACTAAACTCCTCAACCCTAGTGCACAATTTACAAAACTAAAAGTTTTACTATACTTAAGAGTTATACTTATTTGTAGAACGACAAAATTCTGGATTTATTAAATTATTATTATTATTTATAACTTTTTGAAAACTTATTTTTTTGAATTCTTCCCAATGCTTCGCTTTTCGATGAAAGCAACTGCAGAAATGAACTCAGCGCGCCAAAACACATATGACATGACATTTTCGCTACACTGAGACAGAAATTTGACTTCTGTCCGCCTCTTTCCAGATCCGGATCACTGTGCAACGACACCAAAAGCCACTGATGGTTTTTCTGAGACGCCATTTTCGCTGCAGTTTATCCCCGACGTCCTACTTTTTTCGCACGAAAATACGGAATCACGATGAATCGCTAAGAATCCCGATTTCCGATAACGCTGCTCCTAGAAGGGAGAAAAACTCTAGGACTCGCAAAAAAATTGGGAGAAAAGTAGGGGGGGTGGTCTCGGGGCCACGCCGCCACCGGACCTACCTTCAATCCCCCCGCCGAGGAGGAAGTAAAGGGAGAAGAGCGAAAAGAGATCGGTACTCACCATGATGAGGGAGCGGAGTTGATCGAGGATGTTGTTGGAGGACGCCGACGAATTGCCGCTCCGGTGTGCGAATGCTGCGAACGAGG
This sequence comes from Rhinocypha anisoptera, assembly GCA_011762765.2. Classification (NCBI taxonomy): domain Eukaryota; kingdom Metazoa; phylum Arthropoda; class Insecta; order Odonata; family Chlorocyphidae; genus Rhinocypha; species Rhinocypha anisoptera. The sequence goes on along the minus strand of WURS02000013.1, from coordinate 841,575 downwards.
AGGAAGTCCCGTGGTTGGAGGAGGAGGTGTTGGGAGGAGCGGAGGGATTTACGGCGGCGGCAGCCCTTCTGGGCGGGAGGGACGATGAGGTGGAGGAGGAGTTGGTGGAGGAGGAGGAGGTGGAGGACGGGGAGGAGGCGGCTGCTGAGGCGGTGTTGGTGGGGGGCGAGGGGGGGAAGTGGGTCGGGAGGAAGTGACCGATGAAGGCTAAGATCTTCCCTTCCAACGTGACGGCGGAATTTCGACACCTTTTCCACCGAATCAAACGGGCGGCCGCTCTTCCCCCTTCCGGTACGCCGAACGCTTCCCGGCCCTCGTTAAAGAGGCGTCGGGCGGGCGGCGGGGGGCGGGGTCGGTCCTCGCGTGCCTCTCTCTCCCCGGGTGGCTCCTCGCTTGCCGCGCCCCGCGGTGGCGGTGGGGGTGCGCGGGCGACCTCTCGGCGGACTTCTCGATCGGCACAAACCCCCTTAAGACCCTGACTTCGCGGGACGTCTCACGACTTCCTTTCTTCCTCTATTACGTATTCGTCTTCTCCCTCCTCACTACGTCTAACACAGGGGTTCTCCAATATATTCTCGGAGACCTTCCTAAGTACGGACCCGTGTGTCGACCTTGCCTAGTTGGGCTCGTTTCCCCTGATTTTTTCGCGGTTCCTCGGGAACGGATTTTGAAAAGTTTATCAGTTCGCCGGGTAAGAGAGGTGAGAAGCAAACTTCAAATCCTACCAAATTTGGTTTTTCTTCGGAAGACAAACATACAGCGCGTTCTATGTTTTCTTTGGGAAAATTTACCAGTGGGACCGGAGTCAGCCACGCGGCCAATTTATAATATGATACGAACTGCTACCAATCACTCCGAATCGCGCTTATGTCATGCTCCGAACGACGTGTTCAAATCTATATTATTTGTAATCAGGATGGCACACCCCGACCGCCACTTTCGCGAACGTTTTCTTGGGTTCAAAAATTCTCCAAACAATTTTCGTCCAGAAATTTCATAAATGCTCAGTAAACGAAAAGAAGTTGTAACCTCGATAGGCAGTTCTCTAAATGAACTTCTCTACCTTCCTCTTCAATGCTATTCAAGATTTAATTGGAATGACTTTTTAAAGAGCACATTCACTGTGGGAATATACCCTGGAACTAAATAGAACAAAAAGTAATGCTTACCGGGGATGGAAACTCAACCGTTAAACGCACAAAAAACACTTAATATTTTTCCATACGGATACAGAATGGTCATTGGCAAACTTGGACTAAAGTTTTTACCTTCAACCGGCCCGTTTTGCCGGTTCCGGAGAAGATGCAGAAGATCCCCTTCTCCTTCCCAGAGGAGACTTTTAGGAAGAATTAAGTCTTACGTCTTCAGAGTTTCCCTCGTCCCCCGCCACTTTTCTCGATCCCTTCACGACCCTAAAGTATCCCAACTTCCTACTGGTCAACAAGCTCACTATCTCTTTCTATCTCGGAGAACCTCTTTCCTTTCGGAAACATGTATACCGACGACCCCCGCCCCGTCCGCACAATATCCCTCGCGGTTCCCCGACGCCGCGACTCCACGTGCTACCGGACTTTATTGTGTTCGTTCCCCCTCCCGCCTGCTCCCCCTCCACTCCCTCCCTCTCTCTCTCTCTCTCTCTCTCTCTCTCTCTCTCT
>WURS02000013.1:811495-822110 GCA_011762765.2 Rhinocypha anisoptera | reverse complement strand
AGCTAGCACTTGATAGGAAAGGATGGAGGGCTGCAGTCAACCAATCTTCGGATTGAAGTACTGATGATGATGATGATCTATCCTATACCCGGATACTTCTCCTGTGCCACATATAGCTTTCTAGGAAGGTCTGGAATCGAGAGAGTGTTTTTTTTTCCTGGACTCCAGAGGCATTAATGATATTTGAGCTCTGGGTACTGTTCATTTGTTGAGAACACTGCCTGCTCTCGCCAAAGCTTATGCTAATGCAAAAATAATCAAATAAGAACTATGATGTTAATTTGGTATGGTGTCTTATACTACTTCAAGGTTTGTTATGGAAAGTGACCTTAAGCCTTTGAGCACCTTAATTCTTTATTAACTACAGGTACCTACTCATATTCAACTACTTAGGGCCTCAGTAGTAGTGGGTTAATGTCCTCATCTACCAATCTGGAGGTCCTGGGTTCAAATCCCAGCTAGGTACTTTTTCATTTTCAACCTAGGACATGGATATGTTTTGTCCTTGTTCTTTTCATAATTGTATTTTGCCACCATAATTGGCTTAGAGCTGTGTGTGGGCAACTGATAAATAAATAAAAATAAAATAAACAAATATTATTTTTTGGTCTCTATCCATCTCTCTCTCTCTCTCCATTATGGACATTGTCTAATGGGAGACTTGAGTAGAATCTTCCCATTCCCCTCTTGCAGATTTGACCTCAATCTAACACTTTCTTCCCCAGCCCTTGGTATATTTTATTTGTATTTTCCTAATCTAATGTCAATCCTCTGTTTCTCTGGCATATACTGCACCATTGATATGATCAAGGCATGTGCTTCTTCCTGGAACAGGGAGTGGTAGGAGTGTGGGCAGAAGGAACAACAAACAATGTTCATTGTCCCTCCTGTTCCCTAAAGTCCCATGTTCATGGCAGCCCTATGCAAAAGTATTCACTCATGTGCTCTCTTTCCATGCAGGCCAATCCACCACAGCAGGACACAGTGGAGGACATTGCCTCCTTGAGGCACCTGAATGAAGCGTCTGTCCTCCATGCCCTCAGGAGTCGCTATGCAGCTGACCTTGTGCACACCCATGCTGCTGCCCCCATCGCCACCCTGATCATAAACCCATGTGCCCCACTTGCAATATATTCAGAGAAGGTATGTACACACATTCCAAGGGAGCCTCTAGTCTCTTTTTGATATTCTTCATATGTGGTCATATTTTGTTTGTGTGATTCAGTGCACAGACCAAAAAACACCATTCTTTTTTGTCACTTTCATTGACTTGGCTATCGGTTATTCCATCATCATTCTGGTTAAAGTCCGATGTTCATTTTCGTGTGTCTCAAGTTATTTCTTATAACATTTCCCCCGGCCTCACATGGCCAGCTGCTGACACATATTATTTAGTTTCTCTTAATTCTGATCTATTCCACCAATAGTCCCAATAACACCAATGCTTTTGCGTTGGTGTTATTGGGACTAATTGTAATAATGATATCAAGGGTCTTGTATAATTACAAAACATGCATTATGAATTGTCATCTTTTATGCTTTTTTCACTGACAGGTTTAGTAGTATAGTGTAGAAAGATGCTGTTGTTAAAGTTGCCAGTCCTAATTAGCTATATGATCATAATGTATTCAGAAAATTTTTCAGTTTATTATATAGTAATCATTTACGAACCTGATCATTCTTTTTTTAACAAAACATCCATTCTTAAAATTTTCTGCCTAAATTAACTGTAAGCTTTCATATTGTAGGATTGTAATAAACAATCCTCTAGATTGGATTAACATTCCTATAGATGGCTAACAGTTCTAAAAAGTTGAACAAGTACTACCTCAAGTTTTTGATTATGAAATGTAAAAAGTCACTATTCTCTCTTATGTTGTGGATAATTCATTGCATTTTCACTTGAATGACTATGCTTCTGTAGGTGGCACAGATGTTTCGAGGCTGTAAGCTTGAGGATATGCCACCACACATATACGCCGTTGCACAAGGGGCTTTGCGTGGCATGCTCTCAAGCAGATCCGATCATTCAGTGGTGCTAACTGGTCGAAGTGGTTCGGGGAAGACAACAAACTTCCGCCACATTCTCCATTACCTGGTGCTGACTGCGGGTTCTGTAAATAAAGTTCTAACAGGTATTATTACTTGTAATTAGTTATAACCACTCACTGGGTCCACTCACTAAATTTATTTCACATGGCTCAATGTTTGGGCTATATTACCAAACATTTCTGTGTTATGATAAGTAGAGAAATATTGTGTCCAATCTTTAAGTTTTCTGCACATATTTCTTTTGGGCATGAAATTCTGTATTGAAAGTTCATGGTCTTGTTAATTGTATCAGTTTTGCTGTTGTGCTATAAATTTATATTTCAAACTTATTTTTTATTTGATACTATCATAATATAAGACACCATAGCCCTTTGTAAAATGGTTTAACTGTAATCATTTCAAAAATACATTCATAAAATATTGAAATTGATTGAATCTTCATAAAAATATATCTGCAGAAAGTTAATGGATTTAATTAATATTGAAGATTTTTATTATAATTGGTGAAAGGAACAAAAAATAAGACCTATGGTTTGTGGTTTTTGATTCAATAAGCTTACAATTTTTTTAACATTAAGGTATCTTTTCAACCATCATCTGTTAATGTTCTAAACTCTATACTTTTACCCATTGATAATGTAATACAATAGTGGAAATTTAAAGAAATGTAAATTTCATTATTTTATGATCACTGTAATTTTTATGAATTTTAAATGGTCTGTTGCCAGCATAAGTATTCAATGATTTTTCCATTTTTATGCTTTACTTCCTATAGACCATATAGAACTTATAATAATTGGGTTCAAACCGTATCATATAATGGATTGTTGGCATTTTACTTGGTGCAATAAGATCTTTGCTGTTTAACCCTCAAAACTCAGTTATGTACTAGCCCATTATTATTACTTGCTAATATAATATTATTGGACTTTTCAATTTTCTTTTATCATAAATTTTCTACTCTTCACAAATCATTTAATCTGATTTTGATTGCCATAATAACTTTTTTCTAGTTGAGAAACTGAATGCCATCTCAGCACTGCTTGAGTCCTTTGGCAACTGCCGCACATCCATGAATTCCAATGCGTCCAGATTCACAGAAATATTTAGCCTTGACTTTGATCAATCAGGCCAGATCGCTTCAGCATCAGTACAGGTATTTGAAAATCTAATTATTTAGAGATATTCCTAAAATGTTTAACTGAAAACTGATTTTACTTTAAACAAGTGATAATCTTTAGTAAGTACTAGCTTGTTATATTGATCTTTATTCCAAAAATTTTTTCTTTCTGCTAATTTCATTTCAATAGTTTTTGTTAATCATATTGTGCAATTATGTTGCTAGTTGGAATTCATTTTTCTGAATTCTTCTCTGCAAGCAAGAATGATGTATGATGCCACTATTATATGGGACGAATAAAAATTTTGAGATACTGAAGAACCAGATTAAAAAAATTGCAGTATAAATTCCCTAATATTAAATCAGTAGTGCTCAGGATAACTAGTTCTTCATATGAAATAAAGATTTTCAAGGAATACACGAGATTTGATTTTTAAATCATGTAAAGGCTGTAAAGTGAAGCTATGAAGGTGAATCCTTTCATGTTGAACAGTTTCTTAATTAAATTATTTCATTTCCTCAAATTCATTCTGTAATTTGTCTCAAAAGAAGAAAACCAAAGTGGCTGGTAAAAAAAAAATGTCTGTCTCAGTTGCTTTTTCCAAGTATTTATTGGAAACACGTAATATTTCTCTTTCTTATTGCATTAGGTTCTTCTCCCTGAGAAGACCAAGGTTGTTCGTCGTCCAGAGGGTGAACTGACCTTCCATGCCTTCTATCGACTGCTGGCCGGTGCAGAAGGAATGCTGAGAAGGGAGTTGCAGCTTGATGGACAAGCAGGAGCGGACAATTACCAAATCCTCAATCAGCGTAATATATTCATTACTCCAATGACAAAGGTTAGTAATGAAAATGAAAATATATTATTATTAATGTGAATGCCTTCATTCAACATGAGATTAAAACTTAGCTTGGAAGTGACATTTTTCTTTTATTTCAATAGCTAAGTGATGCAATGGTGAGTTTTACATATTTTGCTTTTCTAATAGTATTTTGCTTTTCAAAGTCAATAATATATCTGCAATGTCACTATCAGTGATTGTTATCCAAACAAGAATATAAATATCTTATTATTAATTGTCTCTGATAGCTTTGCTAATCATAAGTACATATTTCTAAAGTGAAATTGAAAGCCAACAAGATGGTACTTAAATCATTCAACTTTTTCTTTTTTCAAATCAATTGACTTGTATTGTGGCACTGCATAGTACTTTTATGATAACTCCACCTCTTGTTTTAATGTTGAAATACATTCAGTTGTGTTCCCATATTTTTAATGGTGCAATGTCATTTATAATTAAGTTGCACATGCACAAAACTTACAATTTATTTTACCACTCCAAGAGTTGTTCACATATTTCATTCCTTAATTCTCATGCTCTCAGTCACTTTGGACATCTTTTAGATGTTTACTTATTCTATCATTGTTCATTATTCACTTTGTTAACCACACTATAGTTCAATATTTTAATTTTAAAAATTAACTATTGAAATAAGGAAGATTTAATTTGAACTGTGATTGAGTACATTTTAACTGAATACTTTAGACTGTGTTCATTCATTTTTAAGTAGACAACTCACAGAAACAATTATGCAGTCTAATTCAGTCATACAGGTGCCATGCAAGGCCTATAATCCATACAAGATTATTATTTCATTGAAAATGTAGATGTAAATTAAATTTTAATTTTGAAACATAAATTCTATTATCAGCATGAAGATCGACAGAGGGCTGCCCTAGAATTTGGGCGTGTTTGCACTGCCATGTCACTGCTGAATTTTACAGAATCAGAAGCGAAGGTCATATGGTCTGTTCTTGCTGCCATCTATCACTTGGGTACTGCTGGAGCTGCCAAAGGTATTTTAAAAAATATATAATTACAAAGGAACAAATCAATGCATTCTGCTTGCTATTCGAATCCACCCTTTGGCATGCGTACTTTTTTCGCCTAAGTAAATTTCATTTAATTCATTTGCAGTAATACTTCCATGTGTATTTAAAACTGTTTCATACATTGATCACTATTTTATGCACAAATCGTCACAGTTTATAGTATGTTGCCTTTGATATCAAGAAATACCTATGAAAAAATCAGATGATAAAGAAGAGGCTCATTCAAATTATTCTACCCATATTTTTTCATTTAAATTAATGACCATTTTCAGATTACACAAACACAGGCAAAATATGTACTGATATCTTTAATATTGGGATTTAAGAATTTCATGCATTTAAAATATCCCTTTGACACAACTTGAATTTTATTTCAGTTACTCGATATTTTTCCCTTATTGTTTCTCATTAATTGAACCCTTCACCTTCTCATTCACTAATTTTGATAGCTGGGAATGGTGCAAGTGGCAGGTGGCAATTCGCCAATCCCCAAGCTGCACAAAGGGCAGCACGCCTATTGGGAACATCGGTAGAGGAATTGGTGCGCAACGTGTTGAATGGTGGAGGGGTGGGTGCGGGAGGTGCAGGGACACCCCTCCTGCCTCGCTCTGCATCCTCATCATTCAGGACTCCTTCTCCCATCGAGAACCATACATCCGTGGGCATGAGCGGAGTGGAGGCGCTGGAGGGTGCTGTCGTTGGGATGTACGGTGAAGTGCTGAATGCTGTGGTTGCCCTGATCAACAGGTGAGGGGGTTTGTGTTCAGGGCCTCGGAAAGGTCATGGATCACAAGAAATTTATGAAGGATATTATTGACTCTTTTTTTTGTGAATCATTGAGGCACAACCCGTTTGTTGTGATTGTAATTTAAGGAGAGAAGGATAGAAATATCTCAAGAAGGAAATTAAAGGGCACACATACTTAGTGAAGTCAGAAGGGATGAAAATCAGAAGATATTGGTAGCCAGCTGGGTTAAGCTTGATGTAGTGAGCTTGCTGGCTAACCAAAAGGTCACCGGTTCAAGTCTGCTTAGAGCATGTGTATTATGTTTGTTCAAATGGGTTTTTTCTGTAATAGGTGTGAGGTGCTAAATGACCACAGCCATTGATGCACCTTATAAAACAAAAATAATACCGTTATATGTTGGTAGGTAAGATAACTACCATAGGGAAAAATACAGGCACACTCAAGTAATATTCATTTGAATAATGTCTGGTGATATGATTAATTTAATTCACCTCTACTCAAACAGGAGCACCTTTTGACTTTTGCCCCGTTAACAGAGGCTATAAGTGAGAGGTAATCTAATGTAACTTGCATCAAATCAAAATGTATGAGAAAAACTTGGAAACTGATATTCAACCACTTTTTTATTCCATTTATCATCATAAAATTGAAGTACATACTAATTAAATCTTGGTTAACAAACCTTTTATTGCACATAATATTTGGAGAAAAATTAAATTGTGGTTCACCCACATATTTTCAACAAAATATTCTAAATATATTTAATATATTTGTAAAATCCTGAAGGTGTTGTTTTTCTATTTGAAGTGAAATAACTTTGTAATTTCCTTATTACAATCATTAGTGGTACCTTTTTTTACTGGCGATATATTCTATCTTAAAGTTATTTGTTTGTGCAAAATATTTTAAAGTTTCCCCTTTACGATTTATTTTTTTCATTTTTTCATCTTTTTTATTGAGTTAACCTTGTACTGAAATTGTGATGACCAGGCATTCGATTTCAGTAATTTATATGGAGTGTGCCATGCTCCTTTGGGACATTTTTTGAGCCTTTTTATTGAAATTTTACATTTGGATTTCATCCCTCCTTAGGTCAATCTGCACAACCATGCATACAGTGTCATCACTTCTTGTGGTTGATACGCCTGGGTTTCAAAATCCCACTTCTTGTTCCAAGCAAGGAGGAGCATCATTTCATGACCTTTGTCACAATTACCTTCAAGAAAGATTGCAACTGCTGTTTCATCAAACAGCATTAGTGGCTCCTCGAGACAGATATATGCAGGTTAGTATAGAAATTATCAGAGCTTTCTTTATATGTTATTCAAATTAATACCATTAATATTTTGTTGAAATGGTTTATGTACTTTATGTTTTCTTAATGATTTGAACATACCTTTGCTGTGTATGTTTTTTGCAAGTCATACACAAGAATGACTAAATTAGATATTCTGCCTTTTTTTATTTTAGTTAATAAGGTTTTTAAATTGTTTCCCTTAAGCTATAGTTCATTATTAAATTGTAAGTTATCTATATTAATTAATAAAACGAATTTTTTTAACTTTTATAGTTAAATATTTTAAGTAAATCTTATGTCTGTATTTCTAAAGTATAGTAACTATTGGGTAAAAATGGGGTTGTTTATGACTCTCTCTTAGCTGGTTAAAGCAATTATATTATTAATATTTTAATGTCTAATATTCATCACTGTTATTTTGTCTTCTATTGTTAATGGGTCAGTTCTTGATCTAACATATATATTTTCTTGTCAACCTACATCCAGTGTTTTCCTTTGCTAAAAGTTTTAATTTCCATAACTAGAAAATTCTGGATAAAAAACCAAATATGTTTCACAGTTCCATTTCGAGTTGACTTTTTCTGTCTTCCTTGTTTACCTCTTGTGTAATTTATGAAAAATAATATATTATTGATGATAACATGATATAATAATATAATATACAATAATAATATCCTATTTTAAAATACATTATTTTCAAGTATGATTTGATGAAAATATTTGTAGTAGTAAATTTGTTCACCAAAGTTACCAATTTCAGTGAGTCATTGAAAACAGGAATTTTTCACAATTACTTCTTCATTCCTTGTCATTTGACCTTCACAGGAACATATTGATGTTGCGTATGATGATGAAGAGGTGGACCTGGAAGAAGATGATTCACGCAAGGGAGACGGGAGCAAAGGGAAGAATAGTGATGGCCCTTCACTATGGCAGAGCCCTGCTCCAATGGTTGCACTCCTTGACAGGGCCCCTCCTGGTCACTCCCTTCGCATGATACGCTCATCGCAGGCCGACCTGAGGGAATCTGAGCGTCACACTGGCCTCTTGTGGTTGCTGGATGAAGAGGCAGTGCTGTATCAGGCAACCAGTGATGACAACTCATTCCTTCATCGCCTGTTTGAAAACCACAGTGATAGAGGTATTGTGACATTAATATTACATCTGATATCCACCTCATTTCTTTTAAATGTGGAAATTACAAAAAGAGTACCTTTTCACAATATACAGCCATGTGTTCAAATCCACTGGAGATTCACTTAGAAGTTGGATTACTGATGTAATTATTTAATACACTCGAATTGTAATCATTATAATTTTTTATGTTTTTCCAAAGACTTTGTGTGCAAATTAACTACTCTGAAACGTAAAATATCTAACACAATTATTTTGAGAACTCTGAATACCAAGGGCATTCAACACTCAGATAACCTCATTTAGAGACACTATAATGAATATTTACATTTTTAAAGCAGGGTGATTTCAATTTTGAACTTAATAACCATATTGCTGGGAAAGTTGAGATTATTTACTTTTATATTGTTGCTTCTTTGTCAATTTCTTTGGGCCATTTATTGAAGTCCAATAATCTGAACTTTACAAACTGTGATGAAAACTGAACTAAAATTATCGTCATGAGTTGTCAGCCGTTTATTATTCAGTGTTCTTCTTGCAACTGTGCCAGTGCCAAAGCTTCTCAATAAGATCTTTCATGTTGCATGAAAACATGCCTAGTAAACACATCCTATATCAATTTTATGTTAGATATTCGTGATACTATTGATATCTGCTAATTGAAATGAGTGTGACGAACACATGTGAGTGATCTGTTTTGATGTGTGCATAATTTAGCCATTTTTCATTTAAGCCTTGGTGGTCTTATTAAGTTGTTTATTGCAGAAGTAAAATTCAACAAATTCCTTATAACTTTGTCTAAAATTTCACTGAAAGTGAAAAATTATTGAATTAAATATGATAATTATTTGTCTCATAATTTCATATTCAAATACATATTTTTGGATTGTGGAAAACTATATAGTAGTGAAGGCTTTCGCAAATCCCATTTGATGACATTGATTTATGTGGTGAAAACACTGAAAAACCAATGTTAATAAAATTATGTGTTCTAAAATGTTTTCTTGCCTTCCACTTAGTTATATCTCATACAAAGAATTTATATAGTGTAGAGTTAAGTAAAAGGAAGTTAAATAAAGGTAATAGTATAATAAATGTTTTTTTCATTTGTTGGTTATCATTTCATGTATTCTTGTAATTCTTTAATTTAATTAGAATAAACAACTGATGTACCAGGACAAACTTCAGATGTCTATGTCCCAAAAATGGCTCTAGAACATTGTAGTTAACATTGTCTGGTTAAATTTTTCAAATTTTCTTGTTTACTTTGTTTTCATCCATTCTTAGTACCTCAACAACAGTTCATTTCCTTATTAGGTCTTCTACTATTTTCTGATGATTACTGAAGCATTATATTTCATAACCAGTTTTTCTAATTACCCCTTTTATCAATGGCCTCTTAGAGCATCAGGTCCTGCTGAGGAAGGGCCCTGGTGGAGGGGACCAGTTTGTCCTCAATCACTTGCAAGGGACCAACCCTGTTCTGTATTCCACTACCGGATGGCTCAAATCGTCGAGGGAGAATCCTCTCACCAGAGTCGCTGCAGCCCTCCTCCAGGATTCTGCCAGGTGCATTAGTTTTTTTGAGTCCTCTGCCCCTAACATATGTTGCATGCTCTTCTAGACATTAAATTTTATTCTTATGATTGAGCATTGTATTGGTAATTAAAATTGATTGGTATTTGAATTAGTGAAAAATTGTTATTTTGCTATCTTGTGAACTTGCGAATACAATTATTATTAATGTCTCTTTTAAAAAGGAAAGTTAATCTTCATTCTGAGCTCAATCTACTGCACATCAACAAAGTTTACTGCTTTAATTATTTATGTAATTCTAATTTATCTTTTTAAGTAATTTTTTAGTTTAGTTGGTTGTAATAATCAATTAAGGGTGACTATATAAATAAGTGACTCAAATCTTCTCATATTTCATGTCTTTAACAGTTTTATTTTATTAATTCATTGAATTTGGTTCAATTGACATAAACTTTCTCAGTAATCAGCCAAAATTCATGATGTATTTTGATGACCAGATATAGGTGATAGAATTTTTGTGCATCAATTTCATAATATGTAGATTACTTTTGCATATATGCTCCTTGTCACATTTTCAGAACTATGCTCAAATAAAGCAACATATATATCTGGTGCTTTCTTGGTGTCTTGTTGAAGAGTTCTCTTGGTCTACCTTGTTATGAACTCTATGTCTACTTATGTTTCAATGCACAACTCATCTATTGAAATGTCAGCAGCCTTGCAAGTCCCAACCTGGTGCATATCCAAAGAATTAATAATAATAATAATAATAATTTTATTGCTTTCATAAGACAATGAATACATATCCATATATAAAAAATACAATTTTGAAAG
>WURS02000013.1:785826-796712 GCA_011762765.2 Rhinocypha anisoptera | reverse complement strand
GCGTAATGGGGTGGGGGGGGGGGGGGGGGGGGGAGGGAGGTGTGGATGGGGGGGGGAGGATTATTTTAGGGAGGGGTAGAGGAAGGGCACTTACGAGAAAATTTATTTTGAGGCAGAGCATCGGACTGTGGTGTGGATTCTGCGTTTGTTTTTCCGGAGATTTCGAGGAAAAAAATCGCTCCATCGTTCACACAAACGTCGGAGAGTAATGGGGCCAATTTCTCGGAGTTCGAAAAGGAGGAAAAGGAATAATTAATTTGTTGTTAACTTTCCTTCCGTCCTATGAACGTCTTCGACAAGTGCGATTATTGAGATGGCACAAAATTTCTTTGTTCACAATTTCCACAGTATTAAAATTTTAACGGGTAACGCATTGAACTCATAATAAGTGGATTTTGTAATATCCAGTTTATGTGGTGATGGAAACTAGTATAATTTAATTATTTTATATTTTTCTCAGCCAGAAGTGCTAAAATTAAAAACACATTAACCAATTAGTTTTTACTATTTTAATCATTAAACCTTTTAAAAATATAGTAAACTATGCTTATCGAGTAGAATACTGTGGTATACTACAGTTTCTGCTGATTTATTGTAATACTAGTGATATTTAAATTCATTAAAAATTTTAAAGTCACCAATGAGCTAATCGGCACCTATAGGATTATTTCCGATTCATGAATATAAGTACGTATATCCCCCTCGCTCGCCCCCATCCTGATTGTGTGTGTTAATAACTACGACGCAGTTCATTTGTCCGTCTGTTCTTTTATTCACTACCCGAATTAGAAAATATTCTCCAATTTTATTTTGAGTGTCGTTTAAGACCAATGGCTTGCGTTTAATGAAAATGAGGTCTATTGGCCATGGTTCAAAACTCGCTCAAATTTTTTATGGACGCCTCCATTTAGAACTAACTCTGAGAGTGGTCTTCTGGGTACACCAGACCTATCTAGGGCACCACTCGTGGCGCAGAGGTAAAGGTCCATCTTATACATCAACCTAGTGCGTGAATTTTAACACGCCGCCATTGGGCTCACTACACTTTCTGGGCACTCTCTCTCTCTCTACCCTCACCTATCAGACCGACCTCAGGGTTAAATGTACTGTTGTTGTTGGTGATTTGTAAACTTTTTTGGGCATAAAATGGAGCTACTAGACACGAGTTGCATTATGCGATCGTACGCCGGAATGGATAATGCTGGAGTTATGTAATATGAACGGAAAAAAAGATAAAATGAATGCTTGAGCACTAGGAAGTTGGCAGGAGAGTAGTTGTAAAGGATAAGCCCGAAGAAAAAGGAAAAAGGGAAGACATGGTTGAGACATTTAGACGAGTGCTGAAATGCTGAAGTGTGCCAGAATGTACGATTGCGAAGAGGCGGAGAGGGTGTGCCAGAACGGATGGCCTTCTCTTGACGGAGAGTTGGAATTAAGGGGACATCAAAGATACGTATTGTTACCGATAAAGGATCTCATGTTTTCCCGGGGATTAGACGCGTTGTAGGCGTCCCGTCTGGCTAATTTAGTCGGTGGGCATTGGAGTTTCGAAGGCTAGGTCTGCCATCGTCTACGTGGTGAATCCCAGTCCCCCTGAAGACATCAACGCAACACACTATTCACTTTTGACTAAACGTAAATACGGGATTCGATAATCATCCTTCATAAAAAGGAATTTGATAACATTAGTAGAATAACTCATTGAAAAATTTTGAATGGAAGAAGATTTTCTTATCATGTGGTCAAAGCACTTAAAAGTATATATATATATCAAAATACTTCAGTTCTTATTGACACGGGAAAGCAGCTGACAGCAAAAATAAAAACAAAGAAGGGAGTAAGACAAGGGTGTTAAATTCTTAAAAGTGGCATAGGATTAACACCAAATGTTAGAATAAATATTATTTCATATGCTGGCGATGTTGTTATTATGCAACAGACTGAAAAATCATTTGCAAATGGGAGTATTCTTCCTAAAAATATATAGTTGAAGAACATAGACTAACAATATCACCACACAAAACAAAAGTCATGGCCTTCGTGGGAAAATACCCAATGAGATCAAAAATTGTCGTTAATGACAAAATCCTTGGACAACTGTCCAACTTCAATTATCCAGGATGTGAAATATATAATATATCTTGGTCCCCTATAATGGGACCAAGATGTAGAAAATAAACTCAACAAGTTCAAAGACGTATGCGGGAAAATTCACAGAACACGTAAAAATTAAAAAAAAAGGAACTAGATAGAAGTTTAACAAAACAATGGCAGTTCCGCAATTACTGTACGGTAGTGAGACTTGGGTTCTCTCTCATTGAAAGATATCACATTATCGGCTGAAATAAAATTCCTTAAGAGCAGTAGAGAGGGTTTTCACCTTAAAAAGTAGAATAAGGAACGAAGACATTAGAAATAATAGAAATATCTTCAATATGGAAAAGAGAGAATGACAGAATACAAAGTAAAAAATGGTGCAACCGCATAGGAAGAATGAAGCAGAACCCCGTCTCCCCATAATGACCTTATGAAAACCTAGGGGGTCATCGTGATGTCGGTAGACCAAGGCTTAGATGGTTTCCGGTACTGGTTATGCAGGCATGGAGTAAAGCGGAAGATAAATAATCAATGCAGGAGAGCCACAAAACTTCTGCGACAAATTCTGTATGACCACCATGAACATTGCTGATGTTATAGTATCCACAATGGTGAACTTAGTTTTTGAATAGGAACATTGGTTCTTCCTGGTCTTCATTCTTCTTTATTTTAAGGGGTATTGTGTCCACCACTGTTTATATTTTTCTCTGTCACCGTCTTGTGTTACTTCCCAGTCAACATGGTGATGGTATTCACTGTACCGTACCCCGTCTCTCTCTCTCTCTCTTTCTCGGGCTCTTCACAGCCATTCTTGCACCCGAATGGTAATATGACCCACTCTCTACATCACTCTCTCGCTTGCTTTCTCATAACGCAATTCTGTCGATTTTTCCATTTGATTAATCTGTGTTCATTATATTTTTACATGGTCACATGGGTGCAACCCCCCTGTCCTCGAAATATTTCAACCTTAATTTAATTAAATTGAGGTTGAAATATTAAATGCTCCTAAGTCCTAAAATGAAGAAATGTTACACAGAGACGAGTGAATCGAGGGAAAATATTATTTTTTTTGTGTTACTTTCATATATTTATTTCCAAATATTTTACATTTTTGAAACATATACTGCTGTGTCAAAAAAATAAGGTGAATTGTTTATTTAAAATTCGCGGTAATTATGAGAGCATACAATCATTTAAAACCGGCCAAAATGTTAACAATGAATATTACTTAAGTGTTCTGCGTCGCTTGCATGTGATGCTATTGTAAGGCTGGAATTAATGGACAAACAACTCTTGGTTTTTGCATCATGATAATGCACCGGCTCACACAGCACTGATAATTCGAGACCATTTCGCCAAAAATGCAACTCATATCGTTCAGCAACCACCGCATTCCCCTGATTCAGCACAGAGTGACTTCTGGCTATTCCCTAAACTCAAAAGACCACTCCGTGGGCACCGTTTCAACTTAATCGAGGAAATAAAAGCCGAATCGACGAAAGCATTGAAGACCGAACCGGAAAAGGACTTTTCGATCTGTTTCGACAACTGGTAATAAAGTTGGCATAAAAGGATTGTATCGGGGGGAAATACTTTGAAGGCGATGAAATTGATTTGGAAGAATAAATAAAAAAAATTATTTTTGAAAACAAATTCACCTTATTTTTTGGACGTAGTAGCCGTTCCATCTCCTAAAACTTGGCTGTAGTTTTCCAAAGATTACTGTAAAAAATTAAAATGGTGCGTACTGCTCGAACATGTTTCGTCCCCGGGTGTTTTTCGGGATACAAAAAGACCCGGAGAAACTACGGCGAGCTAGGCATAAGAAATAAAAGTTTGTTCAAGGCATGTTGAGTCGGCATGATCTATCTTGTTTTCGGTGAATGAGTTGCCGTTGACCCGTGTAATGTTCATCCATTTTATAGTTAAAATGTCGTGTTATTATTGTTACCGTTTAAGCGTCACGTCAATACTTAAATCTGGGTTGGGAACGGAGATTCACGAGAGGCGCTAGACTATATTCCTCCGAATTCGAAGATAAAAGTCAAGCCCTGATTTCATTAGCAGGTCAGACATCACTAAATGAAGGAAATAGGCTGCAGAACAACCCATGCAACAAAATGTGTATTCGATATGTGGGTATTTATCGTTAAAGCATTGCACGAAGTCCTCAATATGAAAAATGGACAGATTGGATACTGCTAATTGTCCTACTTTTAATACAAGTGGAATATACTAGGGGATGCATCCAATCTGAATATATTGTTATCTGATTCCTAAGATGTTGTATTTAATATATTGCAAATCCTTCAGAAATAAATCCTGCAAACTTCAGAATGCACAGAGTACTTAGGACCTTTTAACTCATTCTCATCAGATCCTCACAAAGTTTACGTCATTCAGCATTATAGTACTACACATTTTATGTATAAGACTTGTTTTTGATGTACCAATGACAAGCCCCAACATAATTTTATAAAGAGATGGGGAGTATGAAAATGTTGGGATTTGTTTGCACACCTTACTCTTGGAAAATTTTCAATTCTATATTCTTTCTTTAAAGTTTGCAGGGTAGGTATTAACGAGTTGCCTAAAAAAAGTTAATAAATAAGATAAAGTTTATAAATGACTTATCAAATAGCACCATATGTGGAAATCTAGTTGTGTTTTCTGATGACATTTCTCATTTACTGCTTCAAAAGTCTAAATCCCAGCTATCTACTACTAGAGCCAATATTTTTCTCAGTATGTAGGTACTCTATAACCAACTTATGTTAAATCACTCTAAACCTATATTCATGAATGTGTATTGGGAAGGTAGATAAATTTGCAAAATAGCAATAGTGAAGGATCTAGCTTCCTTGAACCTAACTTGCCAATGTGTGTAAATATTTACCCATGTAGTCATCTAGTGAAAGTGTACAAGCATAAACGATTGTGTTCAATTGGTATGTACTTTTCTGTTTCTCTCCATTAGGTAACTCTCATCAAGGCCCATGCTATCTCTCAACTATTTTCTCTAACCTAGCACTACTTGCATCTAAACCTACAATGAAATTTTTTGACAGAACCATCAGTAGTGTAACATCCTGCTTTTTTCATTACCGCCAGAACATCCCTAAGCTTTATGATTTCTAACTCCCATACACCATTACAGAGGGTTTCCACAGTTGGACTGCTCCTGCATTGAATCATAATGCTACTAATTCCTAAGGTATTTGCCCTCTTTACCACATCTTGAACATCTGTATTTCTCTAAATAGGAATAAAACATTCTAAAAATTAAAGTTTTGAGAAGTTAGCACCTGGCAATTTTTCCTCGTAACACCAAGATTTTTGAGTTCCATAATTACTTCAGTTAAAATTATGTTGAAAAATTGTTGGTGACATCGTACTATACATCAGAACTCACAATTTCAGATTTAAGTCACAATAAATGGAGCAAAGGCCATGTTTACATTTCCAATGCGTTACCTTCGATAATTTGTTAATGGTTCAGTTTCCCCTTTTCTGTTAACAGTGGTTTATTAAAAGATTGACCAAATATTATTCCATACAACTTTTACTAAGCACGAGGTCTAAGCAGGCGACTTAAGAAATGAAATGGGCACAAATAACACTATGTTGATTCGCCTCAAAACCAATAACAATAATAATTGAAATGACCTATTGACCCAAATCTAAGGAAAAAATAGTCACAGAAAACTTATGCTTTAGATGCTTACGTCTGCTACAACATTTTGTCTCCATTTTATCACTGTCAAGACGTCGACACACAGCATTAATCGTATTATTACTATTTTTTTTCTCCATTTACTTATGGACATATTCTCAGAACGCAACCCGTCGGCAGAGCTCAACACTATCTATCGGAAAATTTGTGGCTGGAAGGTTTTGCAAACACTGATGCAGGGAAGTCAAATCTCCTATTTATAATATACTCCACGACTATAGAAGCTTATGGGAGTGAGCCTTCCTTAGGTGTTCTGTGGTAGAACACTCTTGTGTAATAATGATCATTGCCCCCTCGAATAGTGTTACATTAAGATTCATATTGAGGATAGTTCTGCCCCAAAATGGGGTAATGAAGAAAACAATTCACCGTAAACATAGAAAATGGTTTTACTACTTGTGTGGCATTGTATTTTTGCCAGTATTAAAAGGCAACAGCACTGTGAAAAGGAGAGAAGCCTTCAGTGAACTGAGAAATCAAAATTTGCATATGTCATAACCCATCTGCATAAATCATACTGATGGATCCTACAATTTTCCAAACATTTTATAGCTATATGCATACCAAAAAACCATTTGTGATGGAACAGATCTGATTACTAATTTGGATTTACTGCATGAAAATACACATGGATCAGTAAAAATGTTAGCTGGGACTTGACCAGTGTTATTGGAACATGAATTAATCGAAAAGAAAGAATTTTTTTCACTCACTACCAGGAAGAAAATATGCTAAGTTTAAATGTTAAACAGTTACACACGAAACTTTAAGAGTCATTTGGATGTATGCTTGATTATATTTACTATCTTGGATTAAATTTCAATTGAGAAGTACGGTGTAAATACATTAATAAAGAATAGAATACAGGGATTTTTAAAGTATGCCTAAAATCCTCTGAAAATATAGTGATTGCCATGATATTTTTCCACATAGTGTAAAGCCTAGAAGAGAATTTAAGATTTACATCCCTCAGCCAAGCCAAGGTTTAAATCCCTCAGCAGTCCATATGTATTTACATTAGATCTCTCAATCAATATACATATTCCGTTTTCCATTTTCAACAGTTTTTCACTTACTCGGAGAAGAAGGTAAAAGAGGCATGGGAAACAGTTGAGTCAGGAGTATAAGTGGGTGGGGAACTCATTAAATCAGAGATTCACAGACGTAGTTAGTAATTCACCAGTTCAGAGTACTTTCTGTTCAGTTCAGAGAACTACTGAATTCACCAATTCAGTAGTTCAGAGACCAAGCCCTAGTTAGTAATTCAGCCATAGAACTGCAGACCTTGTTGAGTACTTTACAAGACCAGTTTCAGAAGTTTGGGATGAAAATTAATTTTAAGAAAAAGAAAATAATGAGATCTTCGAGAAGTAAGAAGGCTATGCTAAATGTTATGCTAGAAGGGAATAAATTGGAACAGGTAGAAAAGTTTATTTATTTGGGAAGCATCATAGAGGAAAATGGACATACTGGCATGGATATTAGACGAAGAATTGCATTAACGAAAGAGGCCTTTGCGAAAAGGAAAGAGTTAATGAGAGGCACCCTAAATAAAGATTTTGTAGAAAAGATTAGTGAAAACCCTAATATAATAGTAGCACTAAATGGATCAAAAACCTGGTCCATGAGGAAGGATGTGGAGGATAGATTGGAGGCTTTTGAGATGTGGGTTTGGCAACAGCTGGAGAAAGTGAGGTGGGCAGAGAAAAAAATGAATGAAGTAGTGTTGAGAAAGGTAGGGGAGGAGTGGCATTTGCTGTGAGAAATCCAATAAAGAAAGGAAAGGTGGATGGAAGGGGAATATTCAGAGGTGATTGGTTGTTGAAGGCTGTAAAGGTGGGTAGAATGTTGGGTAAGCTAGGTAGCGATAGGAAGAGAGAATAGGGATTTTGTATAGAATGATATGGGGTTGGAAGTTTGCAGATTTGAAGAGGAATTAAAGTTTGATGTTACTCCAACAATGTAATCTAAGGCTCATCAAAAACTTAGTTTAACTAGTAGAATACTCTTCAATCAATACACTTACTTGCAAAACAACTAAATTATTTATCTACTTTGATTAATACATAACTGAAGAAGAACAATGACCTCTTCTTCAGGCTTCGTTGAGTTTCACTGTGAAATGGTGGGCACATCAGTCACAAAATCTGTCACTTTACCTGATGAAACAGCCTGGGTGAAGCACTCTGCAACTGCAATGGAGTCCCAAGAAAAACACATTGTTCTCCTTCTCTCATACTTCAAAAACTTCCACAAAGCGAAGTTTGAATGCATTAAATTTATTCTGATCAAGACACATGGGTGCATTGCTATAAATGCATAACTTAAGATATCCAAAGCAATCTCAGAGCGAACAAGATAAATGAAGGGGAATAAAGTTAACTCTTTTCAAATAATTTTTTTAAAGGAGCAAAATGATATAACTTTGTGAGAGGGTTCTTGATAATATTTTATCTTAAAAGTTTATTTTGACTATTTTTTGATACATAGACAAAATTTTTAAAAGCACTCATGACAGCCCAATTTATAAATATAACTAACTTTCTCAAATTTTAACTGTATATACATTTTACTGATACTAGAAATTTTGTTTTAATTTATGTACATTTATTACAGAGTTATAATAAAAGTCCATTTTATGGTGTAAAATTAAGTCAATTACAAAAATGTATTCACTACCATAAAAGGGTTAAAAATAATAAAAATTAAGATGCCAAGTCTTATTTCAAATCACACAAACGCAAAAATAATGTAGTTTGTTTTAGTTGCCAAATTTACTATGACAGACTCAAAATTAATCCATAAGCAAAATTCATTCAATTTATTGTAAGGATTCAATATCATTTAATATATTCAAAAGTTTAACCATGATCCTCCACAAAGGGAATAGAAATTCAAGCTCAATGTGGTCCAGAAGGGCAAGCCAAAACTTTTTCCGCCATAATTTCATTGATACCACATTTTACAATAACAGCCAATAATTTGCACTTTTCCTGATTTGTTACAGGATCAACTATCCATTAACTTCACAACAAAGAGCACAATGGATCTCATTAAACCAAAAAAAATGTTTTTTCATACTTTAAATTTTTTAAAGTAAATGTCCATTTACTAACAATCACGGAGTGATAAATATGACTGTGGAATTTGACTAATCTAAACATTATCCATTTGGCTGCATAAGACACTGCATTTTTTAAAAATCCCCTGATCCTTCCCAAATGCATCTTACTTATGAAATATTTCAAAAAAATGCACTGGAGAATACTTCAGTAATAACTTAATTTCATACCGTGCTGAACATGCCCAGCAAGCTTCAACATAATCAACTTCATGATTTAAGTACCTCAGGGATATTCGAACTATTTACGTGTACTGATAATTAAATCACAAAACCAAACAGCAGAGCGAGTTACTGAATATTTAGGGTAAAACTAGACACAATCAGATTCTCATCACAGGCTTGGCAGTGTTGGGTGAGATTTGTGAAAATGGCACACGAAGAAAAAATCATCCAGGAAAACAGGGAGTATAATGAAAAGAGGCTGACAAGCATTGCTAAACTCCCACAAAACATGTCTAACTGGCACTAAATCAAAGTGACAGAAACATGGTAAATAACTAAAACAAAAAATAATAAATCACAGCTATAAGATATGGAGGAAAGGACTCACTTATGAATGCTTGATGATTGTTGTGCCATATTATTTTCTGCAACTGGACCACTGAATGGTCAATCCCAGTAATCACGCATAAATAAAACAAATAGCTTCAACAATAATGCAAACATGTCAGACTAAAAAAAAGAGGTCGCACTTATTAATTAAGTGCCAATTTTTGGCCTTTTTTCCACCGAACTTCATCTTGGAAGGATGGTATAATATGGGATATTTCCAATAAACCCACAAAGCTCAAACACTCACAAACATACTTAGGAAAGCCTCATCAACTCGATTTACATTTTCTGTACTTAATTTTTTGTTAAGTCACAGCACACAACATATGCTAGGCAGGCACCAAATGCTACTCAGAAGTCTGACATAGATCAATGCAGAAAGGCTCTCGTTGAGCAACTACCATTTAAAAAGTGGTCCAGTTTCACTTCGCCCTCAGGGTCACCCATTATTCCCCCCTGCAAGCAAAGTCACATCGATGGTGACAGCATTGCACACACTCTGTCATGCAGGTCCGGTGCAATGGCCATTGGGAAGCCACTGTGTTGTCAAGTGAGAGAGTGAGGGGCAGGCGCAAGCCAGGGGTGGTCCATGCCATATTGCCACGCAAGGGCTGGCCCGGACGATGCGTGAGGAGCCACATCCCATGCCAATGTTCACACTCCCAGATGAAAAATTGTTTCCTATGTGGTTCTTGGACCCATGCCGCCGTCCACTAGACCTCTCCCGATAATCCGGGTGGTGGTGCCGTGGAACAACGGTTATTCGAGGTCACTCGTCAACCACCCCAGCACTGTCACCACCACCACCAGATGCACCACCGCCTGCCCCACCTCCAGTCACACCACCACCACCAACTAAGGCACCCTTCTGACGAGAATATTCCAGCCTATAGCCTCCTGTAGAAGGGAAACAAAACAAGTGCCATCACTTCCAAGTGCAAAATGGAGAGTCACATTGGTGCACATGTGGTCACTCTCTCTGGTCATCTTTCCTGACCCAAGGGTGAACTAAATTGTCTACTAGGATTATGAAAGATTACTTTGGTTATGCACAGAAAATAGAAGTTATTATCATTTGAAAGAATACGAAATTTCAAAGTGAAAGGTGAAATGATTTTAACCTTTCATAACATTTACAAAGTGGCAGTACATAATGCACATTCCTATATACATAGATGAGTATGAGTGTGTGTGTGCATATATATATGTAATATATATGAGAAAATACACCAGAGACTGTAAATATTATATAAACATATATATGTATATAGTTTTCCGCCAACTACGCCTCGAGAAAGACTGCTGCACAGTCGAAATTATTGGAAAAAACTTGTGAGTGTCATTTTTCTCTGTGTCCTGTGTTTTTCATCGCCACCC
>WURS02000013.1:771599-784012 GCA_011762765.2 Rhinocypha anisoptera | reverse complement strand
TAAACTAACTCAGCTTTGTGTAATGTTTGATGTTAAATTAAATATTCATTATTTATATTAGTTTACCTCTGAATTCCTTTCCGATCTGACGGGGCGTACGATTATTTCCATGGAGAAATAATTACACTGTCCACCGCCCGATAAATGTTCCTTTCCCTCATTTCCCTGTCTCAACCCCTTTCATAAGTTACGTAGCAGCGTTTTCGCTCTGAGAAACGAGTACTCCCGCGCCCAGTGGCTTCATTATTATCGGTTGAAAGCCGAAGTCAACCCTGTGGCTCTCGTGATTGCTCTCCTCCCCCCTCCCTCCCCCCCCCCCCCAATCGTCGTCCTCTTAACCCACATCCCCCTCATCCGACACACGTCAGTCGTCATACTGCCTTCGTCGGAGAATGCGCTACAGCCCCTTCCTGTGAAAAAGAAGAGGTCTGACACCCGACCTACCAACCAGCCTTCGTCTGTCTCCAGCTAATCTCCTTTTTCAGACTGTATAATACCTAAACAGTGCAAAATCAAAAAGCGTGTGCGTTGAATATGATATCAGATACTGTTGAACCTATAGTATTAATTACTCAAGTGCATAAAAAAGCGTCAATGTGAAATGGACTGATATCACGTCTATAGAAAGTCCTGTTAACGAGTATTTTTCCACGGGTGTTAAAATTCCACTCTCTCTACGTACGGTGACCATGGCATTGCAATGCAAACTTCTTTGTTAAACGACACGTTTCTCTGAAAAGCGTTTTGAATGGATCATTTGTTAACTTGAACGCAGATGAATGGAATTGTCTCGTTAATATTTCCAACCTGATTACTCAAATTATCCAGAATCTTTCCCAAGAGGGTGATAAGGTGAAACAATTTCTCCGTGCACTAGTCGAGTCTGGTGCGGCCATCAAACCGAGCAAGAGCAACTCCAATTTTGATAGATTGCAGCTGAAAATGTCGCTCATTGAATAATTGTATGCAAGAGTGTGCTGGATATCTGTGCTTGTGTGGTTGAAGGACCGCTAACCCCCTGGCGTGGATTAAGTTTCTGTAAGTTAGCGGTAATTAGATGATCCCTCAAACCCTGGCTCGGCTTGTTTGCTCCGTAATTTGGGGAAGTCATCCCAAATGAGCACCATCGCGGAATTTCAATCCTTCATTGAGAATGGAGGCGGATTGAAAAGAATTGGCCATAAATGTTGAAAATGGCTGTTGTAATATGTGGATTTTCAAATCACCCGCTCGGCTACTGCGTACGAGAGAGAATTCGTAGTTGATGATTAATTGTCATGGTATATGTTTTTGTTCTGGATATGTCGAGTACTCAGAACTGAGGGTGCATTATGCGGTGATACATGAACAAATTTCATACTCTCTTCACGTTTGGTAGCGAAAAGGTTACCTTTCTTAGCGGTCTCTTTCCAAAAGATATTTGTTTAGTAACTTTATAAATGTATGGTTGTCCATCACTAAAGAAAATATTCACGGACGAGAGCTGTTTAATCGAGGCACACATTACTAGAAATTTTCAGTGTGCTAGGAAAAATGCTCGGAAGCTGGACGATTGATGCACAAATAATAATATTTGTTAACTAAATTTGTTAATAACGTAGCATTGTTTCAGCATATTAGAGAAACTATATCTATTTTAAATCTCTATTCAAGAGTATACGATAACTTTTATTCCCTTTCTCAATTATGTCCTAAAAAGACGAAGTAGTGCAATAAAGAACTGTTTTAAATTTCTTTCATTGTTTCATTTGTAATAAATGTGATACACTTTTATTTTCTCCAGAGATAATACTCACTGCCCTCTTTTGCATTATAAACAGGTCTTTTCAGTCTGAGGCTTGCCCCCCTGAATCAGATGACAGTGGAAAAAGGCTAAATATATGGCTCTTAGATAATCTTTAGGGAATAGCCTAACTAGTTTCCTCAACATGTATGTCGCTTTTGACAGTTTAGAGCGGGTTAATACTATGTGTGAATCCCAAATAAGTTTAGAATCAAGTTCAAAACCAAATACCCCTAGTGTGTCATTATGACTCAACAAGGGGCTCAGGGAGAAACTCACCAACTGGTTTTTTCATTTATGGCAAGCCCATTAGCCGGAAACGACTTTTTCGCCGCTGACATAACCTTATTGGATATGTTATTTGTATCTGATAAAAATTTTAGTCGTGAATGAATGTAGTATCATCAGCATATAGTAATGATCTGCATGGGATGTTTGAAGGTAAATCATTTGTTTTTCTTTGTGAAAGCAAGTTGGCGTTCATCATCATAATATTTTCTACCACGATCGGGAAACTATGGTTAGCACTAGTTGTCGGTTTCTGAGTGCGTATGAACGCATGTAATAGTTTGGCACTATTCAAAATGGATTCTAAACCAAGCGAGAATTTCAGCAACGAGGAGGCGGAATTGTTACTTGTAAGGGAGTTAGATAGTATAGACAACGTTTGTAGTTCGAATATGTCAACACTCTACTTATTACAGGCAAACCTCTTCTTAAGAATTGCCGTCCTAATCTGCAACGTCAAACCAATCTTCTTTCATGGCCAAACGCTGCTGAATGTTAATGATTCTATTTCTATTCAAATGATAAATATAAATGCGTCTACAACCTCCGAGAGAGCAAGGTCCAAATTCTACATTGTAAATATAACTACTTCGCAAAAAATCCAAATGGCTATAATTTGAAGCTAGGTTTAAAAGGTCTGTGATATCAACGATTACTTTGAGGATAATGTTTCAAAATTTTGCAATTTTGTTTACGGTTTTCTGTATTCTTATCTCAATTTGTCTTTGAATTTATGTTTTATATGTATAATATGACAAAGTCTATGGCTTTTCATTTCCTCCAGTCCAATAAATAGATAAACAAAAACTTTCTCCACAGTTCTGAGTCCTAAAATTCAATTGACTCTCAACAATTTGTTAACCTTACACCGGAGGGCACTAGCTTCTACGAGCGTAAGAGATCATGTAAGAATGCAAGTTGGTTATATCCGCCATCTTAACATTTATTTCACATCTGTAGTGTGAACTGGGCAATCGCATAATCTATGTAACAAAAGAAAACACAAAAGCGAGTGGAATGACCTCGAGATAGGGTATAAATATTTTTCAATATGTCATCGCCAACCTTCCTTGGTAATGATCCCGGGGCTTCAAAGTGTGGAAACTTTATTAATTATTACGATTTCCATCCTGCAAAGGAGCGTTTGGATGGTTTTCCTACCGATATCTGGTCAATCGACAACAGAAGCAGAAGATTCACATGTTTGGATGTAGGCTGCAATTCAGGGGTGGGTAGTGTTTCCTAATAGCGCGAAACCAATGTTTTTATTTTCTTTATAAATAATTCAAATTGAAAAGGGTCTTATGACATCCAAAAACATTCGCAATTTCCGTTATGTTATGTAAGGAAGCTGAGCAAAGTATTCCGCAAGGGCAACTGGTTTTTCAACCTGGCTTATTAAAAATATTGAAAAAAATGTAACACTATTTTCTATTCTATTGAACACGGGCAATAAAAGTTTACATTATTATTAAAGTATCATGTATCATTAAATGCTGTTGTTAATTATCAACATACAGAATAACCTCTAGTGCCTGAAACCATAGCAACTTATATTTGTTTAAGAGGGTGAAGTGACAATTTGAGTTAATAGTTCCATCAATAAAACTGTTTCGTCCGTGAAACTTAAAGGTTTACGCGTTGACGTTTCCTATTTACCGACGGATTGCTTTTGTTCTTTGATATCACTCCGGAGGTACAAAAGATAGTACCATTAAGATCGCTGAATATGAAAGAATAGTTTCAAGTACATGTAACTAGTGCGAACGAAAAAGAGTAAGATTTCACAATGAACATGTAAGCCCTATCGACGACATTATTTTGAATTTTAAGCTCTTGCATGAAATTTATGAATGAAATACAATGTCTCCTCAATATCTTGTCTTTAGACTTTTTTCCGGTTTCAGTGATGACAAATCCATTAACATACGGTGATATGTTGTAATAATTATTTCAAAGTTATTGTATGACCGGAATTTTCATGATATATGATTATCCGAGAAAAAATGTTCAGAGAGAATTCATTTATCTCCACAACGCTTATTAATCCAAACAAACTGTAATTTATATTTGAAGGAGTACTAATGACTATGAAAATATTCATAGGTAAGTGTTTTGAAGGGTCATGATGTTGGATTTCCTTGTAAAAAATATGAGATATGAGTGAAGTCAAAACAGTGACGGGAGAAATATCGTATGTTATAGATTGTCAAAAGATATGTAATAATCACTGGAGACTATAGTCTTACTACCATATAGTAACAAGATCATCGAATCAATTTAAGATAAGCAGTAAAATAAGAGCTATTTAGACGCTAGAGATAGGTAAAGGGATATGAATTTTGGGAGTCAATAAATAATGACTTTGGATGTGTCCAATGATTTATAGAGCCAATGACAGAAAATGTCCCATAAAAATTGCGTATGAGGGGGAATATGAGTTTTCTAGAAGAGTTAAAGCATGATCAAAATGTGAAAGAAATTTAAACTCATAGCCCACTCTTAAGGATAAACAACTTCATTCTATAAAACTCGCCAACAATCAAGTTTCTAGGGCTGCTATCATCTCAAATCTTGACTGGAGTGATCACAAATGAACCTTATCCAAGAAACTTTCAAATATGGTCTTCATAATTAGGCAAGTGGCTCAGATCGTTTCCATTGAAGTCTTAAAACTTCTTTACTTTGACAAAAAGACATGCCCTCATTTCACACACTATTATTTTTTAATTTAACTCAAGGCACACTGGTAAGGTATTTTCCATGCAGGCAATGTATGGGGTTTCTTATCAAACTTCTGGAAGACCTTTCTTTCTCAATATGAACATAATTACAGTATTTTCACTGAATGTCCTTAGCTGCACTGTTTGCCAAATTAAATCAATTATTTTTTTCACTGAACATTGAGTATCATAATTATGACACAAGATAGGCAGCTTCACATTAAAACTTTCCCTTTCTCGCACTTAAAAATGACCCCACCATTCCACCTCTGTGATTTATGATAAGCTACCCAATGGCATTAAATCCTTAACATCTCCCTCTTTATTAAAAGCAAACAGTTACTTTTGGGTAAAGGATATTATTCTGTGGTTCAATTTCTTACCAACAGATTTTAAAACATTTGTATGACCACTCTTGGCTTGTTTCCATGTCGTGTTGGTGACCAAATGAAATTAATAAACTTATTACTATTATTATAAAAATGTAACTCTATTATGACCTTCAATTTAGACCAGATATTTATGTTGGAACTAGCCCTTTTACAAAAAGATTCCAATTTCCTTGTTATGTAATGAATACTTTTAAAAGAGTAACTTAAGAATCATTATTTTAAGCTCCTAGCTGTCTTATGATCTGGTAGTTCTGCCTTATATTTCTCCTTATGAGGCAGAAATATTTTTCCCTCTCCTTTCTTTCTGTTATTTTTCTCATGAATCAGATTCATCTCACACAGCTTGGTTATTTCCTTAAGATGTTCCCCTTCTAGTCTTATTTCTTAAAATATTTGTATATCTCAAGTTCAGCATTTATCTCTAGTACAAAGTTTCAAAGGCTCATATTTCCCTCCACTCAGTTCAACTGGTACATTTCTCATCCATGAAGCATCAAAATTTATACAAATGTTTCCATCTACTACTTATTTCCTTACCTATAATATTTGAGCATAGTAAGGTATAATCATGTCATTTCAGGGTTAACTTCTATCCAATGTTTAGCTACTTCTGAGGTAGATAATAACATCCTCTTGTTCTAATCTCTTTTATCATAGTGGAACATCTGCTATCAGCTTTTCTTTGTACTAGTCTCTATTTTACTATGCACATTGAGTTTAAGGACATCTAAAAATGTTCACACTTCTGTGTTCTTTGAAGGAAAGAAATTATCAAACATATAATTTCTTCTACATTCATCCAAATTCCTTTCTTTTCTATTGTTTGTGATTTTTTTAATACTTTCTCCAAGTATACGATTCATAGCACTCACGAGACATCAAACCCTGCCCTTTGTCCTTCATTTTTTCAGCTTTTAATTTTCCACCATCTTCCTGCGTGGTGTAACAACTGGTTCCTGTACATTAACAGTATTTTTCTTTAATTTCTTATATTCTTTTGTTATTCTAGTAATTTTAACATTTCATTCCATGTGCACATATCATGTGCATATATTGTGTGGAGCAGAAGAGGGCAATGGGGCCAAAGGGAGTGAAGAGAGGGGCACACCAATTAAGGAAAAAGGAAGGGGCGATGGAGGGGAGAGATATTTGGAGTGGCAAAAAAGTGTGGAGGGAAGATGTGTGAGACACCCAGTGGAAGTAAAAACATCCATTGATGTCGATGAAAAATATTACTTGCATAAAGTCTGATTCCCCTCAATTAGTAAAATTTTTTGTTACAAAAATTTCAACTTTCCTTGAGTACCTATGTGGTAAATGTAATAGAATTGCTAATACAGTGAAACTTGTCTTAAGCAAAACCTGTGGTGACCACATCATTTTTCCGGATAGGACATGTTTCTGCAGGGTCGGCCATTAGTGCGAGGGACAAGTTTCACCGTACAATATTTTTAATGATTTGCTTAAATATTTAATATGGTGTGCTGATTGGATGCTCATTATTTCTTACAATGATAAGAGGAGGGATAGAACCATCATAGGTTAAGAGCATGGCTGGTTAGATAATATTAATGTTTTTTTAATGACTATCAATTTTCATTGATTAATCTTTCTAAGTCCATTGTGAATTAGCCCATTTTCAGCAATGGTCTTTGATTTGAGAGTATCATAGGACCATAAATAGCTTCCTTGTTCATGTAAATGATATCCCACCTTTCTAGCTGACAAAGAATATGGTGTAATTGTAGATGTGGTCTACCAAAAAGCAAATGTGAAGAATCTAGTTGAAAATATTCTTCTCATATATTCTGGCACTGTTAAAGATGAAGTAGGCAGCTGCTTAAGTTTAATGGCACTAGAATGTAAAATATATAGCTACCTAATGTAGTCTATGAGTAGCTATTAATGTAATACATACATATGATGACCCATCAAAAATATTTTCACCTCAATTTTGAATTAATTTCCAGTCCAAGCTATTAATATTTTATTCTTTTGAACAAGGAGGAAAGTTTTAAAAAATATTTTTTACAGGAGCTGACTCAAACTCTTTGGGAATTTATATCTCGCAACCTTCAATTGAAACTGGCCAATTCGGATGAAGAAATAACATTTTTTCTCAAACAAGTTGATCATGAACTAAAATGCACGATTCTGGGTGTGGACTTGGATCCAATACTGATTACACGGGCAGATGAAAGAAATACAAGGAAAAATTTAGTCCGTTTCAGGTGCTGTGATATTATGAATGACATTGAAGTGGAGGAAGTTGTCAAAAGTTTTTTTACCTCGCAAAATCAGGAAGTTGGTTGTGATTCTAAGTTTGATGCAGTGTTTTTATTCTCTGTGACAATGTGGATTCATCTTAATTATGGCGATGCAGGACTATGCAAACTACTACGCACTGCTGCACATCTCTCGAAAAATTTAATAGTGATCGAACCTCAGTTGTGGAAATCCTATTCAGCTGCAAAAAGGTAGGTAATTGGGGTAAATATCTTTTTAGTAGGAAGGAAACTTTAGGGGTTCCCATGGAGGATTCTAAATTCATTAGCTGCCGAGTTTCAATCCAGATTTTTGTAATTGAATTCGGTCACCGGAACTACAGAAACTTCTGAACAATTTCAGAAAAAAATTAGAGAATGTGATTTTTTTCAGGAGGTTCACTCGTGCAGGAGGCGATGGTTTCCCACTTCTGCCAAAGATAACACTGAGAGGTGATGAACCAATTGGGAACGAAATCAACAAAATACTCTCTGAAGCCGGCTTCAAAAAAACAACTGAATTTGCTGGACCAAAGTGGAAGAGAAAGGTGATAATTTTTCAGAAATGTGCTCTGTGAACATGATATTATTATTACATAATTGAAAAACTTCACCTTCAAAATTCATGTGCTGTTGCTTCATGTTATAATGTTAAATCACTAAATTCTTGTTGAAAATCTTTTCAACTTTATAACTTGTAAGGTTTCACTTCCACTTTCATATAATTCTAGATGTCAAAAGTTGTCTTTTCTAATATTTCTGTTATGAAAAAAAAATATTTCAAGAGATATTAAGATGTAAAAATCTGTTAATGGAAAGCCAAAGTTTTTGATATTTTATGCATTAATAGACAGTGATTCCTATTGTGGTAATAGTTCAAATTAATATTAGCAATGCCAACATCATTACATTTGTACTGCCCATTGTTATGTCTACAATAGGAGAATAAATTTTTTCCTTAATAAGTGTTCATTTAAATATTTTGCACACCTACAAACTCAACTATATATTTTATGTCATTTTTTGTTTTCTTTAGATTTAGTGGAGTTGAGAGCCTGAATATTCCCGTAGTTGGGAGCTAATATTCTAATGTTTTCTTATATTCTAAGGCATATTTTTACACCAAAAATATTTTATTTTCATTTCTTATTAGAGAATTGAAAACATACTAAGCTCTTCATGGTCGAAATCTTTGTTGGGAGAAATATGATTTCTCCATGATCTCTACAGAAAGTTATTGAAATCATTCTGGATGCTGCCAACAATTTAAAGTCAAGTGTTATAAAATAGCAAAGAGCACAGTATAAAACTCACCAAAGGCTGAGATGAATAGTTTAAAAAAATTAAGCTACCGATGCAGATGTGTCATATCTGTGCATCCACTAAAATTTTTGTTGGCAAAGACTGAAAAATGGTGAAAAATATCTTTGTTAGCAGAGTTACTCATTAGCCTAGGTATTACTGTACTACAATAATAATCAACACTTGGTAAATATTCTTTTGATAATTTCTCGACTAAGCAACACAGTCACAGGCATAACTTTGAGGAAGTCCATTATATGTACTAGGAGTAAATTAAGTAACCACGCAGTTTCCTATGCATGAATGTTTATTGAACGAGAACAGTTTCATAGTGAGGCTACAGCATCACATGACAAGATGATTGGATAAAATAAGCAGCATATGGCAAAAGTGGCGGTGGAGGAAGCGATAGTGAGAGGGGGGGGAGGTTCAAGAGGGGATGGTCAAGTGGAAAGGTTCACATTACTAAGTGGGTAGGTAATAGGTAGAAGGGAAGCAGGGATACAAATGGTCACTAAGAAGCTTTCATGGTGTAAGGTCACTTAGAACTCCAATTCTTCCAAGGTGTGTAATCTCACTCCCTTCCTCTCCAAATGGGGATGAATTTGCTGTTGTGGTCCAGCAGATGTTTACCAAATTGAGAATTCGTCTTTTGATTGATGAAGCAGGCCTGGTGTTCCGCTACTCTCGTAGCAAGCTTCCTCCTATTTTGGCCAATGTAGTTGGCTTGACCATCTGAGATTTATAGCACGTAGATGCTGCTCTGTTGGTGTCTCCTTGTCTTTGGTGGACCTGAGTAGTTTTCAGGCTCATTTTGCCATAGGAGATATAGATTCCTTAGGAAGTAGTTGCTGTATTTTTCCCAAAAAAATGGAACTCTGTACCCCATACTGCTGCCCCTAACCTTCACTTTTCTAATAGTTTTTTGTAAAATATACATATATGGGCTCCATTTCCCACTTTGGCTTTGTGTGCCTCTAAATGCACTGTACCTCTTTCAAATTCGTATGTATGTTCATAATATTCCTTTACTATCTTCCCTTGTGTTTGTCCATTCTACAAAATTGGTATGAATTTCAGCATTTAATGCCATCTCTCAGCTGCCGGAAGGCACTCTGGCAAAAGCTGAAATCATAGTTACATGGCAAAATCATGTGAGGAGAAAGTTCTTGGTGGTGTAATTGGTTAAAGCATGGCTCCACTGGCAATTGTGAAAATATGGTGTTCAAGTCCCGGCTGAGGTCAAAACTTTTTCTCATATGAACTTGTCAGTTTCCATCAAATATTTTCTACCACACTGTGTGTTCCCTTTCCTTATATTTGAATGTGTATTTTCACCATATGGCGGCTGTTTCTGTATGAATGTGTATAAAATAATACACATAAAATTTTACAATAATATATAATTTATATATATGTAATATATGGAAAAAGTTATTTTTTTCACTTGATTTAGCCTTGCTATGAATCTATGGTCATGTTCAATAAAAATTCATGTGGAAACTACGAATAGTTAGTTCATTTACCCCTAGTAGACTCTGCTAAGTTGGGTTTACCACAATACCCTAATGATAGTCAGGATCTAACTGCAGATAGGGCTAACTCCATCGGAAAATGTTCCTGTAAAATACTTCTGAAACTTTCTCCACTATCTGTTTTGACTGTTCATCAGTCAAGGGTTTATGATCGCAAGGCTTAGCACAAAAATCATTCTTAATCTACAGAGAATTTTTAAATTCACTTGTGTTTAATCTTGTCACGTTACATAATAATGGACTAAGCAAAATAACTGGATACATTACATCATCTCACATTCAACAGATTTAAATAGAAATTCAGGTACTGTAGTGATCAGGGACTTGATACCTATGAAAACATTTTTTGAAAATACATCACCAGATGAATAGTATTTCAACTTCACCATTGACAAAAAGGATATTAGCTCACAAAGATGAAGTGCATCAAGGTAAATTTAATCAATCACAGATAGAAGCATATTTTACTTCCAGGAGTGACAGACCTGAACTGTATATTAAGACTAGCTTAGCATAAAGAAATTTTAGTATTACATGAATTTAAATCAAATCACCAATTCTGCTAAGATTAATTATGTACTAAATAAATACTAAATATAAATTAAAATGATTGTTCAATTAAGAGCTCTGAATAAATTTTACAACCACAAATAAGGTATCTTCTCATAAACTAATAAATGAAATTTCAATTTCATCAATGGCTAAATTAAGATCATCATTCTACCCGAATGTAAAATTTCTGATTAACTAATTCTTAAAGTTCTTGGGAAGTTAAACTAGTAGAAGAAATAAGTCTAGGGATTAAACTCACAAAAAGTGAACAAGGACAGAAACATTAAAGAGGAACTGTTAAACCTTCAGGAAAATCTTTGATTCTTTGACTAAATAATTCAGTTAAATAAATATGAAAAATGAAATGTACCTTAAAACAAAATTCACAACTTTTATTATGATCAATATGTGTTGATTTTGAAACAAAACTACAAGTGTTTTAAATACACATAACTGAGAAATATTTTACTATATAACTAATATGGTCACATACAGATATGTAAAGGTAACAAAAATCTTTTGATAGTCACAATATATAAACAGCAGATTGTACTTAGCAGGCTTTAAAGCCAAAAAGTTTATACTTTTACAGAGAGGAAAAGTACATATCACAATAATTAACTAACAGGGGTGCATTCCATGACCTTATTATTCTCTTCGTCTCCTTCTCGACTCGAGTCATCCTCCAAAACATCTCCCATCGGCCAGTCACCCACCGACGACCCTTTTCCTTTGGTCTCTCCTGCATCCTCCTCCTCTTCCTTCATCTCAGCGTCCTCACCAATCTGCCCCAAACCACTGCCCTCCGAGGAAACTTCTGACGCTTCTATGATCTCACCCAATTCTGCATTAACATACGTCCTCAAAGACTCATCTCCACCCTCTTCCACATCCATGCCCTCCTCCGGCGGAAGGAATCTCTCGAACCCTTCCATCCCCGAATCCTTGAAGATCAGATTCCCATCCCCCTTTGCCTCTCCCTCCCACAGCTCAACCTTTTCAATGCTGAGATACGCCTCCGGCTTGGGTAGAGTCCTGGTCGCCCTGAAGTGCAGTTTGATGTGCTCCCTCAAAAAGTGCGACTGCGGTGCGGCATAGCAGCAAAAGGGACAAGGGAACGGGCTCGGAGCCACACTGAGCTCCGACGCCCCGGGATGACGTCTCGTGTGTGCCTCCAGGGAATCCTTGCGGTGCGTGTTGTAAGGGCAGCGCAAGCAGAGGAAAATATTCTTCTTCCTCCTCTCCTCCTCCTCTCGTTCCTGGGCCCCCACGGCCTCCAAACGCAGACGTCTCAAGAGGGCCTGCTGCTTTTCGGCCGTCGACAATGCCGGTGGGATCGAGGGTGCGATGCTCTTGACTGGTCGAGATGGTGACGAGTGAGCGGAAGATGTGGGGGGCGCAGACGTGATGGCCGTCGGCACGGGGAAGCCAAAGTCTCGTGGCGAGCAATAGGGTTCCGATATAAGGGTTTGCCGAGATAAGAAAGGTTCTGCGGGGCGTAGGGGGCGGGGGGTAGCAAAGAGAAGACAGTATATCCGATCGTCTATCATGCCTTGGGCTGTGATTGTATGGGT
>WURS02000013.1:744567-757235 GCA_011762765.2 Rhinocypha anisoptera | reverse complement strand
GGGTGTACAAGGGGCCAAAAAGAGAGAATTGCATGTAGTTGGAATGTGGCTATGATTAGATGGATCAATAATATTGGAAGATTTTACTTGGGATAAGAAATGGCCATTGAGATCTGAGACAATGTTTGCATATTCTACAATACCTTTGCCAGTAGAGTCCAGGAGTTTAAGATCATGATTAGGTTTGAGTTGGCTTTTGGATTCTTTAATTATGTTCCAAATCTCTTTAAATTTGTTTTCTGCACTCAGTATTCTTTTTTTGTTAAAAGATTTTTTAGTATCCTAAAAGATTTTTTAGTATCCTAAAAGATTTTTTAGTATAATAATTGAAACCAATGCAGATACATACCTCAGTCCATCCACAAACACTTATAAATTTTTTTCTGGTGATCGGCTGACAATTCAGCACACTCAGTGGTTGCTAGAACTCTTGGTTATGAAAAAGATATTTTCCTGATTGAAAGCCCTCTCTTATTAACTGGCTATTCTGCCCATTGTCTCCTCTCTTATTCTGTTACTGCTTGCATTGCCACATACTAGATTAAATGGCAATTTACCATTTTTCAGACATGTTTCTAATAGTCAACAAAGAACTAATGTACCCTACCTTATAATAAATCCAACTACATCTATATATATATATATAGATGATATATTTTTTCTCTCTCAAGTTTTGAGGTAAAAGAGAGAGGTTTGTTGCGTTGAGTGTGGATTCTCTGTCTTCATGATTTATTAGTAGTTTTGATTTTTTTCAATTGGTGGTGCAGAGAAAAATGCAAAAATGTGGTTAAACAATTATCCTGAAGGGTATACACTTATTTTTGTGAGAGTTCATGATGCAACCTTTTTCGCAGAGGATTAGCACGTAAGAGTGCACTAACATTTTGCAAAAATTGGTACTTTCCTCAGTCAACAACTAATTGTAGTGAGCAAAGAATTGAAAAATGTAAAATTTTTGCAGCAAAATAACTACTTGAAAGTTTTACTAGGCTCAATGGCGGAAATTTTTCTTTTACTTTTCGAACAATAATCACTCAATGAGCATAGTATCCAAACCATAGTGATTGGTATGTTAAGTGAGGGTAGAGCTCACCTAGTACTAAGCCCACGGCATGTTGAAATTCATATATCAGGGTAGAGGGGCCAGTTCATTCCCCTTTGCCGCCTGTAGTTTCCCACGAAGATGTGGTACCCGAATAAATCATTCAGCTTGGGTTTAGCTGGAGTTGTCTGGAGGGTCGTCACCCGGTCTCGTACCCGGATCCCCCGGTCAGTAGCCAAGCACTCTACCCACTGGGCTACCAAGACCTCATATATATATAATATACTCGAGCATAGTATACATTTTCAAAAAATGGTACTCTCCTCAGACTACTAGAGTGAGTTTTTAAAAAACGTAAAAGAAACTTTACTTCAGCCAATGTATGCAAAAGTGGCTCGCTGTGTGATAGAAGGTGGATTTTTTGCCCTAATCTTTTCAGCTATGACTACCTGATCGGCAGAGTAACTGTATCTCAAAAATGGTACTCTTCTCAGTCTACTACAGTGAGCATTGCTCAGAGAAATGAAAAATATGAATTTCTTTACTCCAAATTGTTTACTTATATGTTTCACAAACTATTTTTAAATTTGTTTTCATTTTCATACCAAGTTAAACCTGAAACCATATCTTATCTCCATGATCCATCTTAAGGGATCATCCATCAGAGACATTGTTAATATGTAATTACTAAAAGTTTAGGAATAAAACAAGGCAAGTAAGCCAACGTGAGATTCTTTCATTCTCTCACTAATTTAAGAGAACCAGCAATCTTTGGAGTAAAATCGACTCAATTGGAATAGGTAAATCGAAAGATGTATCACTCCCCAGTTCAGTTTCATTTGACTTTTTAAATGAAAAGGTAACCATGCTACCAAACAAGAGTGATAACAAAACAAAAAAGATCATAGAAAACTTGAGAGCCAAAAGGTCAAACTATTCTTTTTCTATTGACTCATTTAACTTTGAGCCTGTGACCCAAATGAATGATGAAAAATGAAGTCCAGAGCACAAGGTTTGGACGATATCCCAATTTCTCTCCTTAACTTGACCCATCTTATCCTCTTTAAGTTTATAAATATATTTAACTACTAGCTATTCCAGTAAACATTCCCCAATCAATGGAAATATGCCTTAGTTCACCCAATGAAAAAAAAACCAACTCTTCTCTCCTTGAATTTTGGCCAAAGTTTCCCTCATTCCTACGTATCTCAAGTCCAAACTCTGGAAAAGTTAGTGCCTGAGCAAATATCTGAGTACTTGTGCTAAAAAGTCAAACTCCCTCCAATCTTCTGTTAATCTCAAAGACTTTTGAATGACAGACGACATATGAGGCCATGGATAAGAAGGAAATCTATTATTCTTCCTAGATTTTAGAAATATGAAGCATTTCTATCAGTGTTGGCTTTTGTGTCAGAAGGTTTCAGTTATAGTGAGCATTACTTTGTGAAGTCACCTCAACCCTTTGTTGATCTGTTAATGTCCACAACTGTAGGAATATCATTCCTTTATTGAGACTGATCATCTTGGAATTGGCGCAGCTCTCTTCCTGGCACACCGTGATTCCTTCAATGTTACTCAGACCTTTCATTACGTTTTTGAAGGAGACAAAATTCCATATAGTTTAAAAGAGTCAGAGTTAAAACTTTCCCTAGAGGAAGTGGGTACCTAGTGTGCCAAATGGTTATGCAAGCTTTGTAACCATTTTGAAAACTGTGTAGCCAGGGAAGTCTCAAGGCAAAATTGCCACTTCTAAGTAATCAAAAGATTAATATTGTTTGATGATATTTCATGCCATGAGGTCATGTTACGCCAATACAGTATGTAATGGACCATGGCTCAATTTCATAGTGTGTTAATGTAATTACCAACTTCTAAAATTAAAAAAAAAAATTTTCCTATGTTATACATGAAATGAAGCAAAAATTGGTGCTAACAGATTTGGTATGTACTTGTCAACAAATATATTTTTTTAAATGTGACTGGTTTCATCTTGATAAGGAATCATCACCTGATCCATTAGACCAGATGCTTGATCAAGGTGAAACGTGTCATCTTTTAAAAATAAATTTTTGTAAAAGAAGAACATTTTATCATTTCCTGTGGATATCTCATTCTTCTACAAAATCATACCAGAAACTACTGAATTTGTTAATTTTATTCTATCTTCCATTTTGTTATAGTTGGCCGGCGGTGTGGGAAGGCAGTGGTTTGGGTGAGCAGAATGCCTTTGTTGGATGAAGAAGATTCATCAATAGGTGATGATGAATTCTCTTATTCATCAGGGGAAAGAAAAGAACCTGTTTTGTGTTGCAGCAATAGTGATAATGAAGGAGAAATCTCTTTCGACAAAGTAGGAGTACTCTCCTCCAGTAACAAAATGGGGAATCATTTAAATCGTTCCAACTCTGGGAAAAGATTTAAGTCAGACTCTTAGGCAGTCTCACAAATTGATCAATCTCTTTATGTTCATATTATTAATTTTATGTACTCCTATAATACATATTTTCATTTCACCATTGAGTTAAATTACTTAATCCTCTACCCAGCAAAAATTTACCACTGATTTATTGAGATGCAAAAAGACAACAGTTTTGAGTAACCCTAGTGTTAATGTTTTCCTTGGTTATTCTTGGAAAAGTTTTTTGCAACTTGCTATCTTGTATGTTATAGTTGTTGCTTGCCATACACAACTATAATAGAATTGAGATTATTGTGTTTGGTGATTCTTCGTGACAACTTGGAGGGTTACAATAATAATGATTTTATTACGCCATTGGCAAGTACATGCATGGTTTCGTCAATATAGATCCATCTATGTATTATTAAGCACAACATATAATATAATGTTTTACATAGAATTTCGCTGAAGTATTCCTTCAAATTATATTAACACTTTTTGAACAAGTTTTTTTTGCAATCATCTTGGATACTGTTGGTAGGAAAATTTTGTTTAATTGAGTTGGCCCTTTCATGCAGAGGGTATAGAAATAAGTGAGGTAGTATATGTCATTTTTGAACCGAGTGGAGTGATTGTGGTATGCCACGGTTTTTGGAAATGAACCAGGGTTGTCTTTCACAAAGGAAACACATGATAGGATATATAGGGAAGGTAGTAATAAAATGTTTGTGGCAATTAATATAGGTTTGCTTGGGGTGTGGACAAGTACTCGATGCATGGCTTTTATGACCTGTTTTTGTGCCGATAAAGCTTGTTGCTGTCTAGTTACCCCAGAACATGATGGAATGAGGTGTGGGAGTGAATCTTAGCATAATATATCATTTTTAGGATTTTGGTAGATACAATGAATGCCACTTTTCTCATAAAGGTAACGACATTTTTTAAATTGTTGTACGTTCATGAGGAGACCAGTCTAAGTCACGAGTAATTTGAAGCCCCAGAAACTTGGTAGAAATAGCATTACTTAGGTCCATATTATTGTTATCACTGCTCAAGAGATGGTTGTGCGTGAAATGTTAATTATGAAATTGTAAAACCCGTATTTCATTATATATTTTAAGATTATTATTTCTATACTAATTTATTTTCTTAGTTTAGGAGTGAAAATCGCTACACCATGACGAAAAGATCACATTTAAAATATTACTTTAAACTGGCATTAAGGATGACTTCAATATGATTTCATGAAGTAATGATGTGCTATCAATTACGGAAGATTATTCCTGGAAGAGAGTCATTTACATTTCACCAATCGTGAATTTTTAGTTCAATGCATGGATCATATATATATATATATTTACTATGTACGCCATGGTTCAATGATTGAAATATAAATCGCTTTTCTTCTTAATTCTGCGGAGGAGTTAGTTCAAATTAAAGTCGTCGGGGGGCAGCACTAGTGGGTTGTCGACCGTCGTGTCATTTTTAATTGGACGTTATTGTCTAATAATTGACTCTTCATTAAAGCAGTAATAGAGTGATGTTTGTACGCTTATGAATTTTTACAAAATTTAGGTTAAGAATTTGAACAGTTTTACTTTTTACCATCAATGGAATTATCAGGTAGAAAGAAATTACAATCCGGGTTCTTCTTCCGATGCTTAGTCGCTATTGGTCGTGGGAAATCCGCATTCGCTATAACACCATGTAAGAAGATCTGCAATTGGTTGTCCGCTCTAGTATAGGCCGTACTCTCCGCACTATTGTAACCAATAGGAATGGCGTTTTCGATATGGTATAGGCATGTTCATATGATACCGTACGGTATGTGCGAGAAAATGTTAAGAAATCTTTAAATTTGTTGTTTTTGAAGATAACCATGCATCACCAGTTATCTCGTAAGTATTTCTGTATTGTGTATTGATGATTTGTAAACATTTCCCATATTCACGTCAATCGAGACCACGATGTATACACTCATCGTGTACTCTCGGGTCTTGCAAGTATTGAACGTATAGAGGCACCCAAGCCGAAAGAGGACACTTCGAATGGCGTTCACTAAAGTTCATTGTTCTCTCGGCCATAATGAAATCGAAAATTTTTGTAGTTACTCAAGTTGAAGGTCTGCGGATAAATATATGTGCTATTAATGCATTATTTGTAATCCAATATTATTCGGAAGTTGTTAGTGACTTAAAGTATAATCGGCCGGTGTCCTTTGACAGCTGAGCAAAAGTGTATTTTAGTTGGGACCAGTCCTCGATGGATTATACGTTTACATTGAGACTTAACGGTTTATATAGCTTCTCCTATAGTTTGTTAATATTACTGCTCTTAATACATTTATTGAAGACTTATAATTTTATCATGACTGCTTACTGAAGTGTGTCATTAATCTGGCTCATATTTATACCCAGTATTCGTCCAATTAATTTCTTATGTTTTGCGTAATGAAATGTCGGTTTTGTTAGTGTATGGTTTTAGTTTCGTAACTCGAATTCGTATATATTCGTCAAAACACCGTTACATTTAGTAATACTCCTTCGATTATTGTTCGTTGTTTTCGAAAATTTTTCTGTTAACTCCAATAAAATAACTTGCTGTATGGAG
Source organism: Rhinocypha anisoptera (assembly GCA_011762765.2). Lineage (NCBI taxonomy): Eukaryota > Metazoa > Arthropoda > Insecta > Odonata > Chlorocyphidae > Rhinocypha > Rhinocypha anisoptera. The sequence continues at coordinate 751,185 of WURS02000013.1, read as the reverse complement.
TGATGTTTTCATTTATGAATAGCTGACTTTCGGTATTTTTGTGACATCCTTTCTAAATGTTATTTATAAATGTATGTATATAAAGTTTATTGTGTTTGCACTTTGTAAAATCGAAAGCAAGAATTGAAGTTCTTCGAACCTGAAAGAAGATTGGTTGGGTTGGACCTGGCGGGAGAAGCTGTTGCGATTATGGTAACCAGTAATGGTTAACGAAAACATAAGCGTATAGCTTTTCCCCTAGGTCCACCTTCAGAGTCTACAGAAAGGAACCTCATCTTAGGCACTTTTGTAAGCTTATATTTGATGACCACGTTCGTGTGTTTTCCTTGCCACTAATTTTTAACATTGGTAATGTTTTGATGGCTTTTGGTATCATTCTGTGCAATAGTTTAAATAAATGATTACTGTCTGAGGAATTGGTTTTAGGAAATGCAGACATGTTACTCAGATAGCCGATGTTGAGGCTTAGAAATTATACGTTACCTATTTATGATCTGGTGTTTCTTTCGGGATTGTTCTTGGATGCCGACAATACGTAAATCAAATAATTTTTTAACAAGGGATTTTATGCCATAATTATATCAAACTTTTCATATCCTCCCCACCATCGGCCAATTAATCTATTGAAGTCGATTTTGTGCTTAAGATACGTGTATTAATTATACGTTTCTGTATAATTTTAAAAGTTTTTGTTTAATGTTCCAGATTTTTATGATCCCTCATTTTGTTTCAACTTTAATTCAGATGTTGATTACTTACTAAAGAGTGGTATGATAATCGTTTTTTAGTAAGTTGACCAAAATGGATCGAAATATGGTAGACGTGAAAGTTGTATATGTTATAGAGGCCAATCACTTTTGTCGGCCGGTTCATTAAATGTTTGGTAATGGCATTTTATCAGGCATTTTTACATGACTCACCAAGCTCGTATCAATGATTCAAAGGAAGCTATAGTTTTTGTACATTTTTACTGTTTTTCTTTTGCACACAACATAACTCAATTTTTGTTGAGGCAATACATTGCAAGGTTGCTCAATGGCATTTTCATCTCATTTCCATTCTGAACATTTAACTAAATGTATTAGTAGGTAGTTGATTTGTAATTTTTTATTTTCTGCATTGATTGGTCATATTGAAAATAGCCAAGCTTTGATTAATATGTATAATTATTGTATGCCATTTATTGTTAGTGATAAATAGGATAATGATTATAAATAAGCCACTATATTTGTTCTGCGCCCACTAGTATTTGCACATTATTGAAAATAAATATTTCTGCTATTGGTTAAATTTTCTACAATATAAGATGATCTACATTTTAATTTGACAGAAGTCCAATATTTTGCGTATTAGGAATTGTGTCGTGTACAATATTAAACTAAGTTACATAAAATATGAAACAAATGGTACATCATGGCAGTTTTTTACATTCCTTGTTTGACATTTCAATTGTTGTGTTATGCCATCACTGGTGTAAAAGGGTCTTTCCAATATCTAAAAATATTTTCTAAAATCACAATGTACCTACTGAGCTATTTTTCAATGCAATTTTGGGACAGTTTTTCTGCAATAGCTTTATCATTTCAGGCATAACGTTATAAAATTTACTCATAATTGATGATAAAATGAAACTTAAGTATTAAACAATCTCATCTGGTATGAGTTTGTGGAACTTATGGCTATTCATATATGGGGATAACTTGTAGAGTCCACAGTGTTGCATGATGCATTTTGCAACTCTAGCATATTCCTTTTTCACATGAATGTAGTGAAGTGCATCGTGCCACAAAAACTGCAGAAACTACTAAGTTGCATCCATTACAGATGAGCTATTTATTAGGTCTGCAATAGATACCAAAAACTCCCATGGAATTAATAAATAGTTAATCGTTAAGTATCTGCAATAGTAAATACACATTGAGTTCAGGAAATGTATTATTGTCATGTATGTGTAGACACTATCACCTTTAAACTCATTACTGTACTAGCTCCATGATTTGTTTTATCCTATGCCATCTAGAATGGCTATTTTGAAAGGGAGAAACTAATTTGCTATGCATTAGTCACTGGATTAGTGCAGTTCCTCTTTTGGACTTAAATTTTTTGTAAAGAGAAAATGAAGTATTTGGGAAATATTCTATGATCACAACTGCACACTCCCTTCTGCCATGAAAAGTTGTATTATGAAAGCCTCAGTTAACCCATAGATGGGAAAAAAATGGATTATTTGGATAATGTAATAGTTAGTTTTTTCTACCTCTGGTTTTTTTCGGGTATAAGGCCATTGACGTATCCTAGTTAAAATGAATTTATGTCATTTGCATGTGGTACTATTTTATTGTTTTGATCTCATATTATGTGGTGTTGAGTATTTGTGACTGCTCATGTGAGATGTGGTGATTTAACCAATGTTTTGTTCCCAATTATGGTTAGCCTCTTGTTTTCATAAAATTTCAAATGTGGGTCAAACTAGAAAATAATTATGACCTATCTATTAATTAAATATTAGTGAATACCACAAATTTCTTTGTGCCAATTAAAAATTAAGGGGGTATCTGTGCCCCATGTTAATCTATTCCAATTTAGTTGTGATGAAGTATTGAATGCAAGTTGCCTTGGTGTAAACTACCTCGCCTAAAAATTTTCAGTTAAGTTAGACTTTTTACTCTTGGCTAAACATTCAACATGTCACTGTGTTTTGTGGTATAGTAACATTTTATTGAGTTCAATTTACTGACAGTGCAATGCTACACAGTGTAAGAAGAAAGCATTTTTTGTCTTGTAGTTGATAGATTAAAATAGTTCTGTGACTGAAGTTCTTTTGTCTTTTTAGACTATCAGGAGACCTGTCCAATATATGTTATTATTGACTTCTTATGTTGACCCTTTTAGTGCCAGCCCCTATATAAAAAAAATGTCAGGACTTTTTCAGGGAATTTATTGATTTGAACATTTAAATATATATATATATATATATTGATACCTATTTGTTAAAGTAATTTATTTTTACTAAGTGCCAAATAGGGTTAGTCAAATGTTTTATTTATATTTTTAATTTCCTAAACAATTTAAGAAAAAATTATTAGACAAAATATCAGGCCAATAGATCGGCCCTTGGCACTTTTCGCAAATACCCCTAGGGCCGATATATCGGCTCTATGTTGACTGGTACTAGAAGGGTTAAAACAGGTCATGTAATGACCAATTTGTTAAATAACTTTAAAGTGTTTATGTATTACGTCCATTAGAGACTGATTATTGTTTTTGATGGTTTTAATATGGTGAAATCTCTTGTTTATACAAAATTGTATATTTTTTTGGATTAGAAAAAGTTTTGATAGTTGTTTACCATTATTTATGTTGCATATGATTTAGAGTCTATTATTGGAGACAGAATTTGAAAAATAAATGGATACTTGAAACAGCAGTGTGCATGGTGTGATAACATAAGCAAGAATTAAATAAGGGAAAAATTCTTCAGGTACACATTTTAAATAATTTTTGCTGTTAAAAATCAAATTGAGTTGGTTTCACAAACTCTATTGCTTTCTGCTTTGAAGCAAAGTACACATCCTCACTGCCATTTTGGGGTACCAACAGGTTTCACAAATGTAAACAACTCTAATTAACATATTTAAAAAATACACTGCAATTTCACAAATATATTTTATTCTTAAACTCACGACCGGGGTTTCACTACAGTGTGGCATCATCACCTGATGATGCCACGCTGTGGTGAAACCCTAATTGTGAGTTTAAGATTAAAGTATATTTGTGAAATTGCAGTGTATTTTTTTAAATTTTTAAATTTAAGATGAAAGAACTTCACAGAGTTGATCCTGAAACTATCACTGTTAACAACTCTGATAGATTTAGACTGATTTCTTTATATAGAGTAAACTAATTACCAGAGCCTTTGTGAAATCATTAATTTTGCAGCCAGATAGGTGATCTTCTGTTAAAATAATTTTCCTACAAAATTTACTGAATAATTTCTAAAAAATCATCAGAAAATTACTTATTATTATATTTTTTTGATTTTTAAGGAATTCTGCTGAAAATTGTGCTGGGTGCCTTAGTTTTTCATTTCATTGCAGATTAGTTCCCAAAATACTTGGTAGAAATTTACTTGTCACAACAGTGAGAAATATGAATTTTACTGAATGGGTGAAATTTTTGTGTTCATTAATACAAAATTTACTATATTTCTTTATTTTCCTGTTACAATTTTTACTTACTTAAATTTATCCAAAGTAATAATCTGCAATTTGTATTATGGAGATTAAACAAATTGAAAAACAGCATGCAATTTTCATCTACTTAAAATGTTCTTTTGACCACTATGGTAGACAAGACAATTCAGACATCTTTTGGAATTTAGTTTGAAGTGTATCTGTGCTCTAATGAGGCACATTAAGCATGAAGAACTATGAAACAAGTTTGTAAGTCCACAAATTTTATTAAAATGACTGGCTTCATTGAGCAGTCGACATCATTAGGTGATGATGCTGACTACTCCACGAAACCTGTCATTTCAATAAAATTTGTGGACTTAACAAAGTTGTTATATTTCTTCATCATGAAATTCTATAAAGTTGAGCCTGATACCATTTAATTCACATTAAACATATTTAATTCATGCATGTCTATATAAACTTATTTTTGTGTGACATGATTTCCCTCATTACCAAAATCAATCTAGGTAAGATATCAGACTTCTGATAGTGGATCACAAATCTATTATATTCTTCAAATTTTTTAAATGGAAAATCAGTAATGACCAATAGGAAGTATTTTTATCATATATTAATGTAGAAATATATGATTTTTATCAATTCTTTATTATGTATCTTTTCAGTTTGATGAAATACACACTCCAATGGAGATATGGATCAAGCTTGGCAGAAATTACACTTTTGTGATTATTTAGTTTCCTATAGTAGCAAACCATCGACCATGACAGTTGGCACAAGGCAAGTTTTAGAAAACAAAGTTACGGTAATATAGTGAGATGGGAGTGAAGATAGTATTAGAGTCAACTGATTGGGTGTGGCAGGGCTAACCTGCAACACCTTAGTAAGTTAGCATGGACTCATATGAGCTATTTGCTGAAGATGTGGGGGCAGGAATGTTGGATGGCCTTCCAGATTTGGGCTCGGATAGTTTTGATCCTACTCCTGGATTACAGCCACCTCAACCACCACAGCAGACTAATGTACCAGGAAGTGTGACAGGTGGAGTACCACCTGTCCCTCGTCCTAACCAACCCCCACCTTACGGCCAAATAGAACATCTTCCAACTTTAACTCAAGAAAATTCTCTTCAAAAACTAGCCACTTTTGGAGACTATGGAGGACATCATCGACCATCACCACAGCAACATCATATGGATGGCCAGGGCGGGATATATGGTTCTCCAGCTGGCCAAATTAACCATCACCACCACCAGCAGCAACATCTTGCTGGTGGTGGGTATGATGCCTCTGGATCTATGATGGGAGGAGGGCAAGCTCCCACTGGATCATTGTGTGGCCCAGTCACTTACCAAAATCCTGGGACTTCTGCTTCTGGTGGTACAATGCGTCCAAGCCAGTTCCCTTCATTTTGTCCAACTAACGAGGGTGGCATGTATGGAATGGACCAGGGGGGGATGGTGGGAAGGAATGAGCAAGGTGGTGGGGTGGTGGATGTTAGTGGAGGAAGTGCAAATGATGGCATGCGGGGTGGAGGCGGCTGGAACGGTTCCACCTCTCAGAGCTATCCTGTTGCTGGTGGCGGTTCTTATGGTGCACAGATGGGGTCTCAGCAAGATCATTACCGTCAGCAAATGGGCTACACTCAACAACGCCAGCCTGAAGGGCAGGATATGGGTGGTTACTGTGCCCAAGATACCCTGATGGCAGGAGGCCCCGGAGTTGGTATGTCTCGTGGATATGCCAATGTGCCACCCATGCAACAACGTATACCAACCTTCAGTGAAGTGGGTGGGCCTACTGAAAATCCATGTGGAAACCCAGGAGTTTATTCAGGGCAAGGTGTAAATGTGAACAGTGGAAACATGGGACCTCAACAGGTGAATCAAGGTTATGTTAATTATGGACAACCTCATCACCATATGCAATATCAAACTCAGCAGCCAGGGGGGAATTGCGAAATGGGTGTTGTAAATCCACAGACTGCCCCATACAATCATGTGCAAATGCCTCCTCAGCAGCACGTGCCTCAAGTTATGGGTGGATCTGCACATCACCATTCATTTGTTTCTCACCGTATGCAGGTTCCTCCTGTTTCAAATCACAGACAGCATTATGTTAGCCAGCAACTTCCAATGCCTGCTCAGCAACAGAAAGTTCAGCAGTTGGGGTCAGCTCCAGGAGGTGGTAGCCCTCAATACAGAACGTCTTTTCCTCAACTCTCTCCACAAATGTCTCCAAGGAATGCTAATATTCAGCCACGTGTCGGCTCCCCTGGGCCACGGATGTCTCCTAGGCCGCCCCAAATGGCACAGCAACAACAGTTAATGCAAATGTCGCCGGTAAAACCTTGCCTTTCGCCGCATCCTGGGCAGACAACCATGTCTCCGCGACCTCCTGCTGCCTTAACCCCCAAAGCCTCCCC
>WURS02000013.1:714648-741077 GCA_011762765.2 Rhinocypha anisoptera | reverse complement strand
CATACATATTTCCGTGCGAGGTGGAAGGCATCGGCCGAGGGGTCTGCAGTACTAGACATGCTAGATTCCTCTTCCTAGCCAGGCATCAAGTTAGCTCGGTGGTAGCGAGCAGAATTAGCGTCCTGGAGTTGTGAGTTCGATCCTCAACAAGGGTCAAAATTTTTTATGGCAACCAAGAGTGAATTTTTCAGGGCTATCAAATCATTGAAAAAGTTGAATATAATTTTGTCTCCGAAAGCTCCTCGGCATCACCGGAAGAAAATTGTATTCCCACGGTGGGAAACGGATTACCTCCAGGAGAAAAAATATAAAAGTGTAAGATCCCAGCACGTCCTCCACCCATGTGGGGAATGTCTGTCTCTCTCCCGGGGGCGGCGACCCAATACGAGGGTATCGAATAATGCCAACGTACGCCAACATTGTAACTTTTATGGCTACATTTGGCCAAGTAGAGTGATGGGGAAACGCCAATAGAGGGAGAGAGGAGGAGGATGGCAGGACATGAGGCAATTGTGTTTGGATTGTGAAAGTGCGAGCAATAAACGTGTTTTTTGAGAACTGTTCTTTGGTCATTTTCGCTCGGTTCCCGGCTTCTCCTTTGACGGACCCAGCTGATGGAAAATCAGAATTGCATAAATATAAAATATTTAAAAACCCTGTTTTAAAATGAACTAAAAAGTATGAAATAATTTCTCCTATCCTTGTACAGATTTATAACCCCACACAGATTGTCCTGAAAAATTGTGATTTTGTATTTTAATAGTTTTTAAAATGTAAAATTTAAATCGAAAAACGTGGGGTGGTGCATGCAATCGATAATACTAGGGAGTGTTGGGGGTTGCAGTCATTGAGAAAATGCCCGAATAGACTTAGGTGAACTATTTATGAATCAATTATCTATAGTGTGCTCTCTACCATTTTCGTTTTAAATTTATTTCAAAACTATTAAAATTCACAATCAAAATTTTTAATTTTAATTTGTTCGAACATGGGTCTATGGGGAAGAAAGCCAAGACACATTTCCCCTATTTTTTCTTCTAGTTTCACATTAAAATTTAGTCAGGACTAGTGACCCAAGGTTGGTGACCTCTCTTTGTAAGACAAATTCATGAATACTTTTGTCTGTTTTTTCTGTAACCATTTTGATTGTAATGAACTGAAGCTGAATAAATTAATCTTTCTTGGATGTTTGCAACACTTTAGATAACACTAATCTTATTTTTAAGAGCATTTGAAGGATTACAGAACTATCTTCATGATTCTTAAGTTATTTAAAGAAATAATTTTAATAGCCTATTTATACATTTGATTCTTATGTGTAAAGTGAAGCCTGTACACTTTAAATGAAAGTAATAACATTTTTAAAACATGAGAACTTTTAAAAAATGGGGCCCTATATATGCAGACTGAAATATTTTCAGCCCTTTCACTGTGGCAAAATGTTGGAAAAAATGTACCCTGTGTGCTGAGCTAACCAAGAGATTCTATATGCCACATACTAAATACTTGAAGTAATTGAGTTGCCAGGTATGAAAGGTACCGAACTCATTGGGAGTATAGGCTCTTCTGTTGGAAAGAGGGGGTTTGGGAAATTCAACTGTCTGATACATTTGCAGTCCTCTCACTGGTTAAAATTTTGTATCAATTACGTTTAGTTTTATTGTTTGGTTTCCTGCAGCTTAAGTTTAAACGTGGGAGTCAATAATTTTTAGTCACGTAGTAGTCTCTGATATTCCAATAGTCTCCGAGCATACCTTCAAAAATAAAATCAACTTTTTTGCCAGAAAAAGGAGGGACATTACCATGACTCTCATTTCCAGGTATCCTTTTGAGCGGATTGATGGACGAATCAGAGGAAATCTTCGTCAGGCAGCAATTGATCGCTTTTGTAAGCCAGATTCAGACCGTTTTGTCTTCCTCCTCTGCACAAAAGCTGGTGGTTTGGGCATCAATTTGACTGCAGCAGATACGGTATGTAAAAATTTCAATTTACATATTTCTCCCTTGGTGAACAGTTTGAGTTGATTGAATAAAAGAAATTGTTTTCTACTGGAATTTCAGATTGCAATCTGCAATAAGCCTGTAGAAATAAACATTGATACTCCTTTAACTATATCCATAATGCTTTGTTTCTTTTTCTTTGATAATTGCTGTTTTAAACTAATCAATGTCTACTTCTCCTGTTGTGGCAGGTTGTCTATCCTCATTCAAATTAACCTTTGGATTAACCATTTCATTAGCATGCCAATTCTGTAGTAAGAAGAAGATAGGTCACAGTGAACCAATTCCTTGATTTTTGACTGAATATAACCCCTCTGGTATTTATTACACTATGACGTAGCTCACACGAGAAAACAAGCAGACATGGTTGGTCGCTCGCCAAGACTTTTTAGTTGTGGACGTGGCAAAATTGGTCGACTCCGTTGATTAAATACAAAATAGTTAAGAAACATTTTTATTTTTGAGTTAGAATATTTTATTCAACAGCTTTAAAAATAATTCCCCAAAAAAAAATAATCTAACAATAACATTACTACCATATTAGAGAGTATCATTGTCTTTATTCCTGTAATGTTTATATTTCGTATCATTTCTCAATTTCCTTACGTTTTTGGATACATATGCAGGATGAAACATCAATGTTAAAAGAAATACCCCCCTCATCACTTTTTATGGCCAATATTTCGTCAGAAAAGGGGGGCTTTTATTTGGTCATTTATGGTAAATGTCAAATGAAAAGCTGTATCTTGCTTATCCTAGTGTTATGCTCCAGGACTGAAGTACGTAATGATTATAACAATACCCCAACAGGTAATCATCTACGACAGCGATTGGAACCCTCAGAATGACCTACAAGCTCAAGCCCGATGCCATCGAATTGGGCAGCAGAAAATGGTCAAGGTGTACAGGTTGCTGTGTCGCAGTACATATGAACGTGAAATGTTTGACAAAGCATCGTTGAAGTTGGGTCTGGATCGTGCCGTTTTGCAGTCGATGAATACAGCCCAAGGTGGCAAGGATCCTGGAGGCGTAGTGAGTCAGAAACAGCTGTCCAAGAAGGAAATTGAAGATCTTCTAAAGAAAGGTATGATAGTGCCAACATATTCATTAATTCAAATGCAGATTTGCATTAAGACTTTTTGACTCTCGTGTTCAAATATGCCATTCACAATTACAATTACATTCTTTATTGTGTTATGTGACATTTATGTTTATTGTTAATGAAATGACTTTGACTGTGATTCCAAACAATGAATGTGTCAAATTTATTTTACCACTGTAGCCTATGGCATCTTCTCTAGTAGATGTAAGCAGTGTAAAAGATACACTGGCATACCCTTTTCATATAATTATTCATAATTATTTATTCAGAAATCATTGATGAAACTATTATTTGACTGTCATGTTTCAACAATAAAAAATTACAAGCTGCCTTAGGTATATAGAATGAGATACATATTATTTCTTTGTATGTGGATAGTATATGACATAGGGAAGACTTAGAAAACAGTATTGTTGCAACTGATTTTGCATAGTTTAGAAACTGGATTACAATATGAATATTGCGTACTTTACAAATAGAACCAGAAGCATGGCATAGCAATACCTATAGTAGACAAAGGAATAAGTTTCCCTTATGTGTTTTGTTTAAGATTTTGCAATTATTTTATATTGGTTGAGATATTATTTTGAATCGACTCCTAAAATAATTGCAATAATATTCTCTTTTCGTAAATCAAGTATCATAAAGTTAGAGGAAGTGGAATACTAAAATTATGTATTATTGTTAACTAGAAGAATTTCGTCATACATTAAAAATACTACATTGTTATGGGTGAAAACTCTGTGAACCGGGTCAGGTATTTCAAGATGTCTTCTCTTGAGGTTATCACCTACCCTTCATCCATTGGGGGGGAGAGTGCCCATCAACTTCCCTTCTCCCCTCATCTCCAGCCAATGCACTGCCAATTTCTTCATGGAAGGAAAAAACCTCTAACCTAGTCATTTTTACAGATACATAGATAGCACCATATAGTGTGGCCACATGGGCTAGACGTGGCCCTAAATAGATTGATTGCTTCTACACCCAAATGAACAGCACTAGAATAAATGCAATCCACGTAGGAGAGAGAGATGATTATGCTGTGAAACAGAATTCCATTCTCACTCACTTCAGCTCTTGGTCAATTGCGATGACTTGTGGGATATTCAATAAACTACCTAAATCACTAAAAGATGAAAAGGTTGCTCCTAAGTTTAATACAAATTAGAAACAGTATCTTTTAAATCAGTTTGTATTCTGTAAATGAATATCTTAGTGATGCCAATTATGCATTGTAATTAGTTTTCCCGACTTTCTTTTGTATTTTTTATTTACTTCAATTTTTCCGTCAGGACCTATGTGTGTACTTGAATGCACATATCTCTTGAATCCAATAAAAATATTATGATATTTCACATGTTCCCTCCATCCTTTTTTTCAACCGTTCTTTCCCTCCACTCTTTCTTGTGCCCTAACCAAGAGGGCATGTATGGCCTAAGTAAGTCTTCCCTTTTGCGTGTAATGAATACATAAATTCATTGAAAGTGCATTTTTCATGTTCCAGGTGCATATGGTGCCATCATGGAAGAGGATAATGCTGGTGACAAGTTCTGTGAGGAGGATATTGAGCAAATTCTCGAGAGGAGAACACAGATAATAACTCTAGAGACTGGCGAAAAGGGATCCACATTTTCCAAAGCATCCTTTGCGTGTTCTGGAAACAGATCTGACATTGACATTGATGATCCTGATTTTTGGAAGAAATGGGCGAAAAAGGCGGAAATAGATACGGACGACGGAGGGGAGAAGGTGTGTTGTTGAGTGAATGATTGAATGGCTGTGTTGGTAAACAGTTGAGAGGCAAGGCAGAGTTGTGAAGCAGTAGCATGTCAGCCCCTTCGACATTAAATATACCATTTCTTCATGACTTCAATGAGATGTTTTGAATTTTGGTCACATGATATATCTAATACTTTTTTTCCTAGTAATTTTGTCGATCTAATCTTTTTTAATCTAGTAATCTTGTCAATATTGTACAACCGACTTCACAAGACGTGTTGGCTCTTGTTAAGTGCTAATGTTGCTCATGTTGTTTCAAATTTATTTTATCTTTCAATCGACTTTTTAAATGCCTCTTTTACCCAACCCATTGTAGTTGTATGTTGTACCTATTATTTTTTTTTTAAATCAACCCACTTCAAATAGTTTATTTGTATGTACTCACTACTGATTTTGTAAACTAAGAATGTATTTCGTAATTTCATTTTGACTTTTGAATGTTGAAGATTTATTATGATGCATCTTTTGCAGGGATTGTGATTCTTGGGCGAACAACATTTTTATCGTTATTATTATTAACTAATTGATTGTATAAAACTGACCCAGCATGTATTTTTTTAATAATAATAATATATTTATTCACCTTCAATGTTACAAGGTATGTCAAAAAATACATACAAACAAATACATACAAAAATATCATCAGAAAGGATTCTTCAATATAGGGAAGTCAAAGTACATAGTGAAATAGAGATTTTAAATTTTATTATTCCATTTTTGTGTTTTGATATTATCTTTGTATTTTGACTTGTCTTGTGTCAATGAGCTAGTGTTTCCTCAATGGCATTCTTTGCAGTTAATGTGACCTTTAGACAAATTATTATTATTAAGATGTTATTTGAAGTAATGTGTGTAGTAAGATTTCTTGTCGCTGCATTACTTCACGCAGAACTCATGATTTCTCATTTTATTCTCCCTCTCAGAATGACTTGGTTATTTCTGAGCCCAGAAGAAGAACACAGATCAAACGTTATGGACATGATGAATCAATGGTTGATATGTCCGAGTTGGACAGCTCTTCTGATTCCGATGACGAGGGAAGCAATGGACTAGGGCGTGGGAGAGGTAAGCATGACATGTTTGTGTTCACATTAAACTGGAATTACTAGGTTAGAGCCCACCTGATACTCATACTCACCCCCCTCCATCCCCATCCAAGCCCTGTGCACGTAATATCCCATGAGTTAGCGAGTGCATTGAAGGGTGTTGATGAAGTTCTTTTGTATAGCAGGAAGGCGCTGTCAAAGAAGCTCCAAGTTCGGACGTCGGCCACGGTCGCTGAATAAATTCTATGGAGACGAGCACATTCCTCGTGATGGAGAAATTGTGTATGGCAGTTGGGCAAGGAGTGAGTGCTTTAAAGTTGAGAAGGGTCTGCTAACATTTGGGTACGTTCATTGAAGAGCAATTCCTCTTTAAACTTATCTGTTGTCATTGCAATACTGAAATTTTGCCAAATATTTCAAAGATACACAAATCATTGCTGCACACAAGTCTCTTGTTAAGAATGATTGTGATGGTTTCTTGTTAATAGATAATAGAGGTTGTGTGCATAGAGATGGTTCATCTTGATAGTATTATTTTCAAGTGATGAATTGCCATGCTAATACTGAGGGTAGCTCTTAGGCTACCTATTGAGTAGAGCCTAGCATATCTGATGTGATTAACCTCGTAAGTTATAAAGGAATAAGGATGAACCAGATTTCAGAATATATGTGATTCAAGAGGTATTTCATTCTATTTAAATGATATAAACTAAAGAGTAATAAGTAAGGTAAGATTTAAAAGTATAATATTTTTTAAGGTGTCAATTATGGTTAAATGGCCTAAGTACCAAGAAGAGTTTAAAACATACTATAGGTTGCTATTGTATGGTTAGCTTTCTTTTCCCTGAAGTAATTTTTAAACATTATATGGTAAAATCTTGATTTAACATAACACGTAGGGACCTAAATTATCAATGTTTTGTAACATCAAATTTTGTACAATCAAGATGAAGTTTAGTAAATGTGATAAGAATTTATAATTAATGCTATTCTAGTCGTAATATAATGCTAATTCTAGTTCATCTCAACTATTTTCATTGCAGAGATATGTGTATGTATATATATGTGTATAAATATATATCTATATATAAATGTGTGTATATACAAATACATATCATATATCATCAAGGTTCAAGCGAATACAGTGTAATTATAAAAAATAAATGACGATTTTGAGTGTAATACTTATGGTCTCAAATGCTACGAGTGAACTTAAAAATCAAACTTTTACGAAAACAATGAATCTTCTTCATCAAAGCAGAAGAATTGACAAATTTCTCACTAGACAGGCACTATTCCTTGCGAAAGAATGCTACATACAATATTACGATATTTCTATTTAATCGCAGTACATCACGGATTTCAGCATGAGTTTGTAAGGAAAAGCAGGAGTGCATAAAAAATAATATTCTGCATGAGAAACATAATGAGAAAGGAGCAAAATTACTTGTTTGGTCTGTTTTACTGCGATAAATGAAACCAATGCCCAAAGTGCAGTAAGAAATTGGAATTAGACATTTTTAAGTAAAAACTGCTTCATAGAATTTGCCTAGGGTAAGCAAATCCTGCAGCTGTAAAAAATAATATATACGTACATAATAAAAATTTTTAACATAAGATGGATGTCTAAGGTATTAAAAGCTAACTCCCACTGCACAATCAAACCTTTCTAAGAAAGTGGAAAACCAGCAGAAGAGGGGGGAGGCCGCCGAAAGAAGCTGTCAGTAAAAGGTCTCGTATGAAAAATGCAAATAGAAAGAATAGAACTGGTGATGAGTTTTTGAAGAATAATACATCAATAATGAAGAAATAAATACTAGTATGATGTAACTTAATATAAAAAATATAATCTGAAAACTTTATATTGGCGGTAAGGAGAAGTATCATGTCACAGAACGTTTAGGAAATACAACGAAGTAATTGCTGGATGCCACAGGCCAATGCTAATATAAAAAGATGCTGTGATGTTTTTCCCTACAACCTCTTTATATTTAAGACTTCGTTTTATGGCCCAGCCAAACAGCAAGCTTACGGAAAATATATCGAGCAATTGTGAAAGAGGCATATGTTTCAAGACAGCTAGGTACAGCAGTTGTGAAAAAACATGCATAATCTCATTTACTGCAAGCATTATTCCAGCCATATGCATAACGATTATGTAAACAAACTGACATAAAAAGTATGCATCGTCCTTTTGATCTATTACTGAATGAAGGGTAATCTACCGGTTAAGGTAGGTTTTTGATGAGTCTGAGCTTAGATTGGCTGCATAACATCTAACGATAATCCCTCTTCAAATCTGCATACTTCCTACCCCCTATCATTCTGTCCAATATCCCTATTCTCTTCCTACCCCTAGCCTATTTACCCAACATTTTACCCTCTATTACAACCTTCAGCAACCACATTGCCATTGAGTAACCCTTCCATCCACCTTCTTGTTTTTTTTTTTATCTCTCGCAGCAAACGCCTCTCTTCCCTACCATTCTCAAAACTTCTTCATTCGTTTTACTCTCTGTCCACTTCACCTTCTCCATTTGTCGCCAAACCCACATCTCAAAAACCTTCAATCTATGCTCATTACCCTTCCTCATGGATCACGTTTCGGATTCATATAGTGCTATGCTCCATATCAGGGTTTTTACTAATCTTTTCATCAAATCTTTATATAGGGCTCCATCATTAACTCTATCCTTTTCGCAAAGGCCTCTTTTGCTAATGCAATTCTTTGTCCATGACACTACATCCATTTTCCTCTATAATGCTTTCCATTTAATTGAACTTTTCTACATGTTCTAATTTATTCCCTTCTAGCTTGATATTCAGCCTAGCTTTCTTACTTCTTGAAAATCTCATTAGTTTTATTTTCTTAATATTAATTTTCATCCCGAATCTCTGACACAGGTCCTGTAAAGCATTCAACAAGGTCTGAAGTCCTTTGGCTAAATCACTAACTAGGGCTTGGTCGTCTGCAAATCTCACTGACTTAATGAATTCTCCACCAGTTTTTACTCTATTCTCAACCGTCTCCCATGGTTTTTTACCATCTCCTCCGAGTACAGATTAAAAAGAACAGGACAATGGACACCCCTGCCTTACTCCCCTACCTAACTGCAACTATCCAGACTTCCTGTCTGCCACCCATACTTGTGTGGCCTGGGCCATATAAAGGTTTCGGACGAAACGCCTATCCTTCCAATCCATTCTGATTTTTTGTAACAATTCCATTAGTTTAGGGGACTCTACTTTATTGAATGCTTTTTCAAAGTTCAGGTCCCCATGTGTTCTGTAAATTCAGGTTTACTGTAATTGGGTACATAAGGTAATTAAACGTTTATTATAAATTTTTGTAAAACTATACATATTTACCATACAATAAAACTAGGATTTTTTTCTAAATTTAGACTCAGAAAAAGGGTGGGGGTCATCTTACATTCGAGTCTTCTTATATTGGGGTAAATACGGTAATTGAACCTGCCATTAAAATGGGCAAGAATCTTTCAGATTTTGTTGAAGTTTTATCAGGTGTTATTTTCGTATGTTTTGAAACAAAATTGAAATTGCCACAGGGGACCGAAATTGCTGTTTTAAAAATCAGTAGATCAAATTTATGTAATTTCGAGTGGTTACTCCATAAGATCCCAAAGAGGTTTGGTTGGGACTACATCATCGCATGTGTAAAATCACAATATGTAAAAATCAAGATTCTACTGTAATGCTATATCATATGTCCTAAGTTAAAGTTCAGTATGTTAGCTTGTTAACTTAAATGGCTAATCAATTACTTTCTTGCAAAAGAGTTTATATTATATGCATTGGTGGCAGAATTTTAGAAATGGAATTTCTCTCTTCAATTTTTAGATGGGGTCGCTGGCCTGAAATACTCAGCCAAGGACAATTTAGAAGGGGATGGAGGGAATGCGACGTGGAGGACTGTGCAAGAGTTATTGTGAGTACCTTTCTTATTGGATATAAGGCATACATATTCTGTAATCCTATACTCAAAACTACTTACTTACAGTCTCCATTTTTTGGACTCAACAAAACCTCTATATAATTAATGTCTGGTCCAAATAAGAAGCTGTGTATAACCTGGTCCATAAGGATATTTTTGACATTTTATTGTTCATTAACTTTTGTTCTGTAAAAAATTTCAATTTTGATTTTCTGATTGATTGAACTGTTTCATTGATTATGCGTAGATTAAAAAATAGATTACAGTATTTCTTTATGATTGAGTATAAATAATTAAAAAACTAGATTGAACTCTAAAAAAATTTAAAAAGTAACGTTTTTAAAACAGACTAAAAAGTATGAAATAATTTCTCTTATCCTCGTACAGATTTAAAAATCCGTGCAGATAGTCCTGAAAGTTTGTGATTGTGAATTTTAATAGTTTTGAAAATAAATGTAAAATTGAAAACGAAAAATGTGGGACACATGCAGTCGATAATAGTAAGGAGTGTTGAGGGTTGCTTTTGTTGAGAAAACACATGCATAGAATTAGGTGCACTATTTATGCATCAATTATCTATAGTCTGCATTCCACATTTTACGTTTTAAATTTCATATTTATTTCAACAGTATTTCAATTCAAAATCATAAATTTTCAGGACAATCTGTACAGGTTTATAAATCTGTTCAAGGATAAGAAAAATTATTTTGTACTTTTTAGTCTGTTTTAAAAATGTGTTTTTTAATTTTTTAAAAATTATATAATTATTAATTATCATCCAGCTCTGTCTGAATTGGTGAAATATTATCAGTACTTGGTAACGACCGACGCAAAGGGTCAATTTTTGTCTCATCTGTCTTTCGCAGAAAAATATTTTTTATACATGCTGAAAAACTAAATCTGTACATGTAGCACGATTGAATAGAAAAGTCATAACATTGTACATAGCATTTTTTCACACGGAATAGTGCCTGTCTGTTGAGAAAGTTGTCATTTCTTCCGTTTTGATGAGGTAGATTCATTGTTTTTGTAAAATTTCTTATTTTAAAGTGTGCGCATAGCTGTAATAGCGCATAGCATAAATGTAACTATGTATTACACTCAAAATCGTCATTTTTTGTTGTAATTGCACTGTATTCTCTAGCTGCTTAATTATGGTATGTTCTTTGATTTATTGCCTTTAATTTTTGACTAACCTAAACTGGGTATCAAATTCCGCTGACAACATGCACTAATGTGACATCCGCTCGCGGGAGACCTAAAAGACAGCTTGTCACTCTGAACAGTTGACAAGGTCCCTACCCTCACAGCTATTGTTCCTATGCTCTCAAGGGCAGTGCTAGCTTTGTGAGTATAGTAATGTGTTGTGGTAATTGTGGCGATATTTATCACAAACAAGTAAACAGCTCAGCTAGCCGCTGTTAAAAAAAAGGTAGGTTCAAGTCACATGATATCTATTTCTTCAATCTTCTGATGAAATTAACAATTGACTTGTTATGACCAAATTGCTCTCTGCAACTTTTAAATATTCCAATTACAACGCAAACTATAAGAAAACAAAGTTTTAGCCAAATTACACTATTGAGAGGTAAAATAGTATGGTAAATAAAGCAAGGGGCCAAGGGTTTACTTTGTTAGATAGAATTTTTCTGAGAAAGGAGGTTCGTTAATCAAAGGTATCCACCAATGCATTTACATAGGAAGTTGGCCGGGGCCAAAGCATTTTTTCATTATAGGGAATCTTTCGTTAAACGGACTCTTTTGTTAAACAGAGGTATGTTACATGGAGGTTTTTTGTAATTATAATATTATAATTAATATAAAATTATATACTTAAAAGAATGGAGTGTACTTGTGCATTTGAAATAGTTCACCAACATGCCAGAGTTGGCACTGTATGTACCTTTGGATGCCATGTATGGCGAGATATTCTTAAGTATTTGAATTCCTTCTCACAGAATTATTTTTCAAGATCTTGCATCATGAATTATTTTTAGTATTCGAGTATTTGAAGATAGTATTTGCACATCTCTACAAATAAGTATTTGCTGCAATTATAATACATTTCATCATTCATTCATACATTTTGTTGGTCTCAGTAAAAGATGACTTCAGTCCCATGGTAAATTGATAATTTTATAGTAGATGGAAAAAACTTATGTTTGTAAACATTCACCCAAGGGAATGCTAATTATTGAATGGAAATTATATCAAAAATTGTACTTAAAATGTGATGATTCCAAAAGGAGGAGGAGAAGAGAAACCTGGCCTATGTATATCAGCGAATCTTAATTGTTTGTTTCTGTTTTTTATAATCTTAAATGTTTGTTTTTTAGCTCCTATACTGCCTGAGGTACTACCATGGTGATGATAAAATCAAAGGATTTATTTGGGATTTGATAACACCAACAGAAAATGGTGAATCCAGAGTACAGAGGAATCATATGGGTAAGGAAATATAAATTGTTTTTTTCCATTGTTGCACTTCTTTCCTTTTGGCTTTGGCCTCCTGATACACAATCCTCTGTCACTGCTCTCTGTTGTCTCTTGTCTTTCCCTGCCCTTTTCCTTATATTATTTATTTTAATGTAGGCTAGTTTTTTTTGATAATTTTTCTCTGACTTTATTTATTGTTCCATTTACATAACTTTAAATAAATGAAAATTGCCAAATCAGTTTTGTGGATCTTGGTTACAAGACTATTTCTAGCATTTATTGTGAAATAAGGAGGCAGTAAAAGATTTTTTGCAGATATGAAGGCACTAAATTACCTTTCGATCATCGTTTAAATATATTTAAAATATAATACTATTGGGTTCAATCTTACAAAATGAAAGATTCGAACTGAAAAGAGGCTAATAGCACAAAATAGTTTTAGTTTTAATAGATGTCAAAGTGATTGAACTATCTTTTTCATTTGCTTTTACGTGAAACATGTAACAAGTATTCATGTTTCAGCTTATAATGTTTTTGCAATAGGTCTTTCGGCTCCGGTACCCAGAGGTCGTAAAGGGAAGAAGAAGATGAAGGAAGCCAGGATGTTGAATGCCATGATGGAAGTTAACGACTGGAGTAGGAATGAAAAGTATGATGGAGACATCTTCCTGGAGTGCAATTATAAGAAGCATCTCACCAGACATGCTAACAAGTAAGTAGTCTCTGATAAGGTCGATTAATTTTACTGGCTTATTTAGGGCAAAAGGTACGTGGTAAAGGCTATAGACCTTATTTGTAGCATATACAATGTACCTCTTGTTATGACTGAAGCAGTAAAATTATTAGGTTTTCTATCGGTCTCTCTTGGAATGAACATAAAATTGGTGTTTGTAAGAAGCTGCCCAAAGCACTGCACTTTATGAGGAGAATCAAGCCACTCATACTCAATACGTATTTATATTATATATACTATGCATATTTTCATTTTGCATATTGTATGGCCTTAAATTATGGGGAAACTCGTGATGCAAAAAGTATTTTCGTACTACAAAAGAAGGCAGTGAGACTATTCACAAGTGCTGCTGCAAAAGATCACTGTCGACCACTATTTATTGGTGTTGGGATTATGAAGTTATACAGTATCTATTTCAAGTGTTGTTACATGTGAAAGAGAACCTAAAAAGTTTATTTACAAGATCTGACATGCATGACTATGGTGCAAGAAAGAGCTCAAATATAGATTTAAGCTTTCAAAGACTGGTGTGATGTCCAAATTCTTGCACATTCTTGTGTGCACAAGTCTTGGGACTCCAGATGAGCAAACATCACTCTGGTCTTGCTAGAGTTTTGTTAGAAATCATATGTTTCCACCTCTTTACTCCCCTCCCCCTCTCCTTTCCCAAAATCATGTAAAAAAAATAAATCTTTCCCCATTTTGAAATTTTTAACCAGACTGTCCTTTTAGCAAAAATAATTGAACTGAAGATTGGGAAATAATTTCACAGCAATTCCCCACAGCAATTATTTCCCAATCTTCTACGATGGAAAAATTCCACCAAGTTAAGGCTGAAACCATTTTATAAATTGAACTGAAATTGTAACCTTTATTTTTAGTTCCAGAGTATTCTTTTCTAATTCAGGTGATAAAGTGAGCGTTTTTTGTTTTGTCATTCTCAGATGCCTGCTACTTGAATTTTTAAAGGTTTTTACTGGAAGACTTTGACACTAGGTTTCCTTAAAGTTAACCTCTACTATAAATGAAATTAAAATGTTTCCAAGTTTATATGCTTTCTATGACATAATTGAGTAGCTGAAATAAAAATGATTGGCAGTCTATGAAGGAAAAAAAGGCATTGAGCTCTTTAAGAAGAAGTTTACGACAGAAAAAACTTGCTCTCTAAAATATTAACTTATTGAATTTTGCTATAATAAACATCACTGGCAGCATACTCATTCTCTGGTGCTATTCATAATATCCTGACTTTGTTGAATCTAAATTCTGTAGACTTCCTCTTTCTAAATCATTGAACATTGGTGTTACTTCCTAATTTTTTCCCCTTCCCTCCACCTCAGTTATAAATGTATCATTTAATTTCCAGAGTTCTGCTGCGGGTGCGGATGCTATATTACATCAAGCATGAAATTATCGGTGATTTAGTGCAACAAATTGCAGATGGGGTGCCTGTCAAGTGAGTAATGTGTGTGTGGGTGTTGCCCTTGATATTTAAGAGCACAGCTTATGGTAGGCCTTTATCCCTTTTTCACTTTGACCTATGACTCCCTCCAACTCAGTCGTGCTCTTAATGCATTTGGCTGGAAGCTTGGTTTTGCTCTCAATTCAGTGATTAACAATGTTTTTCCTGGCAAACAAAGTTTGTGCAATGCATGGCCAACTTTTGTTTTCTGTGTGAAAAGAATTGGCTTATTATTGTTTTGACTGATTGCTCTTGTTCTTTGACTTGTGGGCTTGAAATCCATTCGCTTGTTTATCTATGTGAAAAGACAAATAACTGGTGTTCACAGCGTTGACATACAATTGCTCGTTTTCTGAACCTAATCTTTTTACTCCTCCGCATTTAAACGTTCCTACAACTTCCTTTAGTGTAATTATTGCTTGCCATTTCTACCCTTACACTCCCACACAAACTGAGAAGCTTTCTTCTGTGTAGGTTGTGACAAATTGAAAAATTTAATAGTGAGGAAGTTTCTCTGCAGTTTTTCTCTTAATTGTCATCCAGCATCGTTTTACAAAAAATCGTAAGGGGTATGACTGCACCCCACGAGCCCGAGTGAGTTAAAAGTTCTCACAAAGGTTAGGATTAGTTAGTAAAATGAAGTTCAACTGCTCATTTGTGTGCTTGTGAAATGGAGCTTTTTAGTTATTCTAGAATGCATTATGTTTTAATTTTAATGAAAAATATTGAAGATTCTTCAAGTTAGCATGTACTTCATAGCAAAGTATAATTATTGCTGATTGATTAGGTTTCTTTAATGTCTGTTTGGGCTTTCTTTCTAAGTATTAATGGTTGCAATGGCAAATTCATGAGAGATGTTTTTTGCATTGCAAATAATCCCAGGTTGCGTGATTTTTTCATAATTTCATAGCTGAATACGTTCAATTTCTGTTACTTTTGGTATGATTAAACCATAGAAAATAATCACAGGGTGAACCATTTTGTTGGATGATACCAACCTTGTATTGTTCATGTAACTGCCATGGGCTCCAAATCATTTTATTCCAATTACATTCTCTTGGGAATCACATTGCAGTGGCAATTGTGTTACTATAAATTCATAATGTGTTGAATTTAATCAAGAACAAACTATGGATTTGGTCGTATACTTGTGTAGTTGAAAGTTTGTAAAACTGTTGTTGGTAATCTGTTGCTTCACTTTGTTTCATGTGTGCAAAAGTTAATTACAAATTCAAGGGGGATTTGATCTTCAGGTAAGAGGCATCTGAAATCAAAAAAACCTTGTTTATAAAATGGGATTTTCGTCATGTTCTGTATGTAAGGAATTATTATCGCATTATAAAGATCTCTACACACAGTTTCAGGATGCGAAGGAAGAAGGAGATGAAATTTACATGGTACTAAAGATGTGATGAGATTTCAGTGCATTCACAGCAGGTAAAATCAATATGTTCATTTTGCTGACCAATTCTTTCTGTTTAATGCCAATGTCACTTGTATGAAACTGCTTCACATCCAAATGTAGAAATCCTGAAGGTTATAATCATGTAGATGGTGCCCACAGTTTGAGTAGATGGTGCCCACAGACATCATTTGATGTCATTTCTACATTCGTCCCCCAAAACAAAAAGAGGCAAATCTTGGAAAGGATTTCCCTAGATATTTTCTGCAACAAATATGGATGCACAAGAGAAAACATCTCACATGCACGATCAATCTACATGGGTATGTCATCCATCAGTGGGGAGACAACCATGCGTCCTACAGCAACGTGAATGGTGAACAAATATAATGTATAAAAGGTAAAACAAAAATGTAGAATTTACCTTTTAGTAAATTCTCCCATTTCTGTTTTTCCTCATAATTTTTACAGATGACTGGATTGGATCTGTCGGATCCAGAGAGCCGTAGAGCTTTTATTTCCTTCACTACCAAAATTGTATTCAAAGACACAAGGTAAAATCTGATCCGGAACAGAGAGTTTTTAATTTTGGGGACTTAAATCGCCCGAAACAGTTACTAGGTATAACAGTCTCAAATTTTATTTTTTTAATTATTATTAATCCTTAGAGTGCTGGGGAGCACGATTATGCAGATGCTGAATGTTTGTATTTTCAAAATTGACCACTGGCATTTATCTTCTTATGTTTTTATATTTACTACTACCTTATAAAGTTTAGTCAAAATATTTAGCCCTAAAACTTAAAAGATGGTGGCAACATCTAAGTTTGCTTTTTTTAATGAGTCTTTGTGTAGGACACTTAGGCTTTGTGAAATCTAATGGTGGCTAAAACTAATAGGTATGCGAATCAGTTTTTGGTTCAAAACAGAAAATATCACCCAATTCTGGAGCCGGAGAATGGAGGCCTGAAGAATGTCCTTGAAATTAAAGCATTTCTGACTGTGCTGTTGTAAATGGAAATTACATGAAGGCCTACTGTATTCTCATAATGGATTAGGAATAGTTGGAGCCATTCGATCATGTTCTTTATTAATTGACAACTGATATTGAAATTTTTTCATATTGTTTAACATAAAAACTGTGTCCAGCAGATCACCCAAATTATGATCCCTGTTCTAAATTTAATCCCCATTGTTGAGCATGAAAATTGGGTGTTTAGAATTCGTAACACACCCCACCAGTACTTAGCCACTGATGGGTCCATAGTGGGCACAGAATATCATTCAACCCTGACTCAGTATCTTCCAAATAAGAAGTACCAGGAGTGGGGAATAAAGTTTGCCATGTTGTGTGAGTCTGTTGGGCATTAGTGTTTAGGTTTTTTCCTCTGCTACATTGGTGCAATGTGACAAAGGAAAGGGTGAGAACGAAAGGAAAGGTCTAGCTCAAGTAGTAGTGACAAAGTTGCTCCAACTTGGAAACTACCTTAATTGAGGGATATCATTGACAACTTCTTTACCTGTATTGCTCTTGCAAAGTATCTGTTTGCAAATGTAACATATCTCGCTGGAACGTTAAGATTAAACATGAGGGACATGCCAAAGGATATAACAGCAGATTGTGTTATAGGACAGGTGATATATTTCCAGAGTGATGAGGTTCTTTTTTGTGGATTTAGAGAAGAAGAATTTATAAATAAACCTATTTCAAATATTTCAAGCTATGCTGTTGCTGAGAATGAAACCTTTTGCAGCAGCTGATATTCCCACGAAAGTAGAATATCCAAACAAGCAATGATACACCAGTATAACAGATTCATGGGAGGAGTAGATGTGTATCAGACACGATGCTTCACGCCTACCTAGATGAAGGAAGAACTCTGATATACTTGGAAAAGGTGGTCTTATGTATCTCTTCTAGGTTGGTGTCCATTGTAATGTAATATATAAAGAAAGTACATCAGGCAGAATTATGTCCCGTATCCAATTCACTCCATTCATTATGCAGGCGATTGAAGAAGAATTGCTGGCAGAAAAGAATAATGACTCAATCTCATTGCTATGCATTATTGCAAAAATTGTCAGGCAGATATTTAAGAAGGTTCAGCAAAAAAGACGAAGGACATATAAAACTGTCCAATACCATGCACCAAGTGGGGGACTATAGAATATGTTGGAAAGCCTCCTAGTGGTTCCAGTGTGTCCCTATTCTAATTTTTTTTAAATAGTTAAAAAACATTTGTTGTGCAATAATTTATGAACCTAAAAGGATGATTTTTTAATGCATTGAAAAAATATAAACTCTATTCGTTGTCAAAATCTTATTAAAAGGCTGATGGGGTTAGCCTGGTGAGTAGCGTGCTCGCCGGCTAACCCAAAGGTCACGGGTTCGAATCCCGCCCAGGGCATGGATGTTGTGTTTGTTCCGATGGGTTTTTCTATGAATTGAAGAGGTGCGAAATGACCATGGCCATCGAAGCACCCTATAAACAAAAATACTACTACTACTACTTTTATTAAAAGTAAACAAGACTTTTATTTATGTACTCAAAGTTAGCATTAATTTGATTTCAGCATAATATATTTTGTTCAATTTCATTTTAAACTAGTACTTTATAATGCAATCAGCAAACAGTACTTATTAAAAGAAGGATTCAAAAAAGAACACTCTGCAGTCCCTTTAACTTTTTTTAAATCCTTCGATGATGAGAGAACTCCACCAAGTGAAGCCTGAACCATATCTTACATATGTCAACAATGAAAACAAATGTATAAAAGTTTCCTTGAGTTTTTGAATATGCATAACTTCATTTATTTGAGATTCAATTTTTTATCTAAATTACCAATAAATCATCAAAAATGCTTCAGCAATTTTAGCATAGTTCCAACGAATTTAATTGGTACTCTTGGAGTTAATAAGATGTTAAAAATCAATAGTTTAGCATCGTGAAATATATTATGATATTTATTTCATCTTGGGAATGAAATATTTTTCACTCCCACATTTTGTTACAAAAAAAGTGAGTTGGGCCACTGTTGTTGCATTGTTTACTGATCAATGTTTCTGGCATTGGTCGATAGAAATTTAGAGTGATAGTAAATTGAGTTTCATCTCATGTTATAGCTTTCAAAAACAGTTTGTGTATGTGTACTGAGTGTGAAAATATCGCAAGGAAAAGCATAGTAGAGGAGTATACTTATCATCACTACTTTAAAGCATTTTTGCCCACAAGGCTCCCACATTAATTTACAATGAGTGTGAACAAGAACAAATAAATTGCAATAAGTTGCAACCTTATGCCCTGTATTGTTTTCAATATTTTTCAAGATGTAAAATTGTGTTTACTCTGTAAAATTAACATATAACTTAGGATCTGGAAATAAATGAAATTTAGATCCGAAATGAAATACAGGATCTGGTTCTGGATTTGTATCCAAAAATACTTGGATCTGCTTCTCCCTAATAATTTTAATCGTTTTCATTTCTGTTTTTCCACTTGTAACTGAAAAAAATGTTTGGTATTGTATTAAAACACTAACAAACATGCATGATAATAGTTGGGCCATTAAGATAGGTCATTTTTTTGTTGAATTTTTAGCTATTCAGGGATCATCTTGAATGATGTAAAACTCTCTCATTCATACCTTGTGTGAAAGAGAGATTTAACAAATGAGTAATGAAAAGAAATGTGACAGTTTTGTTTACGTGATGAATTTTATATTCTAATAGATAAAATCTGACTTGGTTTTGCATTTTAATCCCCCTTCAAATCATGCCATTCCTCCTTCAACGTTGAGTATGTGTAACATTCCACGAAGTATAATCTCTGAGTTTGTAAAGACTCCCAGCCTAGCAATTCGTCATTTCCTTAACGCTCTCCCTCTCCATCTGTGTTTGTGTTTCCGCAGTACATATGTGACCACTCTTCATCTACTTTCTCCAGTATTTTAATTCGCCCTTTTCTGTGTGGGTCCCATTCTTAAGTTCATGAAGGCTTTTCAGCAACGTTTTTTTAACGCTTTAGCTACAGAATTCATTCAGAGTGATAGAATTTTAAACCTGAATACATATGTGCTGGGGTGGTCCTTTATATGTATTTAGGATGGTCTTAGGGGCTCCAAATATATCTCAATTCAGCTCCAAACACCAAATAGAAAATGCTGCTGTGCCATGGTGACTGTTTCTCGTTTCCAAAAACTTCTTTTTAGAACAAACAAGTATGTTAAATGAAAGATGAGTATTTTTCAACCAAAAATACCACTCATCTCTTTTACATATTGTATTACCACTTATTTACATTTACATACAGTAAATGAAATACATTAATTATCTTTGACATTGGAGTTTAAAGCTTTGTTAAGTAACTTTAATTTGCAATTTAGACAACAGCGACTTGCACAGCTGCTACAAACACTATGATTAGATGGAAATAGCAAGCACTGAAGAATCTCTTTCAAGATTCCAGTTATTTATATTACTTTGACATTGCTGGTTTCCCAGGCTTTATAAGGTCCATAGACTACACTCATATACCTATAAAAAATCCATGAAGGAGATTATACTGAAACATTTTGCAACAGGAAAGGATGGTTTATCAGTGAATATACAAGTAGGCAATTAGAATTGTTGTTCTTAACCACCTTACTGGGAAGGTGTTTTTGAAAAGGTGCATTCTATTTGGGGAAAAATATTTTTTTAAATTTTATATCAATAAAAATTTTTAGTCACAAAGTGCCTTTCTGTCAGTCAAGTAGGGAAGCCGGTGTGGGAAGGAACCTTTTCTCATCTGGAAGGATATAAAACATGAAGACCTATACACTACCTTGAATGCAATGGAACAAGTACTGAATGAGTACAACTTGAGAATAAGTAGAATGAAGACTAAAATACTAGTATGTGGAAAACAAAGTTGAGCGTCGAAATCTTGCTACAAGGAGAGAAATCCCTAAAAGGACAAACAATTAAAATATCTACCTGTTTGATCACCAAAACATGCACCATCTACATTCTAAATTTCTTCTCAGTCATGCTAAGAACAGCTGCCCCCGATTGGTTCACGCTTCGTAGGATGTAGGGAAAAATAGGACCGGTTCTGTCTAAAATGCATGCTTTCACCCCTGAAAAACACCCAGCAGCTAGCTTGCAGGGCAGCATGCAAGGTTTAACACAGGAGGCAACGTGAGGCAGGAGGAAACACAACAGAAACAACACAGGAGAAAACGTAGGCAAAAATGCTCCGT
The DNA here is from genome assembly GCA_011762765.2 of Rhinocypha anisoptera. NCBI lineage: Eukaryota > Metazoa > Arthropoda > Insecta > Odonata > Chlorocyphidae > Rhinocypha > Rhinocypha anisoptera. The sequence continues at coordinate 719,921 of WURS02000013.1, read as the reverse complement.
GTGATCCGGGCTTAACTGCTGGGTCGGCAGAAATGATTTGGGAAGGGATAAATGGAAGTGATTCAGAAAAGTTTGGGAAGTTGATCAGGAATGTGACAAGTGCACTACGATTGGGAAACTAGTACCGGGTTATAGAGGTAAAACTGTTTGCCTAAGCGAGTGATGGAGAATCATCGATGAAACAGCAGCATATGCCCCAGAAAACTATATCTATTGGTTACTAGGGAGAGGGTTGTGTCAGCTGATAGAGAAGACTTTGATACAAAGGGTGGAAGAAGTGGATCTGGTGAGGTCCATGGAAGTGAAGGAAAGGGCTTAATAGTTTTGCTCTATAATACATACTGTCAGAAATGGAAAAACCAAATGGGAAATTTTGGATTTTTAAAATTTTTGAGTGGTACAAATTGAAAAATACCACAAATAGAATATCATAAAATATGCTTACATTGAAATTTATATAATTTCCTATTAATAATGATTCCTATAATAATGATAATAAATATTCCCAATCAACAAATGATAAATAATTGATAAGATTATTGTAATCACCATTAAAAAAACAAATAATAACTAAATTTACAATGTCTAGGTGTATGATCAATGGTCTTGGGCACTTTTAGTTCAATCATTAATGAAGGATGGTGTCTGGCTTAACCAAACAGTCAAAGGATAGACTAACAGCTAAATGAGAGTAATTAGTAAAAACTAGATCTAGAGTGTTACTACGAGGGTTAGAAAAAGGGTTAGCTTGAACTAGGTTAAGATTGTAATATGTTTCAAGAAGTTCGGCATGAGTAGTGATATTAGCAGTAGCATTTAGGGAAAGATTATTACTATTTCAAGTCCAATGTAAGTTGGCCAAATTATAGTCTCCTACCACAACAATCTTATTATTGTTCAACTTTGACAAGACATTTTCAATGAGATGTGTGTATACTAATTTTATCATTATCACAATTTGGTGGAATGTATATTATGCAAATAATAAATAGGGTGCCATAATAATCTATCCTGACACAAATTTATTCAAAAGAGTCTGAATGGGAAGATATTATATTAGATGGGTATTTGCTTCTTACAGCTAATACAACACCTCTACTATCTTTCGTTTTGGGAGAAGTACAGTCACATCTATATAAAGTGTAGCCTTTAAATGAAAGTTCGGAGTCTAGTATGTTTTCATGTAGCCATGTTTCAGTAATGGCAAATATGTATATCATAATCTAGGTTGGGAATGGATAGTGCAAGTGAGTGAAGTTTTGTTCTTAAACCACAATCATTTTGGTAGAAGCAAGTTAAAGGTTCTAGTCACTGGGAAGCATTCGAGACTCTATTTTCACGTGAGAGATTGGCTCCATTTGATCTGGAGGCACATTTTGGAAATATAAAGGAGTTCATCACAACACCGAGAGGCCATGCACTTTTCACTATCACCTTTTCACAATTTATGCACTTGATGTTTAACTTTTCACTTAAATGGTTCATCACTTCTTTGCATTTTGTACCTGGATCAAGGCGGCCAAAATAGTAGTATCAGATAAACTTTCCTGCCTTTAGACCACTCCCTCCTGAGTCGGTGCCACTTATTTTTTGAGACCTTTGATGTTGTTTACTGCTTTTTTATTCGGAAAAACCCACATTGTTCTCTTTGTCTTCTTCCAAGGTATTCGATTCATTGCCATCGTCGGCATATTGAGAATGAGGTGAACTTAATTTGCCATCTCCCGATCGGAGAGTTCTCCTAACTTCTATCTTTGCAGGTGGAATAGTTTTCAGGGAGATGTTTGTTCCGTGGAAGTATTCGTGTGACTGGCTACTGATGTCTTAGGTGTGCATAGTAGTTTTCGCTTCTGTAGGCAAAGTAGTGGTTTTAGCATTTAGATGTGATTTTCTCATTTGCCGGCAGCAGAGTTAGTGTCCGCCTTTACTATGTCAGAAAAACTTACTTTCTTTACTTTTGAGGTTTCTCTCAGAGCCTCAAAGTTAGTTTGAAGGATTTTAAATTCATTTTTCGGCAATTTGATACCATCTGCCATATTGATGATTTGGTATTCCTTTCATAGGTGACATAGAAAGCAATGTAATTTTCAGGTAATAAAGCTGTGATCCGTTATCACTCTTAAGCAGATATCATTTAAACCACAACATTTATGGTGAAAAAATTTTATTACAAATATCACTTGGAATAACTTTTTCCGCTAAAATGATAGTTAAATTGCAGGAGCCGAAACTCGAAATTTCTCGCTCCACCATATTGAACAATATCTAATACCTGCTATGTAGAAATAAGTTCTCAAGTTCGATTTTTCTCTTCCTCAAGTGACTTCTTGAGTTTTTCAAAGGAATGGGTCAGTGTAAAGACCCCCCCATGTGGGTCATTGCACTTTATCACATGTCCTGCTTTGACCACTGCCGTATGGATAAAATTTACAGTCAGGCAAGGACAATAGAATAATGTCATACGTTGTGACTGATGTAAATTAAGAAACATTCTTACACTAACTTAAAAGGAATTTGTTGATTACATACTAATTGCCCTCAATGGCACTGTCGGATAAAGTGCACTTTGAGCAGCAAGATGAGATTGAAGGAAGAGGCGACCTAAATTTCTGTGAATGGTGGACTGGATATGGTGTCTATCTGCATCACACCCCCTTCCACTTTAAGCCAAAGACGTTTCCATTTTGCCGTGATATTCTCCTGCCCTTTCTTAATCCCTTTCATGTTCTCTTTAAAATGCATATGGTGAGATGTTATTTGATAAATTGGGGGGGGGGGGTGTAAAAGAAGATCCCCCAACATGTTTGCAACTCGAGAGTCTTTTGTCTTTTCGGAGCTACGAGCGTCCAAAGTTAGCCAAAACAGGTTTTTTTTTAATCTACAAGCCAATATAAGATTTTTTGAGAATTTAAAGTCTAATATTATTTGTAGGTAATAAAAAGACCTTTAATTTGAGCCATACTAAGTTCGATTTGATTGATTAGTTATTGCAAAATAAATGAAAAACCATCCAAAAAAGCCATTATTTAATAGTAAATTAATTATCACAAAAGCAATCTTTCAAATGTTTTAATCATTTTTAAAGAAAGCTTTTTCAATTTTTAATCAATTGAGATTTTGTAAAATTCAATCTGTTAATTTGTTTCTGAGATGTTTATTTGTTTATCCCTACATGATAAATGTTGAAAGTCCTTTTTTGTTTATTAACTTTTCAGTTCAAATAAAAATAGATTCTCTTCTGACAGAGCTATTTTTAATTATAAATAAAAATCAATGAAAATATTAAATATTAACTTATTTATTGCTTTAAAAAAGGAAGTACTTTTTCTTTATAAATAATAGGAGTCACAGCATCGTTCGTACTGTGTACAAGTTTCTAACTTATATCTATAAAAGCTGGCTTTGAAACAAAGATTTTTTTAAAAATAAGATGCCCTACGGCATGTTATACATGTTGAGTGATCTTCTTTCATCCCCTCCCTACAACGTAAAACAGGTTTAATTCATTCCTCAAATAGTCCAAAATATCAATGGTTTTTTCTGTTATCTCGACTATAGGTATGTGTAATAATTATGACATAGAATGCATTATTGCATAGTAAAGGTAATTGGTAAATGCCACTAACACCTTTGGATTATTTTCTCATGTTCTGCCGTACCTTGGTTTCTGGGGGATAACTATTGCATTCCATCTCAATATCATTGCAGGCCTTTAATTTCCATATTTGTGATGAAGTTGGTTCTTTTATATTCAGTTATTATCTTGTATTTAACAACGAGATCCACAAGGATTTGTCTCTCCAGCGCCGAAAAATGCTCTTATTTAATATTAGGCTAAACGAGCATCGGGGTTAATAAGTAAATTGGTAGCATCATCAATATCATCTTCTTCTTTTCTTCACTTTCAACACTTGACATTTATCTCTAAACATACATACTTGAATGGCATCAATGATCAAGGGCGAACTAGAACCTTGGGGTAAGATAAGTGTTAGCAGCCACGACTGATGAACAGAAAAAAAATCAATTGGAGAGTGGTAAAAAGAGCCATTTGAGCATGATTTGTACATTCTGATCTGCAACAAGGGTGCACTCGCGCTGGAACTTGAGTGAATACTGATGATACTTGGGGGGGTCCCTTAATTATGGGAAATTAAGTGTATTAATAACATTTGAATTGGCATAGAAGTACTAAGAATTTTGAATTTTTGGCTTTCTGGTCATCTTTAAGTACTTTGCCACCATGGAATTAGTTTCTGTAGCAATTTGATGCAATGGCTGTGACATGCACTACTTTTGCATGTGGGATTTCAAGTCTTTCAGTCCAGATATGCACAATCAGTGTAACACTACTTTCATCTCATGCACTGGGATTCCATCCTTGCTGGGGAAACAGTTAGCATGAGTTTTTGGGAGTACTACTGAAATTTTTAATAATTACTTGGTTGGGACCTGTTTGAATATCACTGCTTAGCGCAAAAAATAATTGGAGAGCATTCAAATGAACCTGTCACTTCTAATTTTTATTAAGTTGGTCTTTGGTATGTTATGTTAAATTTGTCATGTGAAATGAGGTTATATTATCAATTAGGTGTTACTTAAGCTCTTTTAACTGTATTGGTCAATTGTTTTTAGTAGCCATGCTGTCTCGAGCATTTTAATTACCAATCTAAAAAGTTACAATAAAATCTTTGCTTAATATTTTGTGTCAGTTGCATATACCTATGTATACCTGGTTCATGTATCACACAATCGTCTGGTAATTAGCCTTGTTTCATCGTTTGCTAATCTGTTTGCCAAGCATACTCAGCTCGGCGATGCATCCCCAATTGGACTCCCCACATGGACCAATCCCTCCCTCCATCTCATTAATAAAATGTCCTCCAATTAAGTTATAATTAATTAGCTGTACCTAGATGAGCATAAGAAAACATGTTTGGTGGTTATATTGGTCTCTGAGAAGAAGACTGCCTCACTTGTACAGAATGTTGGAGATATACCCTCCGTATTGTGATTCACCGCCTGCCCCTTGGTGGGACACCGAGGCCGACAAGTCCCTGCTGGCGGGGACCTACAAGCATGGATACGAGCGCTACCGAGAGATTCGTGCAGACCCGACGCTTTCCTTCCTCGCTCAGGTCGGCCCGCCACCGCCCCTTCCCGAGGACCCCACCTCCCGTTCCCCCCCTCCCTCCCCCCCCCCCCCCGCCAGCCCCCCCCCCCCCCCCCAACCACAACCCCCCCACCACCAAAAGAACCCCCCCCACCAAGTG
>WURS02000013.1:695430-709742 GCA_011762765.2 Rhinocypha anisoptera | reverse complement strand
CACCACCTGATTGTGCCTATTAATGGGAGGCAGCAACCGACTGCAGGCAAACGTCTTACGGCAGCTCACCCAATTTTGGCTCTCTCCCACGTTGGTCTCCTCGTGGTGCACTTGTTGAAAAAATGCACCGAAGCGTGCTTCCACCCACTACCACCCTACTGGCCAGTACCCTAAGATCTTTCATTCCTATAATACCCGCTTTCAGGGCGTCCCGCGCAGATCTTCGGCTCCATATACCTCGGCTACTGATGGTGACGGCAAGGACCTCGATCGCTTCTTTTCCCCTCTTCCTAAAAATCTCGATGAGAAACGACCTATTGTCCCTGTACTTGGAAATTTTCGTACTATCCAGGTCAGCTTGCTCACCTACCACCTGAGCGTCAAACACCAGTATTTTTTCTCAGTGTACAGCAACTAGGTCAGGCTTCCGTTTCCCCTCTGCTGTATCAGATATCCTCTCTGGTCACGTAGAGGCCCCGGTTCTTCAGGCCTCGCTCCATATAACTAAACCACCGCATCATGTCTCTTCACCCTGGTCCCATGAGTGCGGTGGCAGATCTGGAGAAAGTGATTTAGGGTCTCCGTGGCGTTGCAGCCTGTCCTGCAACTCCGATTTCCCAGGCGCCCTCGGGAGGTCCGTCATCTAAGTGAGATTGCGTTGACCCTTATACGGATGTACTCAACGAAGTCCCTCCCCAGGACAAAAACTGCGTGCCATCCCATACCCACGCGTTTTGTTGCTGGACCCCACTTGCCTCCTTTAGTGCTGCGCCATCAGCAGAGCGATACAGTGCCTCCGCCTAGATTTTCCTAGAGGATTTTGCGGTTTGGAACACGGATGGCCCATCTGTAAGCCTTTGAGTGTTCCTAGCGAGTTCCTATGCTAGGAGTCTTCCCGCAACTTGCCCGTACACCCAGGAGGGACACTGCGAGTTCGTCGCGGGAACAAATTAGTCGAGTTCGCGGGTTCGAGTCCCTCCCAGGGGCATGGGTGTTTTGTTTGTCCGGATGGGTTTTCTTCTATGACTTGAAGAGGTGTGAAATGACCATAGCCGTCCAAACACCCTGTAAAAAATATATTAATACCACTGCTGAAGATGTTTTCCACTTAATATTTATATTGGTTATCAAATGGAGTAATTGCAGGATAATACGTAGGTAGGAGTTGAAGTATTGGAAGCGCCAAAATACATCACGTTTGTCTTTGGTAGAGAAAGGAAAAAAACCGAGTCCGGACACTAACGATGAAAGTGAACGATTTCACTACATTTCCGCGTCGACAATACAAGGTTTTGCTTTTATGCCACGGGAAAGTAATTTGTAAAGGAAGGGTTTTTTTTCCTGAGGTTGGTTCTTATTAACTGCAGAAATCCTCGCCTGGGACGTCTAGCGGCGTTGCTGGCTCCGGCGGGCGGCGGTTGTCCTAAGTGACTTACCGCATTTCCTAAAAAGGGCGTCGGGGGGGAGGAGGACAGAGTGTTGGGCATCGAGGCGATGGATGCTGCACCACCACGAGAAGCCAAAGATGAGGGGGAAACAACCTTGGGGGGAGATAAGATTAGTGATGTCGAAAAGAGTGCAAATGTAGATAGTAGTGAATCGGCTGTTGATGGCGAAAAGGTGGAAAGTGAGAAGAATGTGAATGATCTTGATGGATTGACGACAAAGGATGGAGGAGAGAAAAAGGGTGAGGTTGGTCAGGTGTCATCGGAAGAAATTTCAGCCGAGAGTTCCCTGGAGAAGGTGGCCGACACTGCGTCACATGAACCCGAGCCCGATGGTGAGAAGCCATGTGCCGAGGGCAGCGAGGGCACGGAAGCCATTGTGGAAGCGGAGGTTGCCAAGGTACCTGAAGTGACGAAGGATGAAAATCTCGCTGCACTGGAGAATGAAGTACAAATCATTCCCGCTGATCAGATTGGCAATCCAGACCCTACCGTGGTGGCGCAGCGTAATGCATCGCTTTGGCCAAAGGTATTACTTTGTATTTCAGTCAATTTTACTCTCTCAAAAGATTGGAACATTATTGAAATTTGTAAATACTCTCATTATAATTTGATGCCCAGCTCCTTTCTTTCTTTTGAGTTACAATTCTTTGTTTTTTTTCCTTTGAATCTCGATTTTCATTTCATTAAATATAAGCCATTCTTATTTAATTAACATCTTGAAAGGTACAGGTTGTCTCTTTTATGGTAAATGGTGTGATTGGTATGATATGGGTTTGTTCCATTACTTTTTAAGCATTATCATATTAACTTGAATATAACGCTACCCCAAGTATTGTAAACCGAATCTTATAGAAAGGAAATTCCCATTTTGTTTTCATGTGGTTCCATTTTTCTGTTAACTTGTTGATCATGCAGGTGCCAAACTGTCAAAGTTTCTTCAAGAACTTGAAAACAAGTCAACTATTGCCATAAATAAATAATTTATATAACATATCCATAATTTTCATGGAGTATTTATACCTTTTTTAAGAACTTACCAGAAACTACGTTCCAGTATTTTGGTAAACTTCCAGTTCCAGTATTCTTAAAACATTCATCTGTCTCCCACTTCCTCTCCCCTGAAATTGAAACAGGTTTAGAGTCATCCTACAGAACATTGTATTTTCACTCTTTTCCCCCCCCCCCCTTACCATTGGATTCAACACAGAGTGACATCTGCGCACCCACACACTGCCATTCATTCTAACATATGATCTCTTAATACAATCCATCCATCCATTCCCCTGAACATTTCCTTTGTCTTTGTTTTAAGCCTTAAACTACTCGAGAGGTCAGTTTTCACCCATTGGCCACCTTAATTGAAAGCTCTGTGGTTTACACATGGCCATGATGAAAGGCATTTTATAGTTTTCTCACTTCCTGTCGCATCAAGTAACAGTGATTGATCACCCCAATCCTCTTGCCATGAGTGACACTTTTTTTGGTCGAACCTCAATACAAACCGCACCTATTCTCCCCCATCACTGTGGCTTAGATGTGTACTGTTGCAGGTCCAACTGTGTGTGGGGGATGCCGAACCCTTGTCTCACATGCTCCTCGGAGGTACCCTGGACCCTTGGTCTCTTTGGCAACCCCTCTCTCAACATGTGTCCAATGTCAATGTTTTTTTTGTCCAGTGCATTTAAAACAAAACAGTTTTTAGGAAACCAAGTAATTTGTAGTTCACAAAAGAATTCCCATCATTTTGCTGAAAGCTTATACTATTTATAAAAGAAATCCTACCCTTTTTATTAATGGTGAGTCTTGTATAAAGTACTGAAATCATACCAATGAACACCTGGGGATTTTCATACAAAATGTACGCACTAGTACAACCGTTTCAATACGACAGTCCACAAAAATAGTCTTTAAGTCATGTCAAAATACTTAATTACATTGTGTGCTATATTTCCATTATAATATGGATTTTTCACTCAGCCAACCTTGAAATGTTTCGTAATTGGTGAAATTGGTTTTTCTTGCAATCGTTTCCTGGGAGACTACATGCAACAGTTAAAAGTGGCTTAATGTCCCATTCCATTCTGTGTGTGCGTGCATGCCCCCTCTCTCTTATTAGGATGTGCTTATCTCATTGAAGTGTATGTATTCATGTACCTAATTACGGTTTTCTCGAAAAAAACTTTCCTCATCTCTTTGCAAAGTGCTTTGTATTTCCTACTTGATTGCTTCCCCTCAGTTCTTTTAGTGTGTTCCCATTGGTACGTTCTGGATATCTCCAACTCAATTTTGAAGCATTTAGAGCATTACCTAGCATTCCTATTTTTTCAAAGACAAAAGTATGTCGAAGGTAAGGAGAGATGAGGAATTCATATTGGGGAAGTATTGACAAGGAGAGATGACAGTGAAGAAGATTTTCCTGTAATTCTGTGGAACTATAACTGATGCTGCATCACTGGTTTTAGACTTTTGGTATGAAAAGGCACCAGGAGAGAGGCGATTTCATTTTATAATTAAAAGGTGACTAGAAAGTAGAATATGATTTTATCCTGTGTGCAAACTATAATATCATATTATTATGCCATTGGTATGTTCTTAAAAAAGCCTTCTGTTTGAATATGCAGTGAATCACATGAACATTCATTCCCACACATATATTTGTGGATTTGAAATAAAAATTTCTTTAGCAAAACCACTGCATATACTCATTTGACTACATGCAAGTGCTGTTTGGCTTCAAATGTTCTTTTTGAGACACAGAGACTTCTTTTCTCAGTTGTAACACTGAAAATGATTTCTTTTGAAAAATTTGGTAGTAAGTAATTCAAATAGCAGAGGAGCAGTAACTGAATATTACAGATCATCATTTTACTTTGATAAAAGTTATATCATTCCTTGAAACATACCTTGAAGCATAGCCCCAAAATTTAGGTTCTCTAGAAATGACCGATTATCCAACCAAACCACAGTATTCAACCCGAAGGTTGGTATGTTAAATGAGGGTATAGCCCGCCTAGTACTAAGCCCACTGTGTGTGGAAATTCACACATCAGGGTAGAGGGGTCAGTTCATTTCCCTGTGCCGCCTGTGGTTTCCCATGAAGATGTGGTACCCAAAAAATCACTCAGCTTGAGTTTAGCTGGAGGTGTCCGGAGTCGTCACTGGGTCTCGAACCTGGGTCCCCCAGTAAGTAGCCAAGCACTCTACCCACTGGGCTACTACGACCTCGACCAATTATCAGACAATTACATCCTAATGTGTTTCATTATCATTAAAATTTATTTGCATTTTGTAATGATAACTTCAAAAACTTTACCATAATTGTCTAACTTTGTCTCTCACAGTATAGGGGTAAATTGGCCTATTAATTATCTCATGCTACACTTATGACACTTACTGGTACAACAAAAATTACTACTCTTTATCACTCACGGAACTCTTCCTGCTTTTCACTGTGAGACCAATGATGGCAAAAATACTTTCTGTGGCAGTATTGTCCCTGTAAGACATACTCATCAAAACAGACTTATCTTCTATGTAGTAATTCTAAATTGTTTTCAAAGACTGAAAGACTGTAAAAATGAAATTCAAAAGTTGCAATTGGAACTAACATAATTTTCAAGAAACTGGTTTCTTTTTTCTTTCAAAATAACTTAAAATACTTACTATTTGGACTGATGTATTTTAAATGAATTTAAATTTATTTAAAGTGAAAACAATATTAATGCATTTGTAATAATTTTCATAGAAGCACAGGAATTGAGGTAACAACTGATGCATTATATTTTGGTACCAGTTCAAAGCAATTAATGTTTTAATTTAAAAAATAAACATTAAGTGATTACTGCTGTTAAAAATCCATCTGTGATTACACTAAAGGCCAGTAATGTTTCATTTTGAGAAAGCAGCTATTGCCATGCCAGTAAACAATAATTTATTTTCCCCAGTTGACAAATACAAAGCATGGCACAGAGTATCATACATCATGTTTTTGTATAGGGCACGTCAAAAAGTACAGTCATTAATAATTGATAAAAGAAAATGAAATAACACCATCATGTGCATTTATGTATGCAATATAAATGTACCCTGACATAAAGTCATTTACACTGTAAAACCCTTTTTCATTTAAAAACATGAACACTTTCTTTTTAAACATTGAGAGTGATTTCTCATTTTTTAAACTCGTGGGTACTTTATTATACATTTTTATGCATAAAGAGTGAGTTCTATTGGCCTTCATTGTCATATTAGAAGATACTACACATATATGATTTTCTTTCATAGTGTCGTGAGTGTTTAATGTCATTATTTAATGGGAAAAGTGCCTCATTCTTTTTCACAAAAATTACTGAGTTGTAAATATACACACATGGAACTGTTTATATGGCAAGACTTTTGAATAGTGGTCTACAGTGGGTTCTGAAGGGCTTATTACTCATGGGCCTTAGCAATTTCTTTTGTATAATAAATACTTTGTCTAACTTAGGTGAGGACCCGCTTCCCCAGATTATGATACCATATGATACAAGGGAATAAAATAATCCATAGTACAGAGTTTTTAAAACATCCATACTAACTGTATGCTTCAGAACTGAAAGAAGATAATCACCGAATTTCTTTTTTTACTGAGATTAATAATGTGTTGGTCCCATTTCAGGTGTTTATCAAAACAAAAATTTAGTCATTGATAATATTATAAAGATGTTAATGATCTCAAATCTTGCATTGACTGATGACCAATCTTCAAAATGACAATGTATATATCCTTCCGAAGGACCGAGTCCTCCAGACACGCCTGGAGCACATAGTGCACATGGTGGAGCACGGAGAATGGCCAGTGGGCGGTGCCAACGTGGGGGGTCCCACGCCTGTCCACCCCCCGATGCACTCCCAGGCCCAGATGACCAACCCCAGTCAATCGAACATCATGGCCATGGGCAACAGCATGGCACGCCTGGTTGGTGGCCTCCTGGGGGCCCTGGGCAGCCTCGGCACGGGAGCCGGTCGAGGCGGACAGGGCAAGGTCCCCAACATGGATGGCATGATGGCATCGGACTCCGGTCGCAGCAGCATGGCAGAGGTGGGGATGAAGGGAAACATGCAATCCTCCCTCCCCACGACAGATGTTGTAACTATAACGACCACTACAGCTGACCACGTAACCCTTGCCCCCATTGTGCCCCGGCAGAGACCAAGTCAGCAGGTGCCTCAAACTCTACTCTCACCCAATCTCGGGAATTTGGGAGTGAGGAGAGCCAATGAGCTTCATGTCGGGAGGGTCCCCACTCCGGGTGCCTCCTCCTCTTCACCAGTCACCCACCTCCAGCAGCAGCAGCAGCAGCACTCAATTGGCAACCTCGCACCTCCGCCTTCCAAGAAAAGAAAGAGGCACATTGCTATTGATGTTGAGACAGAAAGAGGTAGGGCTTGTTCCTGGAACTCTTATCAAAAAGATTAGTCCGTAAAATATTCAGTATAGTATTTTTGGGGTACTGTAGAAAGTAGTATGGAATGTTATAGTTATTAATTAAAACTAAACTGTAGAATGATGGATTTTGAGTTTATACTTTGATATCATTCATTTCATAAATTAGTTTTTATGTGTATCGAAACTCCACTTTGAAGTGACAGTTATATGGATTGTAAATATAATTCAGTCAATTTCATGGCAAAAACATGTTTAATCTTCATGTAGGTTTAGACCTGAAAACTTGTTTGCAAGTTCATTTAATCATATTTTGATGAATTAAGCAAGACATAGTTATAACTAGTATGTTAAAACTAACTACAAGTGATTGAATTTTGTGAATTATTTTCCTTTCATTCTTCTCCGAATCGAAATTGTCAATAGTTTTACTACCTTTCCATTGAGGCAATCCAGTTAATTGGGGCATCCTAGTTAATTCACATCCTTTAGTGACTTCTATAGTTTTTTTTACTTTTCATTGTTGTGTTAACCATTGATGAATATAATTTATTTTATGGTTATGTATGTGTAATAAATATATTGTATATATATATATATATATATATAGTATGTATCTAGTGTACAGGAAGAAGTATGTATTAGCGTCATGTCAAACATATCTCTTAGTAGGGATCTTTAAGCCCATTTCTCCCCGCTTCTCTAACCTTTCAATGCACTCGCACAGTTCTTTCCACCATCCCTCCATTACCTTATTAGTCTCTCAGCTCAAGTTATTATTTGCCTCTTGGTATTTTTCTCCTGGTCTCTGTATTGACATTTTTCACTTTCTACGCTCTGTCATCTTTCTAAACATCTCCTCCATAACCCATGGCTTTTTAATTTTCTTCTGGTTTACTCTTATTGCTACTTCTCTTTCAGCTCTTGTTATTCCATCATTGAGAACATCGCACCTTTGTTCTGTTTTCCTACTTTGTTTCCCCTCTTTTAGACTATCTACTGGTTCCTGGAAATCTTTCCTCTTTGCTCCTGTCACTGCTTCCAGGTTCCATTTCCCTAATCTTCTACCCTCTTTAATTTTACAAGACACTTCGTCATAACCAAATTGTGGTTTTGAGTCTGCATCAGTCCCCAGATAACTTCTGCTATTGAAAACACTGTTCCTAAATCTCTGTCTATCCAAGATGTAGCTTATCTGATAGTTATCCTTGTTTTACCCGGTGCCTTTCAAGTGTACCTACAACTCCTGTGGTATTTGTACCAAGTGTTTGACAAACTTAATAATTCTCAACAAAACAAAACTCTTAATAATTTGCCCTGCGGTCATTTCTTATCCCATAACCATGTTCACCTACTTCTTTTCCAGCCCTTCCTTCCCCCACAACAACATTCATATCTCCAACACTACCAAATGTTTCTTCCAGATATCTTGTTCATCATACTCCTCATTTGCTTCTTCCTCCTGATGGCCACCTATGGGCATATATATACATGAATTAGAACTAAGTTAGTGGATTCAGGCTTTACTTCTGCCATGATTACTCTATTACTAAACTGTTCAATGTTAACTACCCTCCTTCCTAATTTTTCTCTCAGAATTATGGGTACCCCACACTGACTTTCCTCCCCCCCCCACTATAAATTACTCTAAAGATATCACTCCAATAATTTTCTGTATCCCTCCATCTTACCTCACTAAACCCTAATACATCTATTCCTACTTTCTCCATCTGGAGTTTTACGTTCTCTAATTTTCCTGACCTCAAAATTGTCCTCACATTCCACGTCCCTACTGTAATCATTCCAGCCCTCCTCTTTGACTTCTCTGGAGAGATTGCATCACAAGGTTGTCAGAATAGTCCGTCAATTCGTCACCATAAAAGTCCTTGCCCCTTTGATTTTCCATTTGAAATTAAAATCTAGTTTTTGGCTGACTTTAGAAAATCGTTAGACAGTCCTTTCTGAAATAGTTGACATGCAATTTATTTGTGCTATAAAATTCATGTGATCCAAATTTTTTTAATGATTTTACTCTTTTAATCTTAGCTGTTAGTTTATACTTCTTCCATTTTTATAAATTTTTTATTTCAATTTTAAATAGTGATATATTTTTTTGCTAATTTAGACTAGTTATTGTTTAGGTTGTTATTTATTGGTATGGAAACGGATTGTAAAAGAATGCTTCAGCTGGTACACCTTACCAGTTTTTAAAAAAAAGCTTTGTCAGAGATATGTGCAGTAAACAGTAAGGTAAAATTTTAAAACAGATGCGCGATGAAAACCTGGGATGGAAGAGAATTGAAAAAGTAACCTCCTCTTGCCGACTAAACCTGCAGTCTCACTTCACTTTGGCTTGGGTGGTGGCATTCAGAACGAAAAGGCTTTCTGTTAAATCGAGATGTTCAAAAACTAGTGAGCACCCTTGAGAAAATGCAAATTTGTAATTTTTATTCATGTGACTCAATTTAAGTAGAGGAAGTTAGTATTTGAAAATCGTTTTACTTGTTGTACGAGGGCAGTTCAAATATGATGGAGACAAATGCTGTAGATGGCGCACATGTATGTTTTGAAGGTTGCGGCTTGAGTATGTGATAGCTGGGTCCCTTACAAACAGTTTGGCATAGGTTTCGTAGCGAACGGATGTTTCACGGGCGTGCTACGACCATGAGTGAACGTCAAGTGCCGACCTCCGTTGCACAACGTATTGTCATTAGTTTTTTAGTGTGGGAAGGTGTTAAAAACACTGACATTTTTCTGCGTTTGCGAAATCAGTTCGGTGGTGAGTGTCTGAGTAGGGCTGCTGTATGAAAATGGGCCAAAGCGTTCAAGGATGGCCACGAAACGTTAGAGAATGAGCCGCATGATCGTCGACCGCGAACCAGCATCACGGCCGGACAACATTCACCGCGTAGAACAACTCATTTTGGAGGACCGTAGGATGAATGTTCGAGACATTTCGGCTGAACTCAGCATCAGTATTGGTAGTGTAGAGTCTATCATCCACGGCATCCAATAACGGCACTATGGGTTCCCAAACTGTTGAACTTTGAGCAAAAACTCATACGGTTGGAATTTTGTCGCCGCTTGCACCCTCATATCGCACGTCTCACGCTCGGTACAATATCGGGATTGGGGTGGGAGGTACTGGAACACCACCCCCTACAGTCCGGAATAATCACCCTACGACTACCACATGTTGGGACCACTGAGAGAAGCCCTCGTAGGTCAAAGATTGAACACCGATGATGAGGTAGAGGAGTTTGTGCTCATATGGCTGTCCGTGTTGCCCAAGGAATTCTTCGATACCGGCATTAAAAAGCTTCCGGAGAGGTGGAAAAAATATGTAACTAGTGAGGGGAAGTACCGAGAAAAACTGTACATTTTTGTGAATTCAATTTCGATAATAAATAAACGTGTCAGAGCATTTGTCTCGATCATATTTGAACTGCCCTCGTAATAAGTAAAACTTTATCATTTTCACATGGAATAATTTGTGATATTTGTTTGTAGCTTCATTTTATTAAACTTTTTAGTTTATTTAATGGAATTTGAGGAGATACACAATGAGAAGATAATGGGATACATAATGAGAAGATAATGGATTAATAATTTTTCTTCTTTAGCCACTAGAAGTTGGTAGTTTTGAGTTCAGCCAAAGAATTTGTTGCTTCATGCATGTAATGTTTCTTCTTTTTTTACTCTACTTTATATCGTGTGTGAATTATTCTATTATTTCTTAGGAGTGTGCTCACATTAGTTATACCTATTGCTCTTTCAACAATCATTTCATATGCTTAATTTATGAAAGCAATGGCATATAAGTACATGCACATCTTATTCGCTCAAAGAATTTATTTATATTTTTGGTAGCAACACCAGCTGTTACTGCAATTTAAGATAAATGATTAATAAGATAATAATAATAAGATAAGATTTTAAATCTGCCACTAACAAATGATTTTAACCATTGAAGAGGGATGCCAGTGACCCTCAGATGCTGTAATTTCTGAAAAATGAAATATTTATGCTATCAAAAGCCTTTTATAAATCATAAAAAATACCATCAGTATATTGCTTGTTATGCAATGATTCTTGATTCGAATTAATAAGGTGAAATATAGCAGTGTTAATAGATTTACCTTTTTTAAAACCATTTTGATTATTGTTGAAGAAGTGGTATGTTTCCATGTAACTAATTAAACTATTATAAAATAATTTCTGAAATATTTTTGAAAATGGGGATAAAACAGAAACTGGCCTGTAATTGTCTGAGAAAGTAGGAGATTTTTTTTTTAGGAATGGGGGATATACTTGCATACTTTAAATTGGAGGGAAATTGACCCAATGAAAAAGAAAAATTTATAATATCTCACAAAACAGGTGTAATAATATGGCAAGATGCTTTTATAATGTGCATGGAAATGACATCATGACCTACTGAAAGAGATTTTTCCAAGGATTTAAAACCTTCATGATGTCAGAGGGTTCAGTTGGAAAGAGAACCATAGATTGTTTGGAATACCGTAGATAACTATTGAGTGGTAAGTAGGAGCTTGTATTAGGGTTAGAATTCTGTCTGGTGTTACTAAACTTTTTATTGAAATTTACAGCAATGTCATGGGTTATAAAAAGAAATAATATTAAATTTTATGTAAAGGGGGTTGTAAATATTGCGTGAAGCATTAGTGTTATGTTTGATTAAATTCCATGAGGCCCTAATGATATTATTAAAACTAGCAATGTATTGATCATTAGCAGATTTCCTTTCTGCTGTAAGTTGTTTATTGAAGTTTTTATAAGTTTCTAAATACATTTGCAGAGGTTTGGATTGATAAATTTCCTCACATAATGTAAATCTCTTACGCTTCCGGCCATATCAACAATTTCAGGAGAGAAAACCTTAAAATTACTCCTGGAATTATATTTCCTAGCCTTACTCATAGGGAAAGCAGTGTTAAAAAGACTGATATATACGGTATGCTCATAAAAGCATTAAATTAGTGTCTGTAGTATTATGTGTGTCTTCCCACGATTCTTAAAGAAAGAGAGAAAACAAAATCTTCAATACTTTCATTGTTAAAAAACCATTTTTTAATATATATTGGCTTATTAGACTCCTTTGGCTCCAGGTTTATGATGAATTGTGAAATTAATTAATTATTATTATAATCTTAGTTTGTTCATTCACTACTTCACCTATTACTTGTTATGAAAATTAAATATATTAAAGTAATGGTTTGAAGTATCTTATTACAATTTTGCATTTCTTTCCTGCAAATTATGATCGTTGAATAATCGTTACAGAAATTCTGAACCCTCATTGTTACTCATCTTCTTTAGACTTTGCCTCATTTGTCTCAACTCTTTTATAGCCAAGCTACATGCGCTGCTCAATAGTACATCCAACCAATCGCAGTCATCGCAAAAATTGGCATCATCTTTGTGGGCAAATGAAGAGGAATCATCCACAGCAGACAGCGGATCAAGGTTAGGATTTAATGGAATCTTAAATTGTCATATATTGTATCTTATTGACTTTGATTATATTTTTTAATGAAAACAGAGTATGAAAGTATGAGTATAATAGTATGAAAAAGTACTAAGGTCCCATAAATGTCATAAAATTCTATTTTACTTTGGGTGTACGTCTTTACTTAGTGTATACCATAACTTACTGGCACAATTATTTTCATCAAGAAGTACACTCTTCCAAAAAAAAAAACCACTTCAAGGGCAAAATGTTTTCTAGTTGGAACTTTGACGACAGTGTTTCACTATGTTTAGAGGCAAGAGCAATCAACCGTTAGAGCAAGAGAAAACCCCCTTCTCCCGTTGTGGCTACCGTGGCTCCATGGTGGGCGAGTGGGGTGGGCAATGGGTGAAAATTCATTTAATTTATTGTTCGAATAACCCTTCCACTTATTGAAAGACCGTATCAGAATTAGGGAGATTATGTCTGGTGATGAGGTGCCGTAAGGAATGCGAGATCCCTGAAGGTGTCTCCCTTCCTTATCCGTAGTTTCATTATCTAAGAGTACTAGGAGAATTGTGTCAGCCAGTCGAAAAATTGTTAAATGTCACACTGCTAATTGAGATAGCCAGTGATGTACAAAGAGAGAAGTTTAGGGAAAGTGGAAATGTCGGAAGAAATCCCAGTGAAGACAGAGATTTAATACCAGCTGTGGATTTGTCATCACAAGACCTCATCTTGAGATCGAGGAATTAAAATGGAAAATGGTGGCTGCCCAAGGAGTCTGTCAACATCTCACTTCCCGAAGAAAGGGAAATATAATTAATACAACAACTGTGGTCATGACACTTGCCAGTGATACTCTTCCCTATAAGGTGTACACGTACGTACATGTAAGGGTTCCAGCACAGCCATTCATGCTGAATCCTTTGCAGTGTCCGCTCTTGAGGATTTCCATGTTGCTCCTTGTGTGTGTGAGGGCGCAATGCCTCTGTGGTGCGGCACACTGATGCAAGTGACGATTGCTCATAGCGACCCGCCTGTGTGGACTGCAGAGGACCACCACACCCTTCGTGAAAGGGAGAGCGGAGGACCATTCAAGTCAAAGACAATTGATAAAGATTCCCTACTGTGTGTGGCCTGAAAAGATATCAATCGATATACGATAGCACCAACTTTCTCTCAGTCATTCACTTCCATAGTGACAGGGCAAATATAATATAAAAATTCTGGCACAAGTTCTCTCAAGAACACAGCTGGTATTAAAAAAAAATTAAATGAATAGAACAAGTCATGCCAGAAGGGTCTTGCAGATGGCATAAGAGTGAGTGCACTCCCCTAGTTCCATTGTGAATACGACTCCTCCTGCAGAGTCTCAATGGAGGCCTATTTAAGTCTCTGTGAGACCAGTCCTCTATGCCAGACTGAAAAAGAATTGAGTGGATCATGTTCACAACCCCTTCCTCTCATGTGTGCCTTATCAACACTCAGAAGAGGTTCTTCACGTTTTCAATCAAGTGAGGCAAGTTTCCCTGGAGATGGCAAGAACCCATAATTGTTTCTCTTCCAAAACTGGGAAAGAGGAGAACTGTCTTCAGAAGTTATAGGTAATATCCCTCACATCGTACCTGCAAAATTAATGGAGGGAATGATGAATTGAAGGCCACATGAGTGTTTTTGAAAGCCATGAGCTTCTCTCCAATGTTCAGTGTGGGTTCTGATGACGGTGAAGTACTATTGACCATCTTCGATTGTTTGTTTTAGGATTGGATTGTTGCCTGCCTTTAGGAGGTCTTTGCTGTAGAAGATTGGGAAATAATTTCACAGCAATTCCACATAAATACACTTTATTTTCACGACCCAAGTTTCACCACGGCGTGGCATCATCAGATGAACATACAAAGTTTACAGAGTTTATATAGTCCGCAAGAGGGGGGGTGGTGGGGAGATAAGTAGGA
Source organism: Rhinocypha anisoptera (assembly GCA_011762765.2). Taxonomy (NCBI): domain Eukaryota; kingdom Metazoa; phylum Arthropoda; class Insecta; order Odonata; family Chlorocyphidae; genus Rhinocypha; species Rhinocypha anisoptera. The sequence continues at coordinate 695,441 of WURS02000013.1, read as the reverse complement.
AGGCGTGGGAG
>WURS02000013.1:684976-695330 GCA_011762765.2 Rhinocypha anisoptera | reverse complement strand
CCCCCCCCCACCCCCCCCCCCTCCCTTTTCCCCTCTCGCGCGGTTCGTATCTCCCCCCCCCCCCCCCCCCCCCCCCCCCCCCTAGTCTCCCTTGATTTATGCCTCCATAAATCACTCGCCTAAAAGGGGAAGAGCTCTCGCTTGTTCCTTTACTCCCCTCGTTTGCCTCGCCGTCTTTCTGGTGAACTGAAATTATAAGTCGCCGATAATGATTCCCGGTATGCTCGATGGGCAGTCGGGCACGCAAATTAATTAACGTCAAGGCACAACAAGAAACAAGCAACAATAATCACATGGCCAGTCGGGATGATAAAATTTTAAAGGTAATAACAATATCATGGAATGCTATAGGGATGAGTTGCGTATGCGTCGATGTTTTGATTTATCGTAACCACTAAAGGTTGCTAAAAACAAATCTAAATGCATTGCTTGCAAAAAGCAGGGTCCGACAAAAACAATCTGCAAAAACGGGACTTGGTGCACGTAAGCTGCTCCATAAGGATGTCATTTGTTTTAGTAATGTGTGTGACTGCACATATGGTTTGAGTTGAATTCCAATTTGTTGCTATCTAAGTGTCTTGCAAAAATTAACAGATATTTAATAAGTTACTCCAATCCGTCATCTTAAACTCTATTTAAAGTAACTGCTTCTACTGGCTCATCGTAAAATTGTATGAATCTCGCAAATTGATAAGATATTTATAGCATATTTCTTGCCATCATACTCATAAATAGAACTGTTAATTTATGAGAAATTGCGACAAATTATATAATTATAACTTTCGTAGGATGGTCAAGTTTCTCGTATCACCATTATATCATCTAATGTTTATTAAGATCGCAAAAAGCCTATACTGCCGGAAAATAAATGATCGTGCATTATATATCTAGGATGTGTATTGTCAAAATTATAAGACTTGAGCAGACACAATAGCTTTCAATTCGATGTTTTCGTGACCAGGAATCAAAATATTTTCTTCTTTTAAAATGAGGGTGTTTGAACTTTCACAGATTCATAATGAAGTAAGGGAAGTAAAAACACTTGTGATTCCACTCGATATTTTATTTTAACACGACCCGGGTTTCAATACATAGTATCATCTTCAGGTATCATAACATAGAATCATCTTTAGACCTGAAGATGATACTATGTATTGAAACCCGGGTCGTGTTAAAATAAAATATCGAGTGGAATCCCAAGTGTTTTTACTTCCCCTACTTCATTATGGATCGGTTCCACGTAGTGAAACCTGAAAGCGTTACATTTATCCTAGAAGGTAACCAATGAGCAACATTGACATTTCAGGAGGATGCAAGGAAACATGCAGCCACCACCTGCTCATCAGCAGCAAGGCAGCACTCGCGTCCTGTCGATGCCACTGTCTTCGTATGACCTCGGAAAGTACCATACGAACAGTCCTCAGTCATCATCATCACCTAGCCAAGAGCCACAGTCAAACCCATCCGGAAATAGTGGCACCCCTATTGTGAAAAGCATAGGACCCACAACACTGATCCCAGGCACTTCAAGCACACTCACACCCATTGATCTCTCATCAGGGTTAGTGAAATTTATTTTAGTTTCTCCATTAATGTATTTGATTTGAATGTTGCTTTGCTCTGCATGGTTCTCGGGTTTCCACCACATTTCTTGGCTTTTATTGACTACAGTTGGAATGCCAGCAAACCTGTTGTCAGCTTAAGCCAAGAAGCGTGCTGAATCTCAAGAACCTGCAGTGACATTCGAATCTAACCTTTGGAAAACTCCTAATTAATGTATCTTGTATCAGTATTAATTATAATTGCTGATAACAAAAATCTTCATTTCTAATTTAAAATATGAATGAACAAATCTCATATGCAAAGGAAAATTCAACCTCTTAAATATTTACATACAGTGAGAAATCTTGCTTCTACATTGACAAGCTTCAGTCATGGTGCCAAACTATTTCCAAAGGAAACTGGTTTCATTCTTTTTTTTTAAGGCTTTCAGTTGTGCTCTAAAAATAAAGTGTGTGATGTATGTATTTCAGATTGCCCAAAATGGAAGGCAGTGCAAAAGAACCCAGTGAGGTACAGGATTTCTCCATGTCTTCTAGGAATAAACAGAAAAGTAAGCTCGATGATATGCTGGACAAGTTGATGAAGAGGAAAGTATGTGTAAGTTGATGTTATTGTCTTTGCTGGAATTGTTTTGCATGAGTTTTGCATCTGCTATGGAATATTAAGGGCCTCTATATACTATCTATTGTTATGGCAATAAGGAAATTATATTTTGAGCGGAATGATGGATGAACGAATAATAATTTTTTCTGTTTTAGGTGGAAGAATCTGCCGGTAAAGAGAAGAAGCGACGTAAGCTGGACGAAATAGTCCTCGGATTGTCCGCTGCCAGAGAGCAATCGCTCTTCTCAGAGGTGAAGAAGTCTGGCACTTCGATCACACCGATTCCAATGTCGGTTTCTCACAGTGTCCCACAAGGAACTGGTCACAAAGGTCGCCACGGTGCCATGTCCCCTCAGCAGCCATCAAATTCAAAACCTTTCACCATCACGGTGACATCGGTGCCTCAAGGTGGTTCGAGGCCCTCTCCCCAGTCAGTGCATGGACAGTCTGCACCACCGAAGCCTCCCCAGAGGCTCCCCATCCCCGCAGGGGGGCGTTCTCACTTGGGAGGTCAACATCCCTCGACATCGCCCTCGCATCCGATGCAACAGCACAGGATGGCTCCTTCCCCTCAGTTGCGTTCATCACAGTCCACATCACAAATGCCTCAAGCCCAGATGCAGCAGAACCAACGGAAAAATGTGTACGAGTCAATGTTGGCAGATCTTGGGAGGGTCGCTGACTTCTCTCGCTTGGGGGGGTCGTATTCACATGAAGCAAAGGTGAGTTCCTTCATCCCCAACATCCCTGCCTCTCCAAGAGCTTGTCACTTGATGTGTGTTCCCCATCACTCTGTACTATTTCGACTCTCCAATATTTGACTTCATTTCTGGTAAATGTATTTTCATATCATCATTTTTTCATAAGCCTCATTTCTCAACTCTGGATTTAATTCCAGGGGACGTGATATGTAATATTTTTTAAGTATGACATAATATTCCATTCAGTTGGACATCAAAACTTTTAGCTCCCATGATATCTAGGCTTGTAGCAGTAATTAGTGTAGAACATTTTTATCTTTCAGGCTTATTTGTCATGAATATGGAATGAATTTAATCTGTTTTTCATTGTAGGACTATGTAACAGATTTTTGACATTTTTATGAAAGTTACTAACATGTAGTGCTGCTCCATGAATGTCAAATTAATCTCATTGCCCTAAAAAAACTGACTCTTCTCAATTGTCTTTATCATTCAATCATTCATCACTTTATTGCATGAAGCTAATTTTGGATAAGTATATTTTATTTGCATTAAAAGATTTGTCTTTATGATGTGTGTTCCATTTAACATTGTTTCCCCATTCCTAGTAGGAATAAATCATTATGCCAAACATTCTAAAGTTTTAATTTGAAACATCTATTTAGCTCACAGGTCAGATCTTTTATTGTTACACATTTCACAAGTTTCTTTATTTTTGTCTTTCATTCTTCAACTGATAAATCATTCCATTTTCATATACCATTTTTCGCCTGACATCATTTAGCATACCATCCATTAAGCTTTTTCAGCAACAGGCATCGGTTGTAATGTGGCAAAATTGACGAAGTAAAAGCTCCTACCTTGAATAATTGTTGAAGTATATACCTAATATAGGGGAGAATGATGTTGGGATAGTTAAATCACTCCAATCTGTTTCAATTTATCAAATTTGTTTGATCAGGTTGCGCCTGTTTTTATAACGAGTTTTCACTGTGACACGACCCTTGTGCCTCTTTGGTTCACCAATTGAAATGCATTGGAAAGTCAAAATCTTCTGTGATTTGTAGAGTTCCTCCACCCCTGCTGGTCAAGGATTTGTAAGAAATGCTATAGATCTTTGGCTTTAAAAGGCTCAGAGTAGCACTTGTAACACAGTGCCCTGTGGAAAATTCACCACTCAGGTTTGTAAGCGTGTGTAAGAAGAATATAGTTATAATAGGTAAACTTCAGTAATACCATGGTTTAATTTTCTTCGTAGTCTCTGGTACAAAATTAATTTTATTTTGGGATTCAGTTATTATTATTGTGTTAAGTTTTTTTTGTTTCTGCCCACCAAGTAATTAATTCATTATGATTCTCCCCCTTAGTAAATTTTCAGTTTATTTCTTAACCAAAATATTCCACAATAGGTTAACAAGTGGTTGGCTGAGCATACGTCTCTCATTCCCGAGCGATGCCATAATGTGCCTCAGCATGCAGCAGGTGGAAGTGCAGCATCGGCTGCACAACTTGTAGATCTACAATCATCGGTTAGGAGACGACGGCAACGCCCAGACCCTGGTCTTCTCGATTGGAAGAAGCTGTCCGGGGACGAGAATATTTCTGTCATTAATCGTGTAACAGGGAAGAAGGTGAGGTTTGAAATTTATTATTTGAGCATTCGGGACGACTTGGTTATGGTTAGGATCATTCTTAGAAAAGGACCGATGGAAAGGTAAACATGCCTAGCAGCGGTTGAGTGCTGTTGAGGTCATTGTCTAGGTGATGGGTGCCCAACATTGGTGCAGTGGCACTAACCGTACAATTAGATGTACGCATCTATAGGTACAAAATTTTTGCATTGGTCAAAGGTTATGCAGTGAAAACTCGTTTTACTTGAGCCTATTAGTAGTAGAAGCCATGTACTAGAATTGATAATGTGTAGCAGAAATTTAAAAAAATCACTGCAATCAGTATTTATTTTCCATGGATGTTCTAGGTGAGTAAGTTCACAGTACTGATAAACATGCTCAACGTGTATGCTCACAGTTTCATTTGTGTAAGTTATATGTATTTTTGATTGTTAAATGTTTCGTGAACTTGTGCCCCACTGCGGCACAACATATATTGGTCATCAGAGTTGGTTTCTATTGATGAAAGATGCTTAAGTGTGTTGTTGTAAAGAGAGCCTATTTTGATATGAATCATCATAGATTTATATTCATATTTCATTAATTTGCTGTCAAGTCTCATTAACAAAACTTTGTTTCATCAAATTCAAATTGCTTGTCACGTTCTTTAATAGAAACAACTTTGGAACTAATTCTTATTTCGTTTTAGGGGAGTAGAGTTCAAATGCTGGATTGCTGCTTCTTGGAAAGATATAGAATTAACTTGATGTTTTTGTTAATGCTTCTTTCTTTACCCATTCATCCCTTAATTTTCCTTGGATTTTCTGCCCTCGAATCCCTGTATAATTTTCCTAACGTTTTCATTTAGAAATTAATTTTTTATCTGAGGTTGTAGATTACTGTTCAAAATGAAATTTAGTCAGTTTGTTTATCGTTATATTTTCATTTCTTCTTTAAAAATTTCAGTTTAATTTATAAACAATTTAAAAAAATACAACTTCCTATATTATCTTGAATAGCATTTTTTTTCATTTGAAAGAAATTATTTTTGTACCTCCTTTTCAACATTGATAGTGTATTCCTTTAACTCTCTGAAGTTTTTATTCTGTTTCTTTGATCGTTTCATATTTTATTCACATTTCAGTGTTAGGTGTCTTCGGTAAAAGAAAATTACACACTCACCATTTGTTTGCACTGATCCACGAGCACTCTTCTCACTCTAATCACGATGACTTTAATGTTACTTTGATTAAGAGTGCATATACTTAAAAATCATAATAAATGCAAGTAACTTTAAAATAAAAATAAAGTGAAAATTTTCATTATTATCCCGAAGTCTCTTTGGAGTGATATTTTTAAAAAATCAGTCCATGAGGTGTAATGCGACATTTAATTGATCACATTCCCATCTACTCTCACTTTTCTTCCCCAGTTGTTTACAAAGTTCATAGATTTGAGATGGATTATTTTTTTATGGAATGGGAGGTATCCACTTTGGAAAATGATCCCAGTCCACTGCTTGATCTAATCGGGGATGGGCCTGTTGCCAGATGTCCTTGGCACTTATACTCTGGCAATTTCACTCCCTAGATTTCATCTGCCACATTTTCCCTGAATTCATCGAACTGCACATTTTTGCTTGACACTTTTTGAAACAACACGTATGAATTATATAGTGCCATGTTCAATGTATAAAAAAATATTTTGCGATAGCCTTTAACGTAGATGCGCACAATAGGAAAGGAGGCAAATTGCTGATCCTGTCGGTCTAAGGCTTAGTTCAATTTGCTTATTGCAGTCTAATGTGTGGGGGGCCACCTGTGGTTGGACAATGACAAGAGGTTCTCCAGAAAAATAAAGAATCACTAAAAACTTATATGACATTTTCATTGAAGAAAACAGAGAGAAACTTAGAGAAAATTAGTGGTCAGTTTTCCCAAGGACATTTTAATGTCCCTAATTAAATTGCTGGCCGGGCCAGACAGGTGGGCAGGGTATTGACCGCATGCTAGCCCAAAGGTTATGGGTTCGAGTCCCACTCAGGGCATGGGTGTTTTTATTTGTAAATGTAAAAGAGGAAATTACAGTCCTATTTTGCTTGAATAATAAAGACAGCGCTATTATTATCACTAATCTTTCATTGACTTGATTAGACTTTTCATAGACTTGATTCAGTCTTACAAATTTAGGAGAAACCTTTAGTCATTCTAGGTTTCTAATCTTTTATCAGAGCAACACAATAAAAAATAGCCTTATACCTAGCAAAGCAACCGGTAATTCAATATTGTAGGCCAGTTCAAATGACAACAGATTTTTACATTACAATCCGTTGTCACCAATAAAAGCTGTCACAAGATAAAGAGAGTCATCCCTTAGCTTTTTTTGGTTTTGCCGTTTTGTCAATATGTGATGACAGATTGTCTATCATTGTCAGTGTAGTTGGATAGCACAGTTAAGATGTAACTTAAGATGTGTCTTAGCGATATTGTAACATATTCTTCATGAAGATCACTCAGTTAAATCCTGATATGAAAATTTGTTTTAACTGTTAGATGTTGTGTGTGAAATGTTTCAAACCATAAAAATCAAATATCCACTTCTGACATTGCCTGTTCTTTAATTGAGAACCTCATTAGTTTTGCTATGAAAACTCCCTGTACTGATTACAGTCCAATATAATTTATTATTTTTTATTTATTAGGGTTAAATAAAAATACTGTTGATAAACTTGGGGAAACTTTGGTGTCACTTAATTTCATTTTTCACTTTACTAAATAAATCTTAGGGACAAGTGCATCCTCCAACTTGCCCTCATAATCCAAGCAGTCAATATAAAGCCTCAAAAGAAATATCTCTTTTATCGGATTATTGTAAATGGTCCTTGTTAAGATCAATTTTAAATTTGTTGACAATTCTGATAAATTTAAAAAGTAATAGAGCTGCAACCATTGCTAGAACATTCTATAAAAGTCTCCAATGTAATTTCAAAACACTATGCAGCTAGATTTTAAGTACTGAGAAACTTAAAAATGATTGGACCAAGAAGTTGCTTTAAGTTGTTGTGGGGAAAAAGATAGATGGTAAAAGAGACTGTGCACAGTGACAATATTAACACACAACCCAATAAATTTTTAATAAGAAATGCATATGCATATTAATGCTCAACTTCAGGAAAGGATTTCTTGACAAAAATCTTCCCCTCAATTCAACTTCCTCTCCTTATTTTTTAAAATAGTATTGGTCTGTGTTCTACTGCACTTAAAATTTCAGTGATTTTTTGCTGAAACTCCTTTGTTTTTCAGTTTCTAGAATAGCATTCCTTCTCTCTTCCAAATGTATCAAAACATAACTAAGGTTTGGTTTTCTTTTGGGGGGGGGGGAGAAGAAAAATGATACATTACAGAGATGACTCGAGAATAGGTCACCCTTAATTGGATGAGGAGACAGAGGATAAGTGAAGGACTCACATAAATTCAACCATATAATCATTACCTTTTAACTGAATATTTAATTATCAAAATACAGTCCAATCCAAGTTCTTCATTTTCAAACCTCCAATCATCTCATTGCATAAGAGGGGACCCCTTACTAATGATGGTGAATTCCTGGAAGCTAGCCTGACTGGTTGCTGGATTAAGTTCCAGCTCCCCCCCTCACAACCCCTTACGCACCAAGAGTTCTGTTCCCTCACAGTTCCCCTTTATAATAAAGCATTTCCCCTCCCTCTTCACTTTTATGGAAAACGTTTTTTGTGGACTTAAAACCTAAAAGCCATATGAAAATGACTACATTCAGGAACAACACTGACCTGTCCTCTGCATTCAGAGGTCACCTGCTTTCCTATTCAGGTAGGAAGACTGCTGAGCATTAGCCAAGCATGAGGTGACCTCCGAAATGAGGTCTAATTACTCTCATGAGAGATATGGTTGGTCCCAGAAAAATAGTGGCTGCTTACCAAGGTGGCCATGGAGACAGGTTTCAGAGTATAAGTGCAAGGTTATCACTTACTATCATTTGAAATCACAATATCACTCTCCCCATATTGTGTCCATGCTTTTTGATATTTTTTGTACCTTTCATTTCTCTACAAAAAGCTTTGAAATTTATAATACAAATCATTCATAAAATCATAGAGAATTCTTTATTATTGCTTGGAAAAGGCTTGTGCAAGGTTTCTAGAATACGGTGCCTCCATTCTTCATTTCTGTTGGAATATATCATGTTACTGTATTGTGATTCATAAATCTGCAACACTTATGCAGCCTCCTGCTTACAATCATTAAAACTCTCTACCTTGTAACAGATGCAACTGGAAACATTCCATTGCTAGTTAAGGTACTCTAGTGAAAGAATGCCATCTGCTTACAGATTGTCATGTTCGTTGATGTGAATTCACATACACAGGCGTGAGAGTCGATGAAATATTATTCTAAAGTTTTGTGTGTGCAATTGAGGCAATCGTCTCTCTCTCTCCGCCCTGTAGATCTCTGGGAATAAAGCACCCCAACTGAAGAGGCTGGGAGCCTGGTTGGTGGAGAACCCAATGTTTGACATTGACCCCAAGTGGGCAGACTTGGTGAAGGAAAGGGGGAACCTGCCTCGTGACCTCCAGAAACGGCTTCCCCAAGGCATCAGCGTGGGAGCCGCAGCGCCATCGGCGAGCACCAGTTCGCCCGTGAGTGGAGACCAACGGAAGAAGGGACCCGGGAGACCGATGGGCTCCCATTCGGGGCAGGTGGGGAGCTCCCACGGTCAGTCCAACCCAACGTCCTCGAGTGGCCACTCTTACCCGGTGTCTTCGGCTCCCCCCTCTTCCGTGACATCATCCCCATCCATGTCATCCCTCGCCGCGGGCCTCTCAAGCTTGAGCCCCGCCCTCCTCTCCGGACTGGGTCTCGGTGCCTTCGACCCAAAGAACAATCCTCTGTTAATGCCGTTTGGTGGTGGTGGTGGTGGTGGGGGTAGTGGGTCTAATTCAGCCGCCGCTGGCAACATGCCCGGGTTGGGAGCGATGGGTGGTCTTGCTGGACTCGGTGGCCTCGGTGGTGTTTCGAATCTCAGCCTTGCCAATTCACTCTTTGCTAATCTAGCAGGACTGAACCTTCCCTCCATGGATACGTCACAAACGGATGGGGCATCGAGAGGTTCGGGTGGTGGGAAGAGTAGAAAATCGGAAGGCAATAAAGGCGCCAGCAATCCCAACATCCCCACCTCCTCTGCATTTCCCTTCTTCTTCCCCAATCCCAGCCTCTTGTACACACCCCTCGGGCTCGGTGGCCTCAACCCTTTCTCGATGCAGCCCGGCATGTCTCCCGCGTACGAAAGCCTGGCACAGCAGTGTGGGTTATTGAACGGAGTGAGTACTTCATCTGCGACCTCGACCTCTAACACTTCCTCCACTCCCACGGCAGCGGGCCGACCCCTCGGCACACAAAGTAACCGTGGGCGTCCCAGCTTGGCTTCGAACCATCGGCACCGAGCGCGAGAAGCCAAAGAAGCACTGGAGAAGCAACAGAGACACTTGCAGAGACTGCTGAGTGCCCAGGGGCTCCTCTTCCATCAAGGCATCAACATCGAGCCAGTGTTGAGCGAGGGAGCGGAGCAGGGCCTGGCGGGTAGGAATGGCGAGTCGTCGTCAAAGGCGGATCACGAAATGGGTGAGGAAAGGACAGGGAGGCTGCAGGGTGCAGAGAGTGGTGATGCCCGTGGTGGTGATGATGAGGGGGAGGCCATGGCGCAGGGTGGTAGGCGCCAGAGGTTGAGCCACGGCTCCTCGATTGGCTCGGGCAGTGGCATCGGAGGTGGTGTGGCGAAGCGGCCGAGGCCTGCGAGGCTCGAGGATGCCGTTAGCAAACTGAAGGAGAGTGTGGTGGAGAG
>WURS02000013.1:673887-684928 GCA_011762765.2 Rhinocypha anisoptera | reverse complement strand
AGGGTGCCTCCTCGTTCGAGGAGGGCGCTGAGGCATCCTCTCACCTTTCACCTCCGAGTGCCTCGGCAGAGGAGGATGGGGAGGCGTGACAATACTCTTGAAGTTCTCCTCTTTAGTAGGTTGACATTTTAACAGAAAAAGGGTGCATTGCTATATGCTAGGCACATAGCTTGTGTGTGTTGTCAGGTGCAAATGAGAAACTGGGGATGAGATTACCCCGAGTCTGCGTGTGTATGCATATTTGTGTTGTCTCCTTCAACATTAGGACCTGTCCGTTTTTTGTTCCTGCACAGTGTTCTTGTATCTTATTTTCCATTCTCCAAATCCCTTAAATTCTGTGATAGCAATTGGTCCATCATTGCTGGTATAAAAATGTATTGCTATTTGAGTTGGTTTTTCTTTTTTTATATAGTTCTTTCCCATTCCAATCTCCCTGCTATCTGCAGCTATTGTAGCTTTTTATTTTGTCACCCGAGGAATATGGTTGAATTTAAAAGGTTATATGAGTGTTTTGATCGGAAAGTGGTGGAATGAGAGTAAATCATGTATCACCCGAGTAGCATGACTACTGATCTTGCACTGGAAAAATGTAGTATGGCCATTTTTTCTATTAAACAGTTTCTGGGAGATAGTTTGGAATGCTCTTCCTAACATCATTGTAAAACAGTGATCATTGCTGATAAATTGTACATACATGCTGTGTTGTGCTGGCAGAAGTGAATAAAATTGTTCTTACTTGTTTGTATAGGTTGTAAAGGGGTATTATGATACTTTTGTTATTTAACCTGAAAGTAGTGATACATGAAAATGTTGCAGAAGTATTTATAAAAATATATATATTTTGCTGCTGATGTTACTCTTTTTCTATGTATTTTTATTTGTGCACTATTTATTGTATTTTGCATTTACAAGTTTCCCTAGTGTTACTGCTCGGACACATCTGCAATTAATCTTCTGGGAAACTTCATCAATGCCTCTTATAAAGCTGACAAAAAACCAAATTTCTTGATTGACTTCCAGTTCTGTTCAAAGCTCTAGAATATTTTGTACAAAAATAAGATGAAAAGCTTAAATTGTAATTTGGTGTCAATAATCATACCCTCACAGGTGAATGTTAAAATAAATACTCTTACAGTATATATATTTGGTGCAGATTTTTTTCTCCTGTTTTTGGTGTAAATGATGGTGGAAAACATGGGCAATGAAATAGTTATTAATTGGATGGTTTTGCTTGTTGTTATTAAGTTTTTGATGCCAGAGTTTCTCATCTTCCCTCTGGTGTTTTGTAAGATCTTTGCACCACCCAAGGAACCGCTTAAGATGGCAGGAACCATTGTTTCAAAATGGAAAGTCTTAAGATGTATTTGTATGCAAGGCAGTCCACAGAGTTTCTTTTCAATTCTGTACTTCTGTGGGTAGTAGACTCTGTTTTCTGAAATGGTGGGTTTTTTAGAGACTTTTACTTGAAGTTGAATACGGCTACATGAGTTACTAAGCATGTTATAATATTCTAAATGCTAAAGTCGTCTGTGATTAGATGAGTCTTGTTGTGACTGATTCCTTTTCTGTGTGACTTAGTTATAATGTTGTTTCCCCTGCTGTTCCAAAAACTTTCACATCATTAGATGTAGGTTGTCTTGTATTTGTGAGCTTGCTGATATGGCTTAAAATTGTGAATTACTTGATTCATATGAAAAAAATCAGTCATTATGACAGTCTAGTATGGTTGATATATCAAATTTGCACCAAGTTGTGAGAATTTTTTAAGATTTAAATTAAATACAAAAATATGAATGCTGTTTGATTTCTCATGCAATTCAGCCTCACCATAATTTTCTTAATTTTATTTTATATGCAAGTGCTTTGTTTTTTGTCTTTTTCAGGTAAATTATTCATTAAGTAAATGCTCTTAAAGATATTTTTTCCACAAACTTCTTAAAATCAAATTCTCGTAGGAATTTTGACATTCATTGTGAGAGTCACATAAATAATTTTTTAAACATAGACTTTTCTTTCATGATTATTAATCCTAATGGGAAGGAAAATATGGGAGTTGCTAAGATGAATAGTGTTACAGAATGGTCCGTCCATTTGAAGCACTAGCAATTGCTGTCTCCAATTAAATATTGATGCTCAGTTCGATTAAATACTAGATAAGGGAACATAAACCCTAATTTTAATGACTCATGCACCTAATTTTCTGTTATCTGCATCAGTGATGACAATGCCAATCTAAGAATTCATCCTGGAGTTTTTCATTTCATCACCCATCTCTCAATATGGGTCCATAAACTTTTATTCAGTCTAAGAAACTAGTCCAAGTTAGTGAATATTGGGGGTTCAATGGTCGAGAGGTATGGCAAATTGAACCCATGCAATGCACGTTGAGGACACAACAATAATAGCATGTATGTACTTGAGTATAGTTTGACCCTAGTTTTACATTTGGGAACCCAAGATTTTCATCAAAGTCAACTTTTTAAATAAAGCCAAAAATCGTTGGTCATTTATTGATCTTTATTTTCCACTGCTGGATATAAGTATACTGGACCAAACTCTAAGCATCTTATTTTTACAATTTTGCTGCTTGAAAAAGAAATTATTTTTCATACTTGTTACCTGAGAGATGAGAAATACTCATGCTGCTAAATTTCTTTATGCAAAAGTTAAGTTCATAAGGCATAAATTAATGACTTATGTTTCCATTTGATTGACAGAAAACATACTGTTAAAAACCAACTTTTGTAGCATGAATTTTTCAGTGTATTGGGTTATTACGTATGAACTTTAACAATTTTTTATTCTTTGCCTATTTATTGATGCTCCATTCAATTATTGAGAAAAATACAATTTCAGTGTATTTTGACTCAGCTGCTCCAATATGATGTTAGGAGGATATGGATAAAAATAAAGGCAACATTTTTTTAACACAAGATAGGATTTAGATTAACATAACTATTACAAATTCTCCTAATTGATCATAATGTATGCCTGTTTCAATTATTTTGGTTAGATAACTATATTTTTCTTACTGTATTTCCAGGTAGAATTATGGTATTTTGGAGCTATGATATGATCCCTCAAAATTTATTATTAATGCATGGTTGAAACCATGACATTTTTTCCCAATTTTTGGTCTTACGAATTCGGATTATTCATGAGAAGACACAGTATCAATCAAGGTGAGTAATGTTTCTTGAGTGATTTGTAGTAAGTTGAACAAAGCTGATGATGAATTACTCTCAATGCATGTGATTGTCATTTTGTAGAAATGATGCATTAAATTAGTAGCCTAGTGCTTCTCATTTGTTACGAAAGCATCTTAAAACCAATGAAACTCATTCAAATGTTTTACATCTAAGTTTGCATCAGCTTAGTAGATTAAATTTAAGAGAACAATAGAAACTTTACTCTCCAGTGGTTTTAAGAGACTATAATTTCCAAGTTAATATTTTGATAACCTCTTTCCACTTTGTGTTGTGGGTATTTATGGGATTAGGAGGAGTGATAGCTCAAAATAATTCACTGTTTGATTTCTATGACCCCAAATGACACAGTTTGGGTAAAATTTCGACAAAGGGCACAGTGTGAACCTTTCGCCTCTGTTGTGTGAAGTAACAAGCTCCACCACAAGGTTGCAATGTAATACCCAGTGTTATAAATGGTTTATGTCAGCGATGCATATTGTATCAAATTTTTCATTTCTGAAGGGAGCAACTGTGTTGGGGGAAAGCCCCTCCATAGGTGGTTGTCCAGTTAAATGTGTGGTGACGCCACTGTCCACCCCTCTTCTGTCACCTCCACTGGTATCTCCTCTGAAATCATTTGACTCGGACACGTTCCTCACTAATGAATTGACTTGTGTCGAGTGTATATGTCAATTAGGAGAGATTATTTGAGTCTACATATACATTCTCTCCCACAGGAGTGACAAGAAAAAAGAGACGCGCATGCAATACCTCTGATCATTTTGATGGCTTAGCCATTTTGCTCGTGGGATAGAAGTAGGTATACTATATACATATCTTTGTTAAAGTTTTTTTTTACATCTCATGCTTTCTCCTCTTATAATTTCGTTGTCCTCAACATCATGCAATTCCATGTTGCCATGCCGAGCCTACAGGGTTTGAATAAAAAATAATGAGACCAAATTCGGGAAAAAAATTTATTTATGGCTGCAGAACATTGGAATTATTCACAGTAGGACCCTTGGGCATCTATAAGCTTCCTCCAATGCTTGAAAGTCCTTTTCTCTGAAATTTTCTTCAAGCAGCATGTCGAAGCCACTTTGACCTCCGCTCCCATTGTGGCATCCTTTGAGGCCCATCTTCACTCGGGAGAAATTCTGCTGGAGCCACATCGGCATGAGGGCTGAGGAAGCATTGTGTTGCGATTCTGGTCCAAGTAGTGGTTGGCCACGAAGCAGTTGATGCAACTTCCAATGAGCAGGTCTTGGCACAGATTTCTCTCATGTGCAGATCCTCCCTAATGATTGTATTGACACAGTCGTAATCAATTTCTATGTTGTGTGCTGAAATCATTCTAACACTTTGACCACCCATCTTGAGTTCACCACACACGCACACATTGAACCTTGTCCTCGTATACGGGCGTCTCCTTCGAACGGGGTTTGTCTTCCACTCACACTCTCGACCATCTTTGGAACACTTGTGCCAACTCAAAAACGATAGATTTTGATGGACTTTCACTCTTAAATACACTGATGGATCATGGCCAGTGTCTCCATAGCCGATTTTCTGGGTCCCACACAGAATTTAATGGCATAGAGCAGGGGTCTCCAAACTACTGGCCACATCCAGCCCGTGGAGACCTTTATATCTAAGGAAAATATAACGGAAATTTACGTGTATATTGCCTAATGCAGCCCTCGGGTTGAAAAGTCTGGAGACCCCTGGTGTAGAGCACTGTTCAACAGAACATTGCATTTTTTTTAGCTTTGACCGAACCTAGACACTAAAGTGACAATACAAGACATATGGAAGCTTGTAAGCGGGTGATGCTCGGTACATTTTGAAACTGACTTTCCCCTCCCCATCCTCTTACCCACCTAGAGCTAGCATGCTGTGATGCACAGTCGCTTGAGAAAAAATAGGTCTCATTACTTATACAAACCCTGCATTGGTTTATTTTCTGTGTTGTTATGTCACCTTAAGCGCTTTGTCTATTGATGGGCACGATACTTGTCCCAATGGGGTGGGGCCCATACTTTCCAAGGATCATTACATTTGCTTGTGTCAACATTTGGAAAACGAAATTGAGGTGGTTTCCTATTACATTTCCCTGCTGGTGATTTTACATCTGCACACCCCTATAAGCCTGGTGGTCAGATGTATTTGCAGCTACCCCACCAAGGAACAGACACTGCATGGACCACCTTTCTTTCATCTGGCCACTACTCTTAGACGCAGGTGACCCTACTAAGAGCGATTTTCATTATTATTCATTGTTCATTTTATTATTATTCCTGATGGTACAATTCCAGGGTTCTTTGGAACAACAAAGCCCTCCCAACTTGTCAAGATGGTAAACCTTGGGAAAGGATGATGAGAGGGAAACTTAGTGCTTGGTGAGAACTGATGGTGGCCAGGCACATTGCCATGTGTCAAAGGCAGTCTGAGAGTGGATGCTGTGGGCATTTAAGTGGAAGCAATGTTAAGCCACTGGTTATGGGAACAAGACTACATGTACTTTGTAGAGGAATAATTTTCTTTTTCATTCCTCTTGTGTTGTTTCATAAATAGAATATACAACCTTGAATCTGTTCCTCAGTTGCTTATTAACTTAGGATCTTGAAAGCATGAGCAATAAGCTTGTATTCTGAGAACTGTTCTTTGGTCATTTTCCCTTGGTTACCAGCTTCTCCTTTGACGGGCCGGGCTGATGGAAACTTGGTGTTACATAAATAAAAAATATTGCAAAACCACATTTTAAAACTGACTAAAAAGTATGAAATAATTTCTCTTATCCTCATACAGATTTATAACCCCATACAGATTGTCCTGAAAAGTTGTGATTTTGTGTTTTAATAGTTTTTAAAATGTAAAATTTAAAACAAAAAAGTGGGGCGCATGCAATCAATGATGAACGGGAGTGTTGGGGGTTGCTGTCGTTGAGAAAACGAAAACATATACTTAGGTGAACTATTTATGCATCAATTATTTATAGCATGTGCTCCACCTTTTTCATTTGTTCATTCATTCATAGAACTTCTGGCCACTTGGTGTGACTATCAATTACCACAAGAAATAACCTATTTAGGAAAGGTCCAGCCAAGTCTATGTGAAGCCTTTGCCATGGTCTTTCTGCCCAATCCCAACACTTTACTGGTGCCCTATTAGGGGCAGGCTTATTGATCAAACAAAATTCACATAACCAGATTCTCTAAATCCTCATCTAATTTTGACCACCACACACATGTTCTTGCAAGGGATTTTAATTTAACTATACCTAAGTGTCCTGAATGCAACTCTTTCAGAATTTAGGCTGCAATTCCTCTGGAACCACTACTATATTACCCCACATTAAGCATTCCTGTTCAATCATCAGCAGGTGCCTTTTCTCACTTTATGGTTTAAAATCTTCCCTTACCTCCTTTGGCCAACCAAAAAAACAAAATTCAACCACTAGTCCAACCAACTTATTTGCTATCAATGCATTTCTAATGGTCTTTGCAGGGACTGGTAGGAACTCCTTTTCCCCAACCTCAAGATATGATATTTCTTCTATCCTATGCTGCATGTTCTCCTATAGAACCATTTCTCAGATGTTATTCAATTACAGTATTATGAATGTACCACTTAGTAGAACCACAGAGAGTAAGGCCTTGGGAGTAATTTGTACTTGTTCCCTGACCTTTGATAGACACACAGATAGTATTGCATAAAGAGCTAACAAAGTTTTAGGACATATTTCAAGGTTCACTAGGGACTTCCAAGATATAGCTTGTATCAAAAGACTGTTCACATCACTTGTGTTACCGATATTAGAGTATGACTGCATTGGTCCCCATTTTACAAGTGCCATATTAACAGACTTGAAAAAATTCAAAGGTGATTTTTGAGATTGTACATGTGTAAATGTGGAGCTGATCCTAACAATATTTCTTACAATTGATGCAAATAATTTCTTAGGCATATTAACTCTAGCATCCAGGTGCATTACAGCAGATATTATGTTCCGATATATAAACTGTTAAATAATTTAATATCCAGTTTTGATAATAATAATACTTTATTGTTCATAGTGGTTAACTACATGCCAGCATAGAACTCGTTACATTTAATAATAATTCTTTATTCCATTTGGTCATACAGACATGGGAAGGCATCAATAATATACCATAAATAAGCAAACACACATAATTATACACGGTTACAACACACAATTAACTGGAAGAAATTGTTTCAGGCGTTACTTTATGGAACTGATTCATGACTTCAAGAAAACAAGACTTTGTAGTTCCACATAAAAATTATCATATTATCATTATCATTATCCATATTTTATGTGGAACTACAAAGTCTTGTTTTCTTGAAGCCCAGACCGAATGGTTACATTGTCTCATGGGAGGCTGCCCTGCCTTCTTGGTGTTGTCCCATCTGGCGCTGCAACATTGTCCCATGGTGACTTGGCACCCGATTGTGTGGTGGAGAGGGGCCACCGTCATCGAAAACTGCATCGCAGGTGCGGGAGTTCATGAGGTGCTACAGCCACTCCCCCCCATAGACCTTTCGCGGTGATGTGAAGGTAGTGATTAGCCTATAATTTCAGGCATAACTATGTGGAAGTCCATTTCTGAAAATTAAGAAAAAATCTTAGTGGAAAAATACGTAGTACGTAATTCTTATTTCTCGGAATGATTATCACTCAGTATCAGCATCATTGTCAACTGCCCCTTCTTCACCACAAATCTGCTGGGAGGTAATGTTGAAATGTGCTTTAAACTTTGTCATCCAACCTAATGAGGCTTTGAAACCCTTGACGTTTTTTTCAAGAGAAATTTCTTCCACTTTCTGAATTAAAATAAAAAATAATTAATAATAAACATTGACAGGTAGGTTTTCTTGACGACATTTGCAAAAAAAATCATACACGTCATTTTCAATGTCAATCAATTTAGTGCCTCGCAGGGTTTTCATCTTGAGTGATATTCCTTCTGCCGCTTTCAATTGAATTTTTTCACGGTTACTGAGAATGGTGGAACGTGTGAATAAAGAAACTCCAAAATTTTTGGCCACTAATGTCTTGCTAATTTTGTTCACTTCAACTTCATTTATCATCTTTAGTTTATCATCCAAAGATTAGACTAGACTTCTTCAGTACTGATGGATCCATTTTTCACGAATTTTGCAGAACTTGTTCCAACTGTAATACACTCCTTGAAGGTTTAAGTAGCGAGGATGCCTTCACACCGGTCAAGTTCAGACTGACCTGTCTCTCAGCAGTCCCCAAATGTCTAAAAATGCTGACTCTTACGTTTCCTTTGTTTGTCCTGGGGGCATATAGCTTACAAGTGGGAATTTGTGGCTGCTTTCAAAACACAATCTTGCTCGCTGCGAACATTCTCACCACGTCAACAATATTACTTCGGGAAGCTGTTTGGTGAGTGAGTATTATCCAGGAATTGTACCGGAGCCCCTATTGGGTGAGTGACCTTCAGAGGGACAAGATGCACGAGATGTTGGGGAGAGGTAAAAGGGAAGAAGAAATTCCTTCGCTCATCTTTCTTTTCTTCCCTTTCACCCTCCCTTGACCTATCATACTCCTTTAGAAGTGCAGTAACCCAGTGGGAGTTATGTACTGTCAACCCAGTTAAATAGCTTATGAGACGTATCCAATGTATATATTTTAGTTCTTAATCTCTTGGACTCAGTACATGTGGCAAAGCTTCCTGATTTATAATTCAGTGTCGGGCATAGCCGAATGAATGCAGTTATTTATGTGGCAGACTTCGTAATAAAGTTTATTATGTACCTGTGGGGACCGGAACTTAGGATTGTTATTTCATAATATTGTTTCTTTAGCATACATTTAGATAGCCTTTTCGTCGGGATCAATAATTAGGTTTGCAAGAACGAAAACTTAGTATAAATGTAGTTTGTGATAAGGAGAGTGTACTGTATATATGTATGTGTGCGTGTGTGTGTATATATATATATATATATATATATATGTGTGTGTGTGTGTACAAATAAACTAAAGAAATACTTATTTTTAATCTTCAGCATCTACACAACCAGATTCATCAGAAGGAGTAGGAATGAATATCCCTCCTCTTTCTTCTGATTAAGGGAGTTACTTTGCAGTTTAGTAAACTGTTTACGTCTTATGTTACAAAGCATACAATCAAATGGAATGGAATGAAAAATTCTTACTGCACAGTTACTTCTCACAGACCACAAGGCCTCATTCCAGGTAGCGATACGCTTCACTTGATATGACACAGAAAGAGAGCTCTGCTGCTGAAATTCACTGAGGGCTGTAGGTGATGATGATGCAAATGTGGTGTTGGCTACAAAAGACAAAATCTATGAGTTAGTTGCACAACATAGGATGATTTATGTTATTCTTCCAAAAAGTGAGAGTGCCAATAGGAATAACGTCTTATTTATTAGTTTTAAGTCTTCTATAATGCAATAATTGTAACAAATATCAACTAGTTGAATATTGTGTATCTTTTTCCAACCAACATTAAAATTATTTCAATAAATATTATTACAGCTCTTCCCCATTGCCTGAAAGTGAACAGATGAAACCAAAACTGAAAATTCATGTTTTCCCGTAGAAATATAATGGAAGGTAAATGATGAATACAGCATTTGAATTTCTTTTTTGGCATAGAATTTGCTTGTAGATTTGCAATCATTTTGGACGTGAATCTAATTTTTTTCCATCAGTCCAGCATTTATAACTGAAGCAAGCATCATACCAAATATTTATAAATATCATAATATGCATATGTTAATATCAATGGAAATAACCTTTGAAATATATTGCCAGAGAGAAAATTTGTAATTCTGATGGTAAAAATCATCCTTCATTATCACCCCTTAGGGCTATGAAAAAAATCTACTCACATATCAAGTTATTCATTTTCCATTGCCAACATACACTGAAAAACATCATATATGTTTATCATTTCATATTTTCAGTCAAACTTTAATAGAGAGGGATGGAGGCAGAATGGTATATAAAAATAAGCATAGAAAATATTTACATAAAAAACATACATGAGCACAATTATATCAAAAAATATATACACATATATACATAAATACTCACAAACACAAGAAATCAATTTCATGAATATAAAATACATAAAATCAAAGCTACGAACATGAATACAAACAAACAGAAAACAGGATATAAACCAGTTACCTCACTGGTAGGGTAAACGTCCTCTATTGCCAACCTCGAAGTTGCGGGTTTGAGTCCCAACTAGGTGCATTTTTCCATATCCACCTAGGGCATGGATATGTTTATTTTGTCAATGATATTAAAATGTTATAGTGTCCACTGTTATTGCCCTCTTAGTGCTGTGTGTGGGTGATTGTGAAATAAATACATAAAATACAAATACAGTAGAAGTCCGCTATAGCGAGTATGGCTTATAACATATCACTATAGCAAGTGATCATTTTGAGTTGGTTGGTCCACATGTTCAAACAGAGGGAATTCCACTGGTTATTACGAGTGGTCACGTCTGCACTATCGCTATAGCGAGTAGATTACACTATTGTTTTTGTTTGGGCTGCATAACTCGCAGGATCAAAAAAACATTACATTGTCATGCCTCGCGAATCTACATTTTAATGAAGACTTTACGAGAGACTTTGTGGTGATTTTACGAGAGAAGACTTTGTGATTTTATCCCACAGACTTTCCTGGGGAATGACTGAACAACTTATGTTGGAATCTGTTCTCCTGTCTGTCATTTTGTGGTGCTATTTCATCCTTATAGCCGATCAATCGTAATAAAAGAACATATGGAGTGAGGAGCTAGACTTGTAGACAATGCAGG
>WURS02000013.1:651177-673787 GCA_011762765.2 Rhinocypha anisoptera | reverse complement strand
CAAAATAATTGCTCCTGCCAGTGAAGCTCTAAGGGTCATTGGAACACACAAGCCCTTCCACCACGTCAAGCTCGTAGTCCATGGGGAGGGGTATTATGGATAGTTCATCTTATTGTATGGAGATGGAAAGTTAGCCTTGTGAATTGACATTTTTCATCCATTGATTCAAGGTTTCTGTGCATTATTTCTTAACACATTTAGTTAAGTACAAGATGTATGATTTTTCTGGCTACCATGACTATATTTTATCACAGGTAGATAAGGTGAACTGGCTCCTCTCAATGCCCTATTCAAAATATGAGTGAGTAATCAATAAGATATTCACTTGCCAATGTAAAAGCAACCATCAGATCAGTTAATATGGAGAAGGTTCATGTGCAAATGAAATCCAGGAAGGATAGAAGGAAAGCTTATCCCTTTTTCCATGAAAATCAGATATATGTACCCAAAGTTTTACAGCCCTTGATTCTGAAAATTGGATTCACCCCACATGCTTGAAAAATGGAGATGGTCAAGAATAGCTATTCGATCTTCAATGCTGGCAATGGATCATAATTTGTTACCTCCACCTAGTTATATTTAAACGACTACAACTGCTTCATTGCAGAATGATTCTTATCTTTAACTCCACAGTCAAAGAGTTAAATGATTGTTTTGTGTGGTTTTATGGTTAAACTCACTCTTGAAAAATCCTTTTTTTTATCCCAAGCAGGACCTTTAATTATATCATCAAAGACATTAAATTCTCCCATGTCGAATTCCATTGTTCAGTAACGTCAGTGTGAAATATTTTTTGCTTACTTTAGCACATACTGCATGAATTATTTTTCTTCCTTTCTACCACTTTCTTTTATTAAATATATCAGTAATTGAACAGTCTCCATTGCTGCTATGTGCCTTCATCAGTTTTGGTCCTTGTTTAAAGTACATTGAATTGAGTAGTGATTTTGTATGAAAGATATGTATCAGTAGAAATCAAACAATCCCAGTCAAGAAAGTTCTCCACCCCTTGGTACATTAAAAATTTAAAATCTCAATCCTTTAGTGGAATGTAGTCAGAGTTGTGTGACTAATAGTTTTTGAACCACTTATTCTGTGCCAACAAATGGCATATAATTGCCTATAAATTTTGTACTGAGCATTTAAAAATGCATTGTACTGCTATTAGTCTTAAAATGTCATATAGTGGTCATTTAATGTACTTATGGTAAAAAACTTTCTTATTCATTATTCATTTCAGATTGTATATTTTACCACACATGAGGCATTCAAATTTTTTGGATTCTGAAAAAATTCCCTTCCTCCTCATAAAAAGAAGCAAGGCTAATCACTCACCTGTGTCCTTGGGATTTATTGTAAAGGAACTGGATGCAATTGCTGAAGCCCGTTTCTGCTGGAGTGGTGTAAGGTACTGCACTTCAACCTCCCTTTTTACTCCTGACAGTATCTCCTCTGCAGACTGCTCCAGGGATACAATATGAGGTTTGGGACCATTGTGCGTTATTGGGTAGAACACCTGTAGTAATTGATTGCATTTGTATGGTGTGTTAGGCTCCTGCTTAAAATTATGTCCATAAAAAGTAACTAAAATATAATTTTTTAATTAAAAAAATTCACATGAGTAGAACTGAAATTTATTGTTTCAAGTTCCAATTTATGGAATATATTCTTTATGAAATTAGTAAACACTAGGTTATTTGATGAGATATATTTAATTGCTCATGGTATTGGTTTCAATGACAAAAAGTATTATCATTAGGTAAAGCTTTGTTATTGAAACCTGGCTCATAAATGAATAAAAATTACTGGGGAATAATAGTCTTTTCTCAGCCCATATGGAGTAAAATTTTTAGGACAAAATAGCCATATATTTTCACTTATGAGAAATCAGGAAATACAATACTGTAACTTCTTACAACTTCTATAAATGGTATGAATTTACAGAACCCCATACCTATAGGTGCAACAGATTTTAACTTTTTTAAACAGTTATTTTGTGGGTCTTTGCCATAATTTAAAAATTACTATCTATATAGTTAGGTCATATGCTAAAAATCTCACTAATGACATAAAATGACACTAATGAATGTTCTGTTATAATTAGGTGAATCGTTGTGCACAGTCTCTGGTGCATCCCAGCCATGTTAAATATCCAGCTGCATCATATAACTTTCATTCATAACTTTTTGAGTTGTAGTATTTGTATTTATAGAGTGCTTTGACAGCTGTGGTCATTTCGAACCTTTAAATCATAGAAAAAAATCCATCTGAATAAACAACACCCATGCCCTGGGCAGGACTCAAACCTGACCTTTGGGTTAGCCAGTATAACTTTTTAATTAACTACATTAAGATGAACTAGCTTAATAGTTCATTGTAGTTAACATCTCATCAGTCAGTTCAAAAATTAAATCATGTGGTTTTCTAAATTTAGTTATGGTTTTAATAGTTCTTTTCAGTCAACACTGTCTTGTGCATCTCTTTTCCAATAAACTCTCTCAAAGTTCTCTGTAAAGCCTTGTCCCATTGGTCTGGTGGTCCTCTTCCTGACCTTTAATAGTCTCTAGGGTTTCATTCAAGAACAAGTTTTGTCCATGTACTGTCCTTTGTTTGACCTACATGTTCAGCTTACTCCCATTTCAGGATTGCTAATTTTGAGTGAGATCTGTGAGCTTTGTAATTCAATGTTATATTATCTGCTCTTTCTCTATATCTGCCTCTCCCTGACAACCCTAATAATATTATTTCTTAGATAATGTAACCATAGTATATAGGGAATATGATATAAACTGAATGAAGATTTTTAAACTCACATTTTTGGGTGATGAACAAAATCTCTGTCAAAATAATGAAATAAATACAACCTGAAGTTAAACAAGAATAAAATTTCAATAATGGCCCTGTAGGGCCTGGTGTCATTAAGTAAATAAGTCATGAGTAATAGTAAGAATTAATAATATTAGTATGGGTAGAGGGATGCTTTGAAACATGGAATAATTGAACTATACATACATAAAATTGGCGGCAAAATCACTAGCAATGGAAGAAAGATAAAAATCACAGTTGTACATGCAAAAAGACTTTTTAACAAAAATATGACAAAGAATATGTCATCATACAAGGAACTTCATTATACTAACATGCATTTGAAGTTTAATTTCTTATGGATGTGACACACAGATAATGGCAACAACAGTGAAAATAAAATTAGAAAAAGTGGAGAAGTGCTAAAGAAGAATGCATAAAAATATAATGGGAAAATATGGTGACAAACAAAAGAGTCAGTGAATAGAGAAACTCATGAAAGACAGAAGAGGAGATTATGGATGGGGCACATTCTGAGGCATAATGAAAACTATATTGGAAGGAGCCCTAGAAAGAATAAAACTAGTTTTGCCTAGGATGATCAATGAGAAATAGGTGATGTAAAATGGCAGCACTCTTAACTATGAAGGGCTAAATGTATTGGCTGTTCAACTTGAATAGATGCTGAGGAAAAAGTACAATTCATTGAATAGGAAAAGTACTGAGAATAAAATTGTGATGTGATCAAAATTGTTTAAAAATGTTTTTAGTTTCTTAGGTTTCACATGTTTGATAGAAACCACAGAAAAAAACTTGCATGCACTTAGAATATTTTTGTGGCACATCTTCGGTGGCCAATATTTTACAATTTTTACTGATGCGCAAAATAAGTTTTACTATTTGTAATCATTGGATGTCTTACTTGTGGTACATATATTCTCTTGTCAGAATTCTCCTTATTCTCTTCCATAGCCACAGTTATGTCACCTTTTACATCCTCCATTATAGCAAACTCCATTTTAGGGCCCACTGTTGTAAAGTTAGCATCTGTTATGTCCTCTGACATAGTAATTGACTCTACAGCTAAAGTCGTTGGAGAAGATCTCCCAGCTGGTTGTGGGTGGCAGCACTGTGTTTGAGCCCAGAATTGCTCCAGTCTTCTCTTTCTCTGTTTAAGTATCAAAAAGTTACCATGAAAAACACCAGTTACATGTAAACCAATCTTCTTATGCCTATTTAATAATTGATCAGTTCATTAAAGAGAACTTATTATTAATTATTAAATTATTTTGTCAAACTGATCTGCATGAGAAAGTGGAAATCACAATAAAATGAAAGCAACAGAATTCTCGAGAAATGTGAAGCCTAAGGTAAACAAAGAATTGTGAGATTATTTGGTAACTAGGAAGTCACCTCAAACCCTCTAATATCATTTCCCTTGCTATAGTGACAGACTTGGCAATTACAGGGCCCAGAGTACTGTTGCATGTATTGTGCCTGGCAGTAGGAGAGGCAATGACAATATTTATTTAGTCACCTTCAAAGTAGGATCCTTTTTAACATGTTCACTTTTTCCTTCAATCATGCCATAGTTGAAAGCATAAACTTCCTTTGTAATCTCAATGAGTTCCATCATCACTCTTGATCAGATACCTCCTCATTTGCAAAAATCCCTTGATTCCAATTTCAAATGAACCCCTCAGGCACATCCGACATAGATACTACATCAAGTAGAATCCATTCCGAGGGATGTCTGACATTATTAATACGTCCTTCGGTTTCACTTGTATAATAACTTTATATTTATGATAATAATTATTTTAAAAGGCTTAATTTTAATTTATAATAATTTTAAAATAAATTAAAAATTATTATTTAAATTAAAATTGAAAAAATTAAATTATAA
Organism: Rhinocypha anisoptera; assembly: GCA_011762765.2. NCBI lineage: Eukaryota > Metazoa > Arthropoda > Insecta > Odonata > Chlorocyphidae > Rhinocypha > Rhinocypha anisoptera. Next base: position 669,076 of record WURS02000013.1, on the reverse strand, counting down.
TATTAATTTATAAAGGGTACATAGTAACTCTTTTAAAATCAAATCTCCTTTGCCCTCGGGGATTTAAATGAAAATTAAAAGGCCCTGCCTGAGGGGTTAAGGAAAAGCTAAAATTCATATTTAGGGATATCCAGTATGGGTGGAATGTTTTTGTAATTTAAAAATCTTCCCCAATTAATGACAAAAATTTGGCAATTTTCCTCTAGTTAAGAATATTTTACTGTCTCAACTGGTTTTGATGTATTACATCATCTTCAGGTACAGAGTCAGACCAAATACTGACTTGCATACCATATTTACTGGGCTTTAAGACGCACCGGCACATATGACTCGCATTGATTTTTCAGTTTAGAATTTACGAAAATACTTAAATACTGTATTTACCGGCCTATAAGGTGCACCGGCGCATAAGACACACCTTGATTTTTCAGATTAGAATTTACATAAAAAAACTTAAATACAGTTTTTCCCAGCCGAAAGACACACCGGCACATAAGCCGCAGATTGATTTTAGAGCACATTTTGGAGTAAAAAAAGTGTGTCTTATAGGCCGGGAAATACGGTACCTTTAGATTCCAGAAGAAAGGAAGTCAGGCGAAGGGCGGAAGAGAAGGTTTAAGTGGGGGAGAAGTGGTGGGGCCAAGACAAATGAAACCTCACATTTTACAATTGGTCCCCAAAATTACAAAGTATCTGGCGTCTGATGGTGCAGGCTTCTATAACAGCAGACAGAGGATTATATAATTCAGACTGTTGCCTGGCTTGAGCATAATCACCCTGAGGACAATAGCAGACTTAACCTTCGAAACGTGGGTGCTCAGAAAAGCAGACAAGAAACCCAGAGAGAAACCTACAACACAACCATTTGCAAGAAAAACCTAATATCCTTAATCTTAGATGGTTACTTTTTGATCGGTTAGACTTATTTGTTGAACTTTTTATTGAACCATAATCAACCAGGAAAACAGAGTTCTGAAAAATCACATGCTTATTTTCATTCATAGTAAGTTTGTATTCTGACTGCCATGAACTCAACTGCCTTTTAAGAGAAATAACTAATATTTCCTAGACTTTTTATGATTCATGTTATTGCAGTTAAGACTTTTGCCCGTTTTGTTCCTGTAGATGGAGAGATTTAAAAGATGAAGTATTAGCTCTGGGGAACATAAAAAGTTGCATGGTGGTGACTCTGGTAAAAAATGATAGTAATCGGTGACGTGAGTTTTTGGAGTGGTTTTAGGATACCTCTGAAAAGTACTAGTGAAGTCTTCCTCAGTGATTTGAAGATGAGTTTTTTGGTGTATTCCTCCACATTGGTTCATTCTGATGGACAACAGTATCACTGGCATTCCAGTCAGCATCTTCAGGGCAGGGAATGGATTTGTCTGCAACAATCACATCATACCTGAATGTGCCGATTGGAATGCCAGAGAAACTGTCATCCGTCATAATGAACCAACGTGGGGGATACCCGAAAACACTCAAATCAAGTACTAAGGTCGTTTGTTACAACAATAAATTTGAATGGAGAAAACTTGTTGAGAATGTGCATGAAAATAGGAATCAAAGTTTGAAATAATAAACTGATAAATAAACAAACTCATAACTGATAAAAACAATTGATTCATTTTTATGTATATAAAGGGGGTTATCCTAAGAGCAAACCTACAGCACCCTGAGATCAGTATAATGAGTGAGAATAGATCTCACCTAATACTAAGATCAAGGACGTGAATATTTATACATTCATAATTACAGGAAAAATCTCTTAAAATACAAGGATTTATTCATTCAACTGGCAATCGAAAGGCCCAAGTTCAAATCCTGGCCGAGGAGAATTTTTTATTTTGAATCGGTAGGTTTCCATTTTGCTATTCATATTTTGTGTTCGCCCTTTTATGCGTAGATATCCATTTCCCTGTTAAAGATATACAAACAATTCATTTAGTTATTATTTTGCTCTGCACATAAAATTCGGTGAGGAGGCCGTTACCTGGTGGAATTCCATAATTAAACAAATAGAGGTTTTAGTTATGATATATTTCCACAGAACAAAAAGATTAGACACGACCGGTTCCGACGGTAATCGTCATCATCTAGAGATAATGACGTACATTGTCGAAACCGGTCGTGTCTAATCTTTTTGTTCTGTGGAAATATATCTAAGCTACAACCTCTATTTGTTTAACTGTTGTCTGTTCAACTGATATATTTTATTTTTTTCCGGGGGTTACTTTACATAGTCATTATGGAAATTTTTAGAACGTTATAGAACGATTCGAGTGTATTTATTCAACAGCAAAAGTTTAAAGTAGGGGTTGTTCAAACGGCAAAATAAGGGCCCGGTCACTGATATATACCTGCTATTCCCGTGACTGAGTAGTGGAGGAGGTAGCATCTTTTTTTTTCAAATATTCAGTGGCGGAGCATTTCCTGTAAAAATGATTCCGGGGAGTAAAGCACCCCACGCTTAATTCGAATGAGTCACCGTCTTGTAGTCTTCTGTGCCTGGTACGCAAGCTTTATTCTTCTATTCCCCTTCTTCTCCACACGCACTCGACGCACCTATTGTGCGTGCTTTAGGGGCGATTGGTTCAAGGGGGAAGAGAAGAGGTTTCGGCAATATTTGGGAATAGCTGGGAGAGCGCCCGGTGGTTAAATAATGGCGCCTTAACGCTCCGATGACCGTGTGACAATGCATTGACGTTGACAGTTGCTACCCTTATAGATACCAGTATTTTCTCATAAATTACACTCCTTTATGAGACAGACAATTCTTCCGATATCATCCATTGAATTTCATGTACCCAAATTTGCTTTATCTTCTCTTTCGTCACAACTTACCCTTTATGTATATATACGATGCATGCAAGATAATTATGTTTCACACTTAGGTACAGAGCCTCGCCCAACATTTTTGCAACATAATTGCAAAAAGCAATAGTTCGTGAGCAAAAATTGTGATATAAAATATAAACTACCCTTCCCCCAGAGGCGGGGCAGTTTATACTTCACTAGAAATAATTTATGCTGACATAATTTGCCACTTCGCTTCGATAAAATAATTTCATTGAAAACATCTTGGTTAAATTGTTAGTATTCTATTAAACTTTAATGAAATAAACAGCACATGTTACATAATATAGTCGCTCAGAATTTGACTGGTTTACATCGAAGTTTTTCGGTTGCAAATACATCAATTAAATTTTCTCAATCTAACGACAGTTAACTGATTCGATTGATAATAACGCGAGAGAATTCATTCTATTTTCGGAAATATTTAAACGCAAATAGTCTTTAGTTATGAAGATGAAAACACTTGGTTTTTCCACCGTCCCCCAAAAAGTCGCCGTCCTACTTACTAAAAACCACCTACTACTAGTAGGTGGTCGCCCTATTCCGACCCTACTCTCTGCCCTGGCGGCGTCAAAAACTTAAGTGCGGACAATGACTGGCTGTTGGTACGGATTACATTGTGCCTCAGTTCAAATAGGTTACTTATCTATCAATGTATATACTACTGTAAAGTTATAAGTTAGCCATTGCCATTTTGCCTACCATACAGGAAGGATTTTCTCTTTAAGAGTTGTAATAAACTTGAACTTGGAGATAGCTTATTTCTAGTAAAAACTAGTTGCAATTATATTTTAATTCAGATGATATTCCAGCCACGGATGTAGTATATTAAAATAAAGATTTAGATATTAGAATCCGTCATCTAGACGACACGATTATTAAACAGACCTAACCACGAATGTATGCTGTATAGTTTCTTGAGAAAGAGACTTTTCTTAAACCACTATTATTTGTCTGCCTTTTTAGACTACTCGTAATATAAATAAATAATAAGATCAACTCATTGGAAAGGCTAGAATTCTTGATTTTGTTATGAATATATGATAATACAAAATGTACTTGTTGGCATTCATCACAAGTGTTAGTTCCTAGCCTTCCCGAGGTCATTGGAACAACGCATCATACATTAATTTAGCACTTCTCTTTGATTTGTGCTTATTACTGTCTTTCATTCGTTTTTTAAACTTGGTATCCTGCACTACTTAATAACTTGGCCACTCGTAACCAAGTAATTCCTTCATTTGACTTTGTATTAATAATAGGTGAATATTTATCATTATTGTGTAGGTCACATCAGTCAAATTACGATAGTCTTGGTCCAACCTGGTATGCCTCTGCATCTTCTGCCGAAGTCCATTTCTAGATCTGGAAATCGCCCTTTATGTCGAGTATTTATTCTCCTCATTCCTGTGCCGTATGCAGTTATAGTTTCCGAGTTATCCGATGAATCATTCGCTAAACTTCCTTCGTGAGTTTTCTTTGTCTTAGAACAGGGTTAAGGTGTCGATTTACTTTGTTACCTTGACCTATCTTATTATTCAATTCATAAGTACTTTTACGATGTGTCGATAAGGGTGCCGCCAGATATTATTTATAAGCTTTGTCTCCTTTGATCCTTACAGACTCGATTATCGAAATCCACTAATCTAACATTTCCCACTTTCTGGTATTCTGTTCTCAATATATAAATTGTTAAGTCCCCAAACCTCACGTGGCAGCTAAAATACCCATCTCCAACCTCCTTCTGCCTCGCTTTTTAATCATTCCACCATCCTATCTCTTCGTATTTTCCCCATCCATTTCTTGTCTTCCTTACAACAACTTCCTTCTTCTATAAATGCCAAACGCCTCTTCATTTGCCTTCCTTCGCGTCCATTCTGCCATCGTTGTCCACACCGAAAATTTTTCTATAGTAATTTTTGAGAGGCATAGCAATTTTGTCGAATTCGACCTCCATCAGAGATTTATTAACGTTCGAAACGAAAGTACACTAGTGAGTGTACACATATTTCCTAATGACAGTGAAAATTATTTTCGTAACGATTAGACGATGGTAATAGAGTGAATTTACTATTGATTTCCACGTGAGGTCGTGCAGAAGAATGGTCGATGATGCAGAGATATGATGCGAATTTGATCTTATTTAAGCTTACATAACCCAATGTCATATACCCTCCTTAGATATCTGATCTATTCAGAGTTCGTCCCGCTGGGTGTATTGGGATATAATAATATTTTAAGTTAAATGAATTACCAATCCTATTAATGTAGTCATCTCAGTTTTTTAATCGGGCCTTTCACATTGAAATACCTTAACTGGTTTTCGGATACAGCATTTAGTTGTCGTCTGAATCCGTGTCTCATAAAGAAGGTTGAATAAAAATTGGGTTCCAAAAATTCTAGATTATAATTTGCGCCTTCCCAAGACCCCTGCGCCCTATTCTCGATGAAAACAGCAGCAAATTGCAAGGAATAATCATTCAAATTTACATCTTAAATTAATTCATTTGAAAATATATTCTGGGAAGATAATGTAAATACTTGGTAACTCTTATAAAAGAATGGGGAAATAAGAGTTGAATGGAGTAATAAAAAAATCTTAGTCGATAACTCAGTACCCGTCAATTCGTCAGTGGTGTTCCAGGATTGAAATACTCGTATTTTAACAAAAAATAAGTAATTCTGGTGCATTCTTTAAATTTCATAATTTTCTTAATTTAACCTTGTTGCCTACCACAGTATGCAACCCGAAGGTTGGTGTGTTAAGTGAGGGTAGACCTCACCTAGAACAGCCCACGGAAATTCACACATCAGGGTAGAGGGGCTAGTTCCTTGTTCAGTGTGTAATGGTAGCCCAGTGGGTAGAGTGCTTGGCTACTGACCGGGGGACCCGGGTTCTAGACCCGGTGACGACCCTCCGGACACCTCCAGCTAAACCCAAGCTGAGTGATTTTTCGGGTACCACACATTCGTGGGAAACCACAGGTGGCACAGGGAAATGAACTGGCCCCTCTACCCTGATGTGTGATTTCCACACGCCGTGGGCTTAGTACTAGGTGAGCTCCACCCTCACGTAACATACCAACCTTCGGGTTGAATACTGTGCTTTCTTTTGGAACCTTGTTGCAACCCCATGCCTCCTTCGCGAGTCGCCATTCGAACTTTGGAAATAAAGAAATAGGGAATGAAGCCGACATGTTCGAAGGGTTAGGTCTTCGATGAGGCTCACCGATGCGGTTCGCGGTCTATCCTCTTGCGTGGCTATCGTCCAAAGGTGACCAGCTCCGTGTCGAGCCTTGCTTCCCTTTTTGAAATGAGGATTTATTGAAAGGTTGTGCCGCACGGAATTCTTCCACCGGTCATCGTTCGCCTTGTAGAAGGGAAAGTGCTCCCTGCAAAAATAAATATCATTAACATTCATTTTTGCTCATCGAAAGCCATCTGCTGAGATTTCACCCGCTTCATTACTTGGAGAAGATGAACTCAGCGTAGATTTTATAACAAGATGTTTAGAGTGCCCAGGGTCCTGCTCCTCAGTATCATCAGGTACTGAGAAGGTCTCAGGTCTGGTATGGGGTTGGTGGCGGAACACTGAGAAGGTTCCGGGAACCGAACGCTCGCTCCAATCACCCTACTACTGGGGTTGTAGAAAGCTACACAGAGCTAACAACAAAACAATGCAATTCTAGCTAATAGCCATGGATATCACTCTTAACTAGGAGATGGGAGTTGATTACAGTAGCGTATGAGGAAACCACGAATACAACATTTATGAGTTCATTATCTGCCAACCCGAAGGTCGCGGGTTCGAATCCCGACTAGGTGAATTTTTTAAATCTCCACCTAGGGCATGTTTGTGTGCGTTTAGTCCTTGTTATTAAAAAACTGTTATAATTCCCACTGTAAATGGCCTATTAGTGCTGTTTGTCGGTGATTGAAAAATAAATAAAAGAATTATATAGTTTTTCGTAAATTAAGAATGCTTTGGTTCTCATTGAATTTAATGGAGTTGATGTTTGTAAAAATATATGTATAGATAATTTACACCAATGAAATACACTTAATGAAATTTTACGGATATTAATGATATTAATATTAATAATTTTAAATGATAAAGTGAGGTTAATTTTTCAGGTAACGCATTTGCCTCCTTACTCGCGTTCCATGATTCTAATTCCATCTCTGGCACTGATGTTTTGGTAAATGGCGGCATGGGTCCTCGGAAATCTACGTATTATCCATTACTCCTAGATAAAAGTCACTAATGTGTCTTGCTTGGCTCTCCATTAACAGTGAATATGTTAAAGCACATCCAGAATGTGACAATATAACTGATTTTAGAATGTTTGTATTATTTCAAAAATAATATTATACTCCTACACTGGCTTTTCCGTTTGTTGAATAACTTCCGATGTCGACAGATTCGGAATCCAAAGGACTGAAAAGGAACGCTTAAGTGTCCGAAAAATATGCAAAATATACACAAAACTGCGCTGAATAATTCCATTTTACCCTCCTATTCCCACCCCCGTAACCTCTTTCCTATGGAATAATTTTCCGGGGAAACTATAGTGCTGCAAACTAAGCTTTCTCTTCCCAAGAAATCAGTTCAATCCACAGTTTGAGTATCCCCCAAACCATGGGGTAGACCGATTTTCAACTCACTCAACATAATTCCTCTACCTTTTATTTATAAATTTTACAATGCTGCACTTTTGTAAAAAAATATATATAACCCTTCCCTGTTCTTGCGGCGATTTCATATCATTGAAGATGTATGTATTAGTATCTTTTTTCCTTTATCAACATTCCTTTTTCCAGTATAATATAATTCGATAAAGGTTCAATTTTCAGATTGATAACGATCAAGTGTACTCTTTAATTCAAGCAAAGTGAATAAAATTAAATACATATATGTGCGGAGTGATCACATTCACGAGAAGTTTAGATGTATCATTTTTGGAGTCATCTTTTTGTTTTAGAGACCAGAATAACAGAATGTTGAAGGAGTTTTAGGGACCAGCAATAGACTAATAGCCAAGTCTTTATTACTTTTATGACCGGTACTCTAACATCCCCTGCCACTTTACCTAACATTTTCGGGCCACCTTAGGCAGCTCACAATGCCACGTACAGGTTTAGGTTTCTTATATTACGTAATTTGGATAATTCATAGAACAGTATAATGGAGTTACTACTAAAAAAAAACCATTTTTACTTACTAATCCTACCACTTACTATTTTTTAATAGAGCCATGCTCACTTTTATTCGTGTTGTGACTGTGGAACATATACTGAATCATAAGGAATTTACTGTTTTTTAAATTCTTGTTCATTTACTTTTATTAGGCTTTCAGATTTTTAAAATGACAATAAAATCGCCATTTAGTAAGAAATGTTAGCTCAATTTCTTCTTATTACATTTTAAATATTCAATTAAACCACTTTGATTGAGTAATGCGCTCACCGGCTAACCCGATGGTAGAGGGCTTGAATCTCGCCTAGGGGTGCTAGTGTGTTGGGGGGTTATTTCACAGAGTTATTTCTCAAATTTGAAGAGGTGCTAAATTACCATAGCCTTCGACCCACCCTATAAACAAAAATACTACTATATACTTTACCTACCATCGTGCTGACATAGCATGTATTTAACAACTGAAATACTCATTCTAACTGATTAATAGTGTGCTAATTAGCGAATTAGTCGCATGGTATACAAGTGTAAAATAAGTCATTATCGTAGTTACATATTTCTGTGAAAGTGGTTCTGTATATGGGAGTGACGAGGTTGCTTATAGACCATTGCGTCAATGAGTCCAACGGTCGATCGATAAAGCTTTACCACCTCGAAGAAGAATTTAGACTGCAATTCACCGAGAAGATCTAGATGTATGACTACTAAATTTATTAATAAAAGAGTATTGTTCCATAATAAAAACGCAAAGAAAAAAATACCTGCTGGTAGGGCGGAGGGAGTACGAGTTTAGGTGGGTAAATTTAATTTCTAGTTGTATTTCTTAAACTTTATTTCGACCTGAACCTTTAATACATAATATTTTCCAATTCAAACATCCATTATACACAGTATTTTAAGGCAGTCAGTAGCAGTTTGATGTGATGAAAATTTTCACAGAAAAATTCTTTATTGATGGGAGCTTTTTTTGTTTATAATTTTGATTCCATTCATTTTTCCTTGCCCTCAATGAAAGTTGCTATCAGGCAGTACTAAAAGATTCTTGAAACTAGGTAAGACTATTGTAATTTAAAATTAAACATTTAGGAGAAAAATAATCTAAAGATCATACTGACACTTTTGATATTTGATTTTCTTCATTTACATACTCCAATGAAATTTCTTATACAAGCGGAGAACAGCATCAAAAGGCTTTGAAAATATAAGCTTTCGAATAATTCCACATTCTATAATACCAAAATAAAATACACCGTCTCACTTTATAGGAGATTATTCTGTAAGAGGGAGGGTCGAATGAAAAAAAAACGCTCTCGCAGTGATCTTAGAGTTTGAGGAAAACATCCAATTACACCTGGTGCCATTTTAAAGAGAAAATTAGGACCTAGTAAGATCTCGGTACACCGCCAGGAAAATTAAAACTTACGTTTGATCAATATGTTCAAGTTTTTTGTAGTTCGATCGGATTATAATTTTATACCTAACACATCAAAACAATTAGGGATTGTGTGTTTCACACCTCGATGGGCACTGAACTGTCAAATCTCCAAAGTTAACTCTCTTAAACCTAGAAAAAAAACTCCTTTTCAGGGAACAGAAAGGTGAAGGTAAAAGACCCCTTCTAACCGCGTCAGTGGTAATTACTTCACATCTTTTGGCTCTTAATTTATAGACGTACTCTATTTGTCAGCTCATCTGTTCGTATTTGACACACATGACTTGCACCGACTCGATCACGTTTTTCCCCTCGCTAAAACCCTTTTCTGAGCCGAGGAAGGAGAGTTGGTAGTGTACGCAAGGTCTAGACCAGCCCCAATCGCTATCATCACGCGATCTCCCTAAGCCTTCCCCCTTCCCCTCATTGCACTACTTCATCGTATTTTACCTCACACCCGATAGACTCGTGACTTCCCCCTTTAAATGCACACCCCCTACCACACACAACACCCGTTTCGAATGGCCACGGACCACTGCCTCCACCTGTCTATCCGGAAACGGAATTCTCTGTTGAGAACCAGGGCGGGAAAGGGTGCAGCTTGCGCAGTGTATTTCTTAGTGGAGGGATACTGAATTGTTTGAAATTTAAGCCGAAAAGCCTCAGTGGCCGTAAAGAGTGACGGCTGGCACACTGCTAGATGGTGTGCTCCCTAGCATACCTAAGGGTCTGTCGGTTCCAATCCCAATTTGCGGATGGGGGAGGAGGGAAGAGACTTGATTTTCCAAAGAGTTGACTTAGCTAGTTATTTAATGGCTCCAGGTAGAAACAATTTCCATTAATAACTCTCTTCCGAAGTGAAAGTTGTAACTGCATAAATAATAGTTATTTAATAAAGAGGAATAACTCTTAATGAAATAAATATGTTTTTACGTTTGAACTACTTGTTTGTAAGTAATTTTAATTTGAGGTAAGTAAGCTTGGGGAGAGGATGTGGTATTTTTTCTTGAAAAAGCAGTTGCATGGAAAGCGATTTTACACAATTTTATTCATATGTATATTACTCTTAGACAGGAATTGACGGAGGTTGTAGTAAGGGAGGAGATAGTGAACTCCACTGGTGGTGCTATAGTGGTACTCCTACGCCGAAGGGGTCAAAAGTAAATTTATTTTGACCGACGTTTAACCCCCATGATTGTTGTAAGTATGCCCCCAATTTGGCAAAATCCCACTTCTGTCGACGGACGATGTGCTTTTATTGATTTTTTGAGATTAAATCTATTTTACACGAAAGGGTTCTTTTCAATGTTCTAGGCAAGGAAAATGATATAATTTGCGAAGTTAAAAACTTAGCATAATTGTCACTCATTAAAGACACAAGAAGCCCACATTGACATAATTTTTTTCGACTATAACCTAATTCAGGAAGGAGGCTTATATATAACAGTCGTATTTTCTGTGCCATGATAATTAATTAATTGTCGATTCAACCTGAAATTGTATTTCAAAGGCAGAGACACTTGGTTATCAGTTTTGTCGCGAGAGAAATGCAAAAATTTAAGGTTAGAGGGGACAGTTCATTGCTCCCCGGCATCTGTGATTTTCACAAATTTCTAGACCCGATAAAATAACATGGTCATGGATTAGACGAGGTTGCCCCTCGGCATTTCCGATGTAAGCATCCGAGACTCCTAAACCCGCCGCACCAATATATGGTATTTTACACGTTTTTTATTTATTCATTAAAAGTAAAATACTATCCCAAAAACTCCCTTTCTACCCCACCATGTGTGTGTGTTTTTCTATATACTAAATATATGTATATATATATATATATACACACACATGGTGGGATAAAGAGGGAGTTTTTGGGATAGTATTTTACTTTTAATGAATAAATTAAAAACGTTTAAAATACCATATCTTGGTGCGGCATTTTGGCGTCTCGAATGCTTACATCGGAAATGCTTTCTCCGAAAATCCTTTCCTAAAACTCAAAAGCATCCATCCAATCAAAGATCTTTCAGGTTAGGGTTTTCTTTAATACAAGGCTTAAAATTTTGTGCAAGCATTAGTTTTTATACTCGTTATTAGAGTGATATCTTGATTAAATATCCGCCTATGATCACTAAGACTCCTAAATGAACCGAAAGAGGTACACGAATACTGGGAAGAGGAATATGGTATTAGTCGGAGAATCTACGGTTAATTGAAAGAGGTCCAAGAAAATCCAAGAGATAAATCTTCATCTTAGCTGAATATTTTAAGGGTACCATATCTCATTGGGAAAGGGCATAAGGATAATAGGAAGTGTTTCCCTACACTGAAGCGGAAATTCAGTTCCTTGACTCTGACCTTACTAGCTACGGTGAACTATGAATCTAGCAATCGCGATTATTACGTGTAATGCCGTATTTCGATAATTTACTCTCATATTTAGAAATACATTTTGTTGCAAAAACAGGATCTTGGATACTTATCACGTGTAAATAATCTTAAAAAACTAATATCAATGAGAATTTTTTAATCTTACTGGAGGTTCCAAAACAATTTTACTGCCTTCAGTTGACTATTCGTATTCCTATTTTGGTATTTTCAGTACTCTATCAAAATAGTGGCGCTCATTTTTACTTTGCGTGACGCACGGATGTATCTAAGCTAGAATCGAATGTAAAGTGGGGGGTAATTTCCAGAATATTTTCCTTCATAAATAAATTACCTTTGCCTCTTATCTTTCCATGATCGAATTTAGGATCGGGACCCAATCTTCCACTGCTTTGGAGCCGACATTCTGTAATTCACCGCTGATGTGATGAAGTGAAATCCCTCTTCTTCATTTAAATCTATTTAACCAGCCATCAGTGCCTTAAAAATTCTCTATTCTCATTCTTATGGCAAACTTTTTTGCTTTTTCTTTGAGCATGGGACTGCTGATTGGAACTCCAACTGAACGTTGCTGTGAAAACCAATCAAATAATACCGATTCCAATTCAGTATTATTTGCCACTCACAGTTTCTTGCTATTCCCCGCTGAATGTTCTAATGTAAATTTTTTCTTCATTCTTCAGAATGGTGTACAAAATTGATGACGGCAAGCCATATTGGAAGCCGATTTCAGATTTATTAGCCTCCTTTCTTCCTCAAGCCTCAAAATGATTGCAAATTTCGTTTCTAAATTTAAAGCCTTTCTTTTCTTCTCCATCCTAACTGTAGCAACTGCAAAAAGTCTCTGAAAAATTTGGTAATCACTGCTGTAACAACTCGAGCAGGAGTGACAGACTGAAGCACTGATTCCAAGATAAGTTGTTGAGTCATTCCCCAGGAAAGTCTGTGGCATAAAAACAGCCTCCTCGTAAAATCACTATAAAGTCTCTCGTCAAACCTGCCTTACAATGTAGATTCGCAAGACATGAAGAATGTAATGAGTAGTCAAATCCTGTGAGTTATGCAGCCCGAACATCAACCACGGTAAAATCTACTAGCTATAGCGATAGTGCAGATGTGATCACTCGTAATAACCTGTGGAACTCCCTATGTTTTAACATGTGGACCAACCAATGCAAAATGAACACCCGCAATAGTGATACTCTCGTTATAAGCCAAACTCGTTATAGTGGACTCCTACTGTATAAATAGTCCACAGCCAAGTAATTAGTTCCCATAGCAGACAGTTTTCCCCTTATTAAGTGATGCAATGTGCAGTGCACCCAATAAGGAACTCCCCTGTGATGAAGTGGTAAAATTTTGGTCCCATGGATTTTGCAAATGAGGGGTTTGACTGTGACCAGAACTGAGAGTGAATTTTTCTTGTGTCTTCCACCAGGTGAGTATCTCTATCGAGGCCGACATTTTGATTCGCGACTTGGCCATTGTCCTCGGGAACGATGACCAAGTTGGGATTGGAAACATCGGCTGCAATGGAGATGCTCTGCTGGTGGAAGAGAAGAATTCACTTGATGTATACGTATATATGTGGAGATAGTACCAGGTCTTTGAAATACAATTTTTGTTATGATATGCATTTTCTTTAGTCATTAATTAATTCTGTTCTCTTATTCAATTGCAAGGTGATCCCTAATGGTGTTGGGTCGTCAATATCTCACTCGGCCAACATAACCACCAGTATTCCTGACACCATCAAAGAGCAGGTTAGTTATTAATTTGTGTGATTTCTTGTGAAAATGAAGTATTTAGGAGGAAAGGTATTTCCATGGAGAACACCCTTTTGCTTCCTGTGAGAAAATTTGAATGCTTTGATATTATGTATAATATTACTAACGTTTGCCTTACGAAGAGAAAAACCCATTTGCATGTAATGTTTTATTCACAGTGCTATGTCAGGGCGCTGTTTGATTATGATCCTGCTCAGGATACATTACTTCCTTGCAAAGATATTGGACTGCCATTCCATCATGGTGATGTTCTTCAAATTTTAAACAAGTCTGATCCTAACTGGTGGCAAGCACGCAAGGTTTATTCTCGGGTACAAAATGGGTATGTTGCATGAAAATAATTGAGATTTTTGCCAAAGCTATCGAAGGTAGTGCTCTTCTGTTATTTGTAATGATTTTGGCAGTTCTTTCTGGTTTAATTTCTTGTTCCATAATTCATGCAGGGACGTTGATTCTCACGTAAAAGGGATCAGCCCGGCAGACATACTTACAGGGCTCATCCCATCTTTAGAATTGGAGGAAAGAAGAAAGGCGTTTGTTAAACCTGAGGCCGATTACGTTCACAAAATTGGAATTTGTGGGACAAGGGTAAGAGTAAACTCGAACAATAGATTGCATCTCTTTCTTCAAAATTAAGAAAGGAGAAGATTGTTCAAATGGCACTCCAGGTCTTGCTCCAATGTAAAGTAATTTTTAATAAAATTATTGCTTCTTCAGATATCAAAGAAGAAAAGGAAAACAATGTATCAATCTAAGCAGAATTGCGAATTTGACCGTGCTGAATTACTTTTATATGAGGAAGTGACACGCATGCCACCGTTTAGACGCAAAACACTCGCATTAGTGGGTTCCCATGGCGTTGGACGGCGAACTTTGAAGAACCGCCTCATTAATTCAGATCCAGAGAAATTTGGTACCATAATTCCAGGTTTGTTTTTCTTCTGATCTATGATCCACCAATCTCATATGTAATCCACTGTTACCTTCTCCATTAATTGACCTGCCTCAGATCGTAGGCTTTCTGGTCTATAGTTTTTTGGATTAGTCTTTTCTCCTTTTTTGAAAATTAGCACAACGTCGTGCTGCTTTCCAATCACTGGGTGAGTCCTTATTATTCATTGTTATATTGAATAAATGTTCAAATATGGTTCTATGGTGGCACCACCCATTTGTAGGATATCGATTGAAATTTCTGGAATCGATCAGATTGACTGTGTCTCACCCGGTGGCGGTAACCCAATACGTGGGTATCGGATAATGCCAACGTACGCCAACATTGTAACTGTGATGGCTACATTGTGTCCAAGGAGAGTGACAGGGAAACGCCGATGGCAGGACAAATGGCAGTTGGGTTTGGATCATGAAAGCGCGAGCAATAAACGTGTTTTCTGAGAACTGTTCTTTGGTCATTTTCCCTCTGTTCCCGGCTTCTCCTTTGATGGGCTGATGGAAACTTCAGCGTTACATGAATAAAAAATATTTAAAAACCACGTTTTAAAATGAACTAAAAATTATGAAGCAATTATAAAAATAAAAAAATTAAAAATCACATTTTTAAAATGACTAAAAAGTATTAAATAATTTCTCTTATCCTCGTACAGATTTATTACCCCATACAGATTGTCCTGAAAATTTGTGATTGTGAATTTTAATAGATTTGGAAACAAATGTAAAATTTAAAACGGAAAATGTGGGGTGCATGCACTCGATAATACTAGGGGGTGTTGGGGGTTGCTGTTGTTGATAAAATGCACGCATAGACTTAGGTGAACTATTCATGCATCAATTATCTATAGTATGCACTCAACCTTTTACTTTTTAAATTTTACATTTATTTTCAAAACTATTAAAAATCACAATCACAAATTTTCAGGACAATATGTATGGGTTTATAAATCTGTACAAGGTTAAGAAAATTAATTTCATACTTTTTAGTCCGTTTTAAAAATGTGATTTTTAATTCTTTTTAAATGTATATAATTATTTAAACTTATCTTTGGCCAAGGGAGCCATTCAATTGTAAGACTGAAAAAATTGAAAATCAGTGTACCACACGTACTCTGAAATCATATCAAGTATTGTATGAAAAATAATGTACCTAAAAATAATCAACAGTTCATGAGGAACCGTGGAAATAAAGTCAATGAAACAGCTCCTTAAAGATGCTGCCCCCTATTGGTAAGAGGAATCATGTATGCCCTGGCTGAAGTCGCTACATATGACCCCTGTCCGAGCACCATGCCATATCGTGGTGTGTGTGGACATTCATATGGGTCATCATTTGACTTGCTTTTACTCTATACCTGTTTGTCACCCCTAAACAGTGAAACACGAAACATGTCAAATCAGTGTCATCTCGGGACTTTGAAAAATTTGCCTCTTAGTTGGTGTTTTTGAAAAGGAGTGTCCCTTAGCTAAAATTGTAAATTACAGCTTCAGAATTAACAGTTTTATGGAAATGTAAGCTGATGTAACTTTTAAAGAATCGACAGTTTCAAGGCTGTAAAAGTGCACATAATGTACATATACACATAATATACAATCATTGTTGTAAGGATCACAACTACCGACATGAGAAACTACAGTCTATGCCCAACTCTCTCTTTCTCTGTCGATAAAAGTTGTAGCAACTCACCTAATTTATTCTTGAGTGCATTTTCAAAGGCATAACACAATAATGACAACTCACCGCCTCAAATATGACAAGGTGTGTTGAGACTTGTACGTAAATGTTACAAGTTGAATTATATTTTCATTGCTGCTCTTTGCCTTCCATTCCATAATGATATGCCTCAGTCTGTTGTTGTGTTATCGCAGTTCGTCCCACAAAGAGAAAAGGTGTAAATGCCATAAACTTTCTTTTACCTTATTCAGTGACATCTCGCCCCCCAAGAGAGCTTGAAGAGAACGGGAAGTCATATTGGTTCATGGATAGGGATGAAATGGAGGAGAGTATCAGGCAGCATGGCTTTCTCGAGTACGGGGAACACAATGGACATCTGTATGGCACAAAGCTGGATACGATCCGTCAAATCATTAGGCAGGGGAAGATGTGCATTCTGGATTGCAGCCCTAATGTAAGCAGAGTTACATTTTAATCTCCTTACCTTTTAATGTATGCCATAGGACATTGCAAAAGGTATAATGTTTTGAACAGAGTTAATTAATTGTATTGCTAATGTTCAAAATGGTATGCTAAAATAATATTATGGTTTAATTAAGAAAATAATAAAAATAGCAACAATATTTTTGGATCCATTACATAATCTTGGGTTTTCAATAAGATAGATAATGTTCAATATTCTTTTAGTTAGGTTATATTTTGGATTTCATTCTTTTAAATTACCATATTTTCAGGTAAATAACATGTACTTACTAGATAACACGCATTTCAAAAAAAGTCTTCACTGTGATAAGTGTATAGATAACACACATTTCAAAAGTTTCCTCACTGCAATAAATTTATAGATAACATGCATTGCAAAGATGTCTTCTCTGTGATAAATGTATTGATAACACGCATTTCAAAATCTTACTGTTTTTCATAATAAATGCTTTAAAAGTCGTTATTTTTATATTAAAGTTGCAGCAAAATTTATTACCGTATTTTTCTATGGACTAGTTAACTTGGAAATTACCCAATTTTGTATGTGGTATCAACGGCATTTAAATAGTAACTAATTATATTTATTATTGCAAGGCCATGGAAGAAATAAAAGTAAAAATATGCAAATTGTACACTGCTCAGTTTAAGCTAGAAGTTATTCAGATTGCAAAAGTAAATGGAAATCATGCAGCAGGGAGAAAATTCAATGTTGAATGAAACTAGTCAATGAGAGTGGAGTGGCAAAAGAATGACGGGGGAGATTTTTTAGAAGCTGTATCGTGGTGATGAGCCATGCGCTACAGAAAGTGTTTCTGGCCAACACTTGAAAAAGAACTTTACGATTGGGATATTCATGAAAGATGAAGAGGAATAAGACTCTCAAAAACTGGAATTTGGCTTCAAGCAAGGTGAATTGCACGAGAGAAAAACATAATTGACTTCAAAGCATATCCCTCTTGGGGACTCCAGTTCATGAAGAGAAATAATTTAAGTGTTCGTGCCTCGACAACCATTGGCCAGAAACAACTACCTATAGATCGGGAGGTCGTTAGCAAAGGGCCGGTGTCTTGGAAAATAGGAAGGTCGAGGAGAGGTGACCGGGAGGCATATGTCATGTCGTTTAAAATTTTTGGACCAGC
>WURS02000013.1:634210-651077 GCA_011762765.2 Rhinocypha anisoptera | reverse complement strand
GGGGAGCGGCGTCACACAATGAGTGCTTATGATTTTTTTTTAGAAAGCTTCGCAATCGGGACGGGTCTCCTCGAAGGCGAAGCTGCACGCTAAATTAATTTCGTGTTTCATACTCGATCTGAATGGCAAGGGTTCATATAGTTCAAGGGCAACTACTAGTTGAAACATTATTTTTGGATCCTCCTATGAACCTAAACTTCCTTCTCCTCTCCCATTCCCATCCTTGAATGCCATTTATCTCGGTCTGAAGAGCCTAATATCGAAACCAGGCTTTAAAAATCTCCATGCGGTGAATGTATTTAGCCAATTCATTAATTTAAGAAAGGTGTAATGCCATGAATCTCGAAAATTAAGATAAATTGATTGCCCTCGTGTTCCCGCCAGTCTCTTCACACTTTTGCAGTTCTCTCAGAAACGAGTGAGTAGTAATCAAGTAAAGGAGGTACAACCGGTCGGGATGGTGCTCAGTGTACTTTTTTGATCATTGTCCTAACTTTTGCTGTCCGAGGATCGGTTCAACTAACGACCCCCGCCTTGACGAAAACCCCTCTCAACTTCTGTGTGATCCCCTGCCAGCTATCGTCCTGATTACGTAAAATACTTATTCATGAGGTAAACTAAGACGTAAGAAAGACCAATCTAAAACACCCCGTAGTTAATTCGTCGTCTACTAATCCGGAAGTCGCAGGTTCGAATCTCGGCCTGGTTGATTTTCATTCTCCGCTTAGGTCATGGATGTATATATGTTTCGTCCTCGTTAAGTAATGAAGATTCATACGGGATGTTGTGGAATGCTGAAATATTCACGATGAAAATAAAAAGCGGTCTTCCACAGAATAAAAAAAAATTAATATGACTTAAGTTTCGTCGTTACTCCACCATTGGATTATTAGTTGCATGATCAGATTATTAGTTGCATGTCAGGTATTCATTGTTAAAACTTTTACAATACGTCCACAGAATAAAATAAAAATCAATCACGATCCGGATCTCGACGTCATCTGATGACTGAATCATGCGATGACGTTAACTAAATTCGAAATCCAGGTCGTGATTGTTTTGTTTTTGATTTGTGGACGCATTGTAAAAGTTTTAACAATGAATATTAATTCGTTCCACGAGGTTGGACCTCATGGCGTCTCGTGCATATCAGATCATTAGTTGTATATCCGACGATGGTGGTGGAGGAACGCCAAAACTGAAGTCATATTAACTGAAGTAAACTACTCATACGAAACCGGTCGTTTTTCATGAAATCTGTGAACGTAGAAAGTTTTTGTGTATTTCTTCATCGTGAAGTTCCATAAAGTTGAGCCCGATGCCGTTGGCTTCATATTAAAATTTTTATTCTTCGGGGAAGTTCGATATTTCATTCCACCTTGAATTTTGTTCCTCGTCGTTAAACGTTGTTGCCACGCGTCGTGCCACCATAATTGTCCGCCTAGTGCTGTGTTCGGTCAATTGAATGATAAAAAAATTTCATGAACTTCGGAGGTGGTATTCGTAGTCAGATCTAAGGCTGCCACGTCGTCCGGGGGGGTCAGAAAGAAGAAAGGTCCCAATGCACGTGGGAGTATGTAGAGACTCTCTCTCCTGAGCAAATACCTCAGAACTGTGATATAATAATGGCTACGATTTTGAAAAGCTTTTTGTTTCCAGTATAATTTTGAATATCACCATTATCAGCAAAATGTAAAAATTTGGAGATACTTTCAAGCCTATCCTGAGACATAGTTTGGGGGAAAATGGTTGTTCCCAGGAGTGGATTTCTTGAAAAATACGAAGGAATGCTAGGTTTCTGCACAATGCCCATCAACATTATCAATCCGAAATAAACATAAATCTCTCCAATATCTATAGGTTTCTATTGGTTCAGTCGTGAGCCAGATGATAAGGCATGATTTCATAAGTAGGCACTAGCATATCTATCAGTCTTCAAAACAATTTTTTCCATTAGGATTACATCAAAAATGTTTGTAAAAGATTCAAGAATATTGTTGACATGTATTGCTGGACCACATTTCCCAATAAACTGTAATTTTTTTGGAGCTAAATCCCCATCAAAATCAGCCCAAGCCCAAGAGGAATGGAGAACAAGGCCCTTTCTTGGTATCTCACCTTCACTTTCGCCTTCACATCACTATCATGGTGGATATCCTATGTAAAATCACCTTCATTCTCAATTGCACTATCACATCCAATACTCACTTCACTTCGTCCAAATCTTCTACTAAATACTCTATTTCATATTCACTCAAAAAAAGCAAATTCCTCTTGGAATCCAATGGGCGTTATACACAAGGCTTCTTTACTTCTCTTTCTAAAGAAAGAAATATAGCGACTGAGACTGGACAGACGGTGGTGAGGCCTTTTGACCTCGGAACTGTTGTGACAGAACAAACAGAAAGAATGATGCACGAATGGTTCCAGAGAAATTAGATAGGAGAGATCATGTCAAACAATAAAGACAAAAAGAAACCTGATGACAAGCAGAAATGCAAAGAACTCGCCAATCTCATAAGGACGGACTTGCTAGAGAAATCTTCCTTACAGAGTGCATTTTCATGTAGTCAAAACGAAATGATTAGGAAGGCTCATCATCTAAGAGGCCAAGGCCAACCACAGATATTAAAAAATTTCGATGGCACCTCAGAAAAAAATGTGAAACAGAGAGCGGAGCAGGACCAACGAGGTACGTCAATCCACAAATGAGGCCTGTCAACTGCAACGTACCACGTACTGAGAACCCCACAGAGGGGTTAATAGTATTCCAGAAAAATTGTTATTTTAACATATGATTATAATCCTATCCATCTTTGTATAACGCATAAAGCCTTTCAAAATAGTACCTATTCATTTGAACAACAGAACAATTACCCACCAAGTATCAAAATGAGATTTCTCAGTCGCAGAGATACGTAGATCGTCAGCCAACATTAAGTTTAGATTATGAGTCTAAGATAGATGCACTCTTCTTTAGAACCTAAAAAATGATAGTTTTAAGACACCACTTGAATGATATTCAATGAATATTGCGAAACGAACAGTTAATAATGCATTGATAGTAACTACCTCAAGTGTGATTAGTGGCAACGGCGTAGAAGAAGACCACTTTGAAAGAGATGTGTTGGGACATCCCAAACTTGAAGGGTATAAATTTTATGTGTGGGAGAGAGAATGGGAGAATGGATGTGTCGTTATAGAGAATATCAAGGGGTTTTATGGTTAATTTACACCTCCAAATAAGAGAAATTTTCATTTCCATTAAAGAAAACATTTTTCTAACTATATATAACATTGAAAATATGTTAACGTGGGCCATAACATTAAATATTTCTTTCTATTTTTCATTCTGTCAGAATTGCAAGGCATTCGTGTATAAGGTAACCACTTCCCTAAAGGCAAATGGAATAAACTAAGTCACAGAAATATTTTCCTCAGTGAGAATTATAAGAAACTTCATTAAATGTTGCCCAAAACCAAGGAATACAACGTTAAGTCATTATATAAGAATCAAACATTTTGACAGCACAGTGGTTTAAAAAAATAAATCTTAGTTAAAAAACACATCCTAAGTACAACATGTAACATAGGTACGCTTCACTAGATAAACTGCCTTCATATTCACTAATATCCATAGGCATTTAATAAATTATGAAGAGACATTATGTACTAGATAAACATTTGTCTGAGAACACCACACACACTTGTCTGGGAACACTACCCACTGAATATTCTTGCGATATTAATAACGACAGAGGATCTCTAGAACACACATGAAAGGGACTATAACAAAATATCTTCAATAGGAAAGTTCCTTCGATTGACAGGACTCCCTTACATGTTGTCAAAAATATGGGATACACAAAAAAGTGTACATCTTATTTCCATGATTACTGAATAAATAATATATATCATACTTTCCGCAGCTGTGGTAAAGTACAATACACATACATTTGGTAATAGTGGATATAGAAAATTTCTATGAAGTGAATCCTGACATCACAAAAATTAAAACGTTAGTGTGTTAGATCAACTTAAGTTTCCTACCAAGATTTTGTTAATGTAAAATAAGAATATTCATGTTTCCTCTTCACCATAGTTATCTCAATATACTCCATATCAAGCAATTTGGTCTGGAGAAATTTATACTTTCTTTCTAGAGGTAATGAAAACAGTTTAGCAGACACCGTATAGTATGGTGAAAGATTGACTTAAGAGTTGAACTTACCGTCACTTCCATGGGTCCTGGTTCTCGGAATACACCAGTGAAAGTCACTTCTCTGTCCATTCCAGATGACATTCCAGGGAAATGTATTTATGTACTCCTGAGGGAAAGTGGCCCTGGGGATTTATGGACTCGGCCGGGGTTTCAACCCATGGTCCATACCCACCTGGCCTCTAAGGGCAGTTCCCTTCGGAAGTCGTCAAGCAACTCCACCTCATCGTGGGGCAGGCTGGAAATGGTACCCTTTGGTGTCAGCTGACGGAGCTCTGGCAACCCACCCGGCTTGGAGACTGCCAACCCCCTTGCCAGAAATCTCATAGGTCCTAAAATGAAAATATTGCGTCAGAAACAAAAAAATTGTGGGTGGCCCCTGCCCCCACACGAGACCAATTGAGCAAGCAGACCAAGGTTTGCCATCGACACGCAGCTGTGGTGATGGAGGGGATGGTGTCCACAGTGATTTCCCAGGGTATGGGAAAACATTGAAAAATGCCAGAGGCCCAGGCACACACAGAAACCGAGCCCACCCTGACCTTCACCATGCTCTTTAACTTGGCCAGGAAACTGGTGCTGAGGGCACGATGGTCATCTGAGGAAAAATATATGCTGGTGGGAGTGGAAGCATAAATCCTTATGAAGGTAGAAGGAACTGGGAAAAAAGTGACCTCGAACATCAACCAGAGGTTGGTCAAGGTGTCCAGTATAGGATGATGGTGACTGTTAAGAAAATTTGATGGCATACAAGTCATGTTGGTAGACTCAAGGTGGCCAAGGTTGAGTTGCGGGGGAATAACGTCCAACCCCTTCCAGATGCTGAACATCCTGTTGCAGACACAACTGAAGTAGAGTCCAGTGACTTCCTGCCGCCCACAGACCAGTCTCTTTCAAAATACATTAAGAACCTCAAATCTCAAAATCAAAGAAGTTATGGAGAGACAATGTCTCTCCATAATGGTTTTTCCACATCCCTCTCATTAGCTCTTCCCACTCCTACCAGAACTCAATATGATAATAATTTATTATTTGACATTAAGCAAAATACATTGCAAAAGTCTTTGACACATACAAGAAAAAGGAATGATGGCACAGCTTAAAAATTAATAACAGGATTGGCACTATTCAAGGAATTCAGTTGTTGAATAGAAACTTTTGAAAGAAGCAAAGAGTATAATGCCTTTTTAAATCTAGAAAGGCTTACATGTCTTGCATTTTGGGGCAATTTATTGAACAAACGTATTTCAAGTACATTGAAGGAATCCCTGGTTTTAGATAGCCTGCATTGGGGCACAACTAGATTCTCTCTCATCCGGGTTATATGGTGACCCAGATGAGAGAGAATCTAGTTGCATATTTATTCCAGTAACAAAGGAATTAAGATTTTCTTTTACTTCACATAATACTCTATAAATATAATGACCATAAAGTGTCATAATACCCAGCTGAATAAAAATAAGTTTACAGTGCTCCATTGTTTTTACTCCAGAGATAATCCTCACAGCCCTCTTTTGCATTATAAACAGGTCTTTTGAGTCTGAGGCATACCCCCATAGTTCTATACCCTAAATCAGATGACAGTGGAAAAAGGCAAAATATATGGCCCTTAGATAGTCTTTAGGGAGTAACCTAAACAATTTCTTCAACATGTATGTTGCTTTTAACAATTTAGAGTGGGTTGATGCTATGTGCAAATACCAAATAAGTTTAGAATCAAGTTCAAAACCCAATAGCTTTAGCGTGCCATTAAGACTCACCAAGGGGCTCAAAATACATGTTTATATGTCAAAATATGTATATATGTTGAATTTTGCCTCATTTCTTGCCTGATGATGATGACAGTGACGATGAAACCTGGGTAGTAATAAAGATTACCTATGTAAAATTGTTCATTCTATATTCATTAAATCTGAGGGGAAATTTTTGGGGAGAGGAATTGAAGGAGATCTGCAGTTGGGTTGCCTAGGCAAAGGTTGGGCTCTGAGTCCTGCCCAGGCCATGGGTGTTGTTTTTGTCCATATGGGTTTTTCTCTGAGGAGGCAAAATGACCATGATAGCCATCAATACACCCACTCCTTGAAAATTTTGTATTCCAGTTTATAAAATTATTTTTTATTAGAAGTGGAAATAAACCACTACTTCCTGTTCAGAGAACCAAGTGTAATCCACATCACGAATAAAAAATTCTACTGATAAAACACAATCAAACTTTTTTAAAAGATGTTTTTTGTATATGGACCTGAGGGTGTTTAATTTATTACCTATGTACATAAAATCAGGGCTAGAAACAAAAAATGGGTTTCTTAAATTATTTAAAGAATGTTTATTTGCTCAGCCAAATGTTGAAATACTATTTAATGTCTATAATTTGTACTTATTTTCATTCTTTGTATCGTGTGCATGTGTTGACATATATATTTTCTTTTTCTTGCAGCATGCACACAAACCCCCTTTTTTTTACAGTAGTCTCAAGTTTTTCTTCTTAGAGGCTACCTAAAGCTTCCATTTATGTATTGTTGTTTAATTATTATTGTATTGTAATTTATGGAGGTACTAAACTAAACTTATTATAACTCTGAGAAATAGAACTGTGGAAAAAATATCAGGAAGATGGACCATATTTTTAAAAAATTGGTGCATTTATTAAAAAAATATTTATTGCTATTTATTTTCAAGATTTCTTCTGCTTTTGAAAGTGGATACTTCCTTATTAATGCTTCTGAATAAAAATATTTTTTTCTAATGTAACACAATTTTACACATTAATTAGTTTAACACATTGAGTGCCACATGGCCCCATATCAAAAAACATCAATAAGGAGGATGGAAGAATCAAGCACAAGGAGGAATATAAACTGAGGTAAGAAACTACAGAGAAGTAAGCATGATGAAAAGAGCAATGTAAAGGTATTACTGAATCAGGGTGAGATGGTCACACAGATTTAAGAATGTTGATGTAAAGGATAAATGATAATTGACAAAAGATGGGTTATACATTAACAATACTCTATGAAAAGTAGGAGATACAGAGTACACAGAATAGTTTAAAATTCTAATACGCTCATAATTTAAGTTTTTAAGACCAACCAATTCAAAGCCAGCTAAACAAATGCTAGTTCATTTGCATCTTTAACAATAAACTAAAAGTAATCAATAGTCCGAAATCAAGTTGCTTTTGTTCCTTTTGGCTTCTATGGCAAAATAATGAAAAGTGATGCTTTCCGGTCTTCCACATGGTCTTTATTACTGAGGGCGTCAACTTCAGGTCAAAAGTGACCTGAATATGTAGACTCTTGTCTCAGCAACATTGACCAGTGTGGAAAACATCAGTGCCAAGTTCTTAAGTAATTTATTCATGTATAATTGGGAACATAGCGTGCTAGTAGATGTAATTATGATGCTTCAGGGTGTTTGGATGTCTGCAGCAACAAACCTCGTAACATAACTTCTTTCGAAGACCCATGAAATAATAGACTGATAATTATTGTCCAAACTAATAAATTTATTGAGTTTAATATATTACTTTTGGTGAATAATTACAGTATTTTATTATCTGAAGAATAATTATCCACTGGTTACAAATTTTTTATGCAGAAACCACAATCATGGATGATATTAAAAACAAATCAAAATGAACATTTTAGGTATTTTTACAAAACTTGAGAAAAAAAATTAGGAGAATGATTGGAAACAATAGGAGATAAAATAGTGAGTGAGTGAGCAAAGATAGAATTTAGAAGCAGCAACTAATTCAGATATTGATGACTCTAGACAGTTTCTGTACTCTGTTCAGCAAAATATCCCCTTGTTTAATTGTAGACTGATATTGTGAATTCTTTGCATCGGGTCTGTTTGTTTCAACGACACCTCCGACTTTGTCAACTTTGCAATGCAGCCGCCCGGCGGCTATGAATCGGGACAGTTCTTGGTCCATGAAATCAACACTCACGCCAAAGGCTGTAGCCATATACTGCAAAGTTAAGCTCCTGTAAGATTCTAAGAGCTGTGAATAGGCCATGATTCTCATTTCCCTTACATAATATCGATAATGAGGGCTGAGAAGATAGTCAGTTTTGAAAAAATTCTCAACAGCGACAAGATTTTTGAAGAAATCAGAATATTGGCAATTATAAAGAGAGAATAAGTAATTCTTCACATCCATGTTGGAATGGAGCACTTCCAAAATTTCGGAACCCTTTATGATTTTGTCCCTCAGTTCATTTCTTGGCAGTGAAATCATACTAACATATACTGTGTACTTCACAAACTTGGTATAATCCATTAGTTCGTATGAAGTGAAAGTGGAAATGGTATCAAGGAAAAAATTGGCAGCGGCTTTAAAATCCCTTATGGCAAGAGAGTAAGTACCCTGGTATACTTTTAGGCGATTTCTTCGATCCCAATCCCCACCTTCTTCTATTAACTTCTTAGCCTGATTAATACTTTTAGTAATGAGATCGTGATCCAAATAAAACAGTCCAATTCGTATTTTGTGGAAAACAATATCCAATCGATGGCCTAATGATACAGTTTTATCGTAAGTTTTATTGAAGGCGGTTAGACATTTACTCTTATCTCCAATTCTGCACAAGTACTCAGCTTTGGCCAGATAAGCATCTCTAACTTCTACATCGCCAAGATTTTTCTCTGCATCCAAAATAGCATCCTCTAATTCTTCCAATTTCTTCTTGTTTGCCTCTTTCATAGATTCCAACAATTCCGAGTCACAGGTCCATCCAAGTTCTGCTATCACCTCTTCATAGAATGGGGCCATGTTGTCCGTCCTTATTGCCTCCATGAGAGAATCAAGGGTGCTCTTGTCATCACGATACTGAGGTAAGGTAAGCAAGAACTTAATTTGGGCAATTTGGAGGTTTGGGTTCTTTTCCAAACCTTGCTCTTCAAGATTTTCCAAAGGCATATTGATATCTGTAAGAAAACAGGTGATTAGTTGCATAAAATACGAGTAAACATTATGATGTTTGAGAAATCACCTATTTGACACATTATAATTTCAAATGAAACAGCTGAAGAACATATCTAATTACTTCTCGTGGGTCTAATTTCGGAAAAATAAAAGAATATTATTCTACATGGTACATGTAGAACAGTGTAGTATCTGTATTGGCACTCTTGTGACAACCATCCTGCAATGCCACAGAAAACAATGGCAAAGCAATGTTGTAACGTTTCATGAGTAATGGTAAATTTATTATACTAATTTCAACAAAGGGGATCTGAAGGAAAGCTATTCCCGATAATATACTAATTTAACTGTAATGGTGTCATTACTTAAGAAAGATACAAGGATTATGTTAGCATATAGATTTCCAAGATAAGTTGCAAATATATCCTTACCAAGTTATTAGACGATGACACTTGAAAACCGAGTGTTATTAATCATGTACTCAAGAGCTTATCTACTATACAGTTTTCAATCTCCTCATTCACAAAAACACCACTACTGAATACCGAGCAACGCACAATGACAAACCGAAACCCGTGAAACAAATGAATTACTTTCAGTTTAGCTAAAAGGAAAGATTTGAAACTCAGCAAACTACCGTATTTAAGAAATAAGAACAAAAATTTGCAATTTCCACTTTTAAAAAACTTCTCTTTAATACAACAGGTTTCGGTGTACTACACCATTATCAAGTCTATCAAAAATACCGTATGTTTATATGGAAACAGGAAATGCTTATAGCGACACATAGGTTCTAAGTTTCAGGTCTTCGTGGACGTGAAACAAAGGAGTTCAATCCTGCGTTCTTCTTTATTCATCTTGAGGACCCGAGTTTATAGGTCGGTCGACTCTGTTAAGTAATCTCACCTCCAGGTTAAAGAGAAATGGCCGTTTTCACCACAAAAGTTTATAATGCTCTCTTTAAAAGAACCTCTACTTACGCAATGACCATAGTTTTGAGTGCCTTCTTCTTCGAAAGAACTTTCGAATTGGCATCGGATCAAATCTTCAATTCCATCAATAAGGGCGTAAGTATCAATAGAATCCAAAATATATGGACTTTCTTCTTGCCATGAATTTCACATTAAATTACCAAAATACGAAGGGTTTGTTCATACAGCTTAACCTCTTTTTCCAGAAATTATGGAAGGACATAAAGGGCAATTACGAATAGATCACGAAGATGTTTTGAATGTGTAGATATTTACTCCAGCGCTGTTTTCTTTTAATAAGAAATGTAAATCTTAAATAAATATTGTTAAAGAATATTTATTAGTCTTATTGTTGTCTTTGGAAACAGTAAAAGTCAAAGATTTTCAATGTGCCAACAAATTTTATCCAATGTTCGTATAGATAAACGGTAACCCTTAAAATATTTTTGTTGACAAATCAGTCGGCATGGCACATCAAGAAATCTGAGAGAGTAATCTGAAATCAATTTCCAATCGACTGACTCTCCAGGAATGAAGCCATTCTTACGTAATTTATAAAGGAGTGACCTCTTCAAATGTTGGGTAACTTATACTTAGGACTTATCTTCCAATGCTTTTCGATTAAAAGTTCATCTTCGAACGATAACACACTATTAAATGTATGTGCCTCATCATATAATCTTGTGAAAAGTAGTCACATTAATTTTTATTGTTAAACTTCAAATGTGATAATTTTACATAAATTCAACCACAGCAGGATACAAATATATTTTATATAACATTTTCTTGCAGGAAGAATTGCTTTACTTAGAAATCTTCTTT
The DNA here is from genome assembly GCA_011762765.2 of Rhinocypha anisoptera. Classification (NCBI taxonomy): domain Eukaryota; kingdom Metazoa; phylum Arthropoda; class Insecta; order Odonata; family Chlorocyphidae; genus Rhinocypha; species Rhinocypha anisoptera. The sequence continues at coordinate 640,135 of WURS02000013.1, read as the reverse complement.
GGTGAAACACCCTGGTTATAAAGTATTGATCACTTGCCAGGAGGTGGGGGTGCCCGATACTTCTTTATTGACTTAATCTGTAAAGAAAAAAAATAATGGTTAAATGTCAATGATCTTGAAAAATTTGAACAAATATGTAAACTACGACTATTAATGACCTATGGAAAAGTGGACTGTGAAGTTTACTGAAATGATAGAAAGCTTTAGCATTAATCCACATTCAAAAAACTTTTTTAAATCGTTGGACTTTTTATTTTCCAAAATACAGAGTAATGGTTCATCTTCGAGATTGGTATTTGTGTGTCACATGTTGGGAGGAAATGGATATCACCTCCCCCATTTATCCATTGTTAGTATTAAGTGGTTTTTGAAGCAATCCTAAGGAGTCAGGTGCCAAAGAGGTATACATGTAAGGTCAAAAATGCCTAGGTTTACAAAGATTGCTGCTTGTTTAGATTTCAAACTGGAAATGATTGCAAAGTTATTTGGGTTATCACGATGAACAAAACATATAAGACAAACCATATGACAATCTTGTCAGCAGAAATTAAAATGAACCAGAGTGGTGGATACTTTACAACTTAAGATAGGCAAAGTAATGTCAGTTATAGGGAGGAAATCTTATGAGTGACATTAAAGCCTAACAGCTGACATTGAAATTAGTTATTAGCCCAAATAATTTTATGGAGGTCAGTATATATTCATGAGAGCCAACAAATTATGTGTTTAATGGTTTAAATGCTACATGTTGACATCAAAAAGTGTAACTCATGCTGTAAAATTCGATACTTTCTGGGTTAAGTGAATTCCTGTCAGGAATTCCACTGGTCCAACATTGAATGCAGCAACCATAAAAATTCCTTGTTCTGGACCTGAAGATGCTACAATGTAGCAACTGTTCCCCCCAAAAAACTTATTCTCGTGGAAAAAAGAAAAATTTAATTTAAATCCTATATATTCCTGAGCATACTAAGGAATAAAGAGAAGAGGTGAAGAGAAACAAATCACCTTAACAACTAAGGTAAAAATAAACACGAGAAAATGATTAGTGCTGTAATACTTGGTTAAAAAAAGATATTTTGGGAAATTATGAGAAAGATTACAGCAATATCACTTAAAAAGAGGAATAAAAAAATAAATATGTTTAGAACTGGTTAAGGTTGTGCAAATTATTACTTTGAAAATTGGCTACACAAGGAAAAAGCATATTAATAATAAAGGATTGAGAAACTATTCGTGAGAGCAGATATCAACAGTGGCTAAAGTTGAAGTGCCAAGGTTTGAAAAACTGGTATTTGGAGAATTGAAGGGAACTAAGGAACAAGAATAAAGGTTCAATCGGCAATAATGGAATAAATGAAGGAACAGAGAGAAGATCAGAGAAATACAACAATGCACAAACAGTGGAAACCGAAGCAATTAAAGAAAGTATTATAGGATACAGAAAATTGTTAATAATGAACAAAATACAACAGTGGATAAAAGGGAAGTAAAGGATTGTGGACGAGAGAAGTAGAACAGAATAAGAAATGAAATAAAGTGAAAGGGTTGGAAAGTTTGGGAGGAATCTGTGTGAATGATAACATAATTTAATCGATCCTAGAGGCCACCTTACATTGTACATGATATCATGCACATGCACGATCTCATCGGAAACATTATCTCCCAAAATGATGGGATTGTGCAAGGGAAAAATGGAACATGTTCTAATTTTTTCTCATCATGCATGCACGACATTTGCATGATTAGAGCTCGTCAGCCATGTTTGTTATGTGAAATATGGAGATACTGCTTCAAAGCTAAAAAGTCTTATTATAATAAGCTAACACATAGCACTGTGGTATGAGGGCAATCAAGGAGCATATTAAAGTAGATAGATTATAAAATGTTGGGTTTGTGCAATTTTTAATCGAGCCTTAGGGGACAAATTGTTGGCATTGTCAAAACAGCAGATACACACGGCCTCGGTATATTCACTGACACAGGCATTTGCATGATATCATGCACTGTGTCAAGGCAAATTTTCATCTTCGGATTCTGCCATGCATGAGATATAATTTTCAACGTGATCATGCATGCACATGATATATCATGCACCATGTAAAGTGGCCTTAAGAGGTCAAAGAATATTTGAGACTGGAAATGGTCAAATATCACATCATAATAATATAAGGACAAATCATAATATCCTAAATATCTTATCATATCAAAATATCACATAATACATACCAGATCAACAACTGTCAAATGTAATCAATCATTCTAGAAACACACATATCAATTAGTCTTTTACTTAATAAAAGTTACTGAGTAGTAAGAACGTTCAGAACAAGTTTAAATTTAATGGATGGGAGACATTTGATGTTCATAGGTAATTTATTGTAGGTTTTTGATGCTGAATATAGAGGTCCTTGTTGACACAATGTGCTGTGACAGACCATGAGGTGTACTTCAGTCCAACTTACTGTTCTTGTTTGGTAAACATATACCCAACTATTTTTTAGGAAGAGGCTTGGATATTATTTTTTGACAAAAGTTGAACAGTAAAAAATAAATAAAGAAGGAAAAGTAACTTTGCGGGAAGTGAAAAACAATATACGTGTTTCATTTCATAAACTATGTTTCATTTCAAAAACTGTGTTTCATCTCAATCTTTCTAAGAGAATAACATTGTAACTTTGCGCAAGGTAAATTTGAAGCAGCATACAAAACCATGAGGAGGTGCATCATGGTACTCAGAGCAAAAGTAAATGCCATTTAGGATATCAGGGGATAAATTAATGTTGAAGACAAAGATAACATAAATATATGGAAAATGTTTGGAGAATCGATAACAAGAAGTCCAGGACAATGAGAAAGTGCTCCTATTGGGGTTGAATTTGAGGATACATTAAAAGAATTACTGTGAAATGAAGCTCAGTGGGCTGTTGAAATATGAACCATCAGAACTATTAAAAATGTTGGATAAAGACTATGACTAAGAATTTTGACTTGATATGAATTATCTATAAAGGAGAAGAAATACCTATGGGATTCAAGAATTGTATAATTGTTCTGATACCAAGAAAGAAAAGGGCACACAAGTGAGTAAACTGCATGACAGGCCATGAATCAGAGATATCAAGAAGAATATACTACTGAAGAATGGAACAGAGAGTAATTACATATTTGAATAAGGATCTTCTAGGATTTAAAAAGGTAGTTTCACGTGATCATTTATGTTAATATGTACTACGGAGGTGGTAGTATTAGAATTTTTGTTTAGAGGGTGCTTCGATGTCTGTGGTCATTTCACACCTCATCAAGTCATAGAAAAAACTTATCTGAGATTGGTTCAGGCTTCACAATGTGAAATTCTTTCATCTTGAAGAACAAGAAAAAACACTGCAATTTTACAAATCAAATTTTTATTCTTACAACCCGGGTTTTGGCCGTGGCACAGCATAATCAGTTGAGGCAAACCAAAAACAGAGCACTATATATAAGTAAAATGGGAGGGGGGGAAAGGTCATAAGAGTGGGGGAAGGGAAGATTTCAGTGTGGGCACTGGAATCTGGGAGGTTATTTAATCTAGTAAACCTATTAGTCTACACTAAAGACAAGAGTAGATGCTCTTGAGAAAAGCAGAGTTTATATACTCCAATGTAATGATTGTGAGGCCACTTACATTGGCCAAACCGGCAGAAACTTCAATACAAGAATAAAGGAACAGTGAGCCTGTTACACAAACAATAGACACACATAATTTTCCAAGCATTTACTTCTACACGGACTCACACCAGTGATTTCACACCAAAAAATTAATGCGCAAAAATTTTGACATGGAATTCACATTCAGTGATCGCAAAAACTTATGTATACTAATTGTTATAATTATCATAGCACTAGTTAAAAAGTATTGCAACAATTTTTTCTAAAAAAATTAATTTGCAAAAAATGTTGTAACATGTTCGTATTAAATATCCTTGTAGAACTACATATAATAGTTTTTTGTAATCATTATATTAATAAAAAAATAATATTTGCAAACATTTTTTCGAAAAAATTAATTTGCATGAATTTTGATAATGAATTTGCATTCAGCAACCTCAAAAACCTATGTATACCAATTTTTATAATAATCGTAGCAATAGAAACAGTTTTATATCAAAGTATCATGAAATGATGACCTCATACCACTGTGCACCACCCGCCCACATTCCCACGCTCACACCAAAACCCCGACCCTTCCCCCACCCCCTTTCAGTTGCCTCTCTTACCCCTCCTGCTTTGTGTATATATAGTGTGCTCTGTTTTTGGTTTGCCCCACCTGATGGGGCCGTGCCATGGCGACCCAGGTTTTGAGAATAAATATTTTATTTGTGAAATTGCAGTGTTTTTTCTTCTGTTCTTCAAAAACGTATCTTGACAAACACGATGCCCATGCCCTGGGTGGGAGTCGAACCCACGACCCTTGGGTGAGCATGCTACCCACCAGGGTGACCTGCCCGGGCAATGTACTATGGTCTCTGGGCAAATGAGGCTTATTGACATGTATTATTATTGTTCTTGGAACCTCCAATGAGCCAATGCACAATCACATGATGAGCTTTCAGACGAGGAGTTTTTTGGTGAAAGGTGGAATCCCCATTTCGAAATACCCACCCTACTCACATGACCTTGCTTCACACGACATTTTATTGTCTCTCAAAGCGAATTGAGGAGTTGAAGTATGTATACTGAAGGAGATCGGTGTTTCAAATGTCAAAAGTTTAAAAAGATGAAGTTATTTTTAGACAGTATGACAGTTTTCCAATCACACCTCGCTGATATCTTCTACTTTAGAATTGCTCCATTTTGAGTGCAAGTGAATATAATTTATCGACAGGTTAATATGTGCATGTGTGAAACAAAAAGTATAGATCAATACTACATAAAACTTACATGACAGGCAAGTAAACTTTCCATCAGCAGGAAAATTACTTATATTATTACCAAATTATGGACTAGGTTTCGAGGAAAAAATTCACTTTTATAATGTCGATTTCATGTTCAATGAGCTAGACCTATTTTCTGTGGCCTACTCTATGAGGGTGTTAATACTAACTGATATAGATGCAGGCATATTCCATGCATGAAACCACATAGAATATTGCTACGCTGCTCCCAACTGTTTTTCTTAATATCCTTCAAATTAACCGATGCAAAGATGAACTTTCAGTTGTCCCTTCACTAATTTAAAAGTGTAAAAGTAATTTAATTTGAATTATCCCGTTTACCTGTCTCTAATTTCTGCTCCTTTTCTACCATCTGTGTGGATGTTTGGGTGATTATTGTTAAATATATTAGAGGAGATATCAACATGTGCCATACAGTAATACCACAGTGTAGACTATCAGTCTTCTCACTCTCACAATGCCCAGTTCACAAACTACAATTAACGCTTGTGTGTAGAATTTCTTCCTTGTGAACGCAAGTTGGAGCACTCACCGATGTAAAAATTTTCTACCACGATCGGGAAACAATGGTTGGCACTGGTTGTTCATCCAGAGTGCATATGAACACACATAATAGTTACTATTAAAAATGGATTCTAAAGCAAGAAAGAATTTCAGCAATGAGGAGGTGGAAATGCTACTGCAATTATACCAGAGGCTGATAGTATAGATGGATTTTGTAGAGTTCGAATATGTCCACGCGCTCTACTTATTGCAGGCAAGCTTCTTCTTCTTCTCCTCCTTAAGAATGTAGCACCTACATGTGAAACTGCTAGATATTTCACCGTATTACTTTCGAAAAATGTATTATCGAACAACGATGATACCATTTGGAGAGCAGCTCACCTTTCAAAACATTGTCGCCGAGAAACTGACAAAGTGTTTTTTCAATTTTCAACAAAAAGGCCAAATTTCCATTTACCACTCTTTTAATCCACGAAAAGAACAA
>WURS02000013.1:589306-602421 GCA_011762765.2 Rhinocypha anisoptera | reverse complement strand
CGCAGCAAACGCCTCTCCTCCCCTACCATTCTCAAAACTTCATTCGTTTTCCTCTCTGTCCACTTCACCTTCTCCATCCGTCGCCACACCCACATCTCAAAAGCCTCCAATCTATGCTCATCATTCTTCGTCATGGACCAGATTTCTGATTCATATAGTGCTATGCTCCATATTAGGGTGTTTACTAATCTTTTCTTCAAATCTTTATTTAGGGTCCCTCTCATTAACTCTTTCTCAAATTCCTCTTTTGCTAATGTAATTCTTTTCTGATATCCATGACACTACGTCCATTTTCCTCTATGATACTTCCCAAATAATAGAATTTTCTACCTGTTCTAATTTATTCCCTTCTAGCATGATATTCAGCCTACCTTTCCCACTTCTCGAAAATCTCATCATTTTCATTTTCTTAATGTTAATTTACATCCCAAATCTCTGACACTGATCCTGTTAAGCATTCAACAAGGTTTGCAGTCCTTTGGCTGAATCACTAAGTACGGTTTGGTCATTGGCGAATCTGACTGACTTAACGAATTCCCTACCAACCTTTTCTCCATTCTCAACCATCTCCCATGCCTTTTTTACCATCTCCTCCGAGTACAGATTGAAAAGAACAGGGGACAATGGACACCCATGCCATACTCCCCTACTTAACTGCACCCATCCAGTCTGCCACCCTTACTTGCACGGCCTGGGCCAAATAAAGGTTTCGGATAAGATGCTTATCCCTCCATTCCATTCCTATTTTTTGCAACACTTCCATTAGTTTAGGCCACTCTACTTTATCGATTGCTTCTTCAAAGTCTACAAAACATGCAAAAACCCCGATTATATTCTATATTCAGTATATAATATGAAAAAAATTGTTTTTCCTGCTTTGTTTCTAACCTTTTTTCATCTCTGTTCCAAAACTTGAATGCAGGGGCCTATGACACAGATGAACTGCTTCTATTTTGGGAGCCTAATTCACCTGTCACCTTGAATGAGAATCTCCACCTCACAGAGTACAATCTAGATGACATGTGGGTAAACAATTCTTTTGTGAGCTACGCCTTACCTGGGAAGTCTAATCCAACATTTGCTGCATCTGAACCTTTAAATAGGTCAGAAGTTAATGCAAGATTTTTTGAACATGATATTGACGGGGATCCCAGGAGCTACCGTGGAAAATTCGGTAATCAACAGGAAAATTTGGTAGAATTAAGGCAAAATTTTGTGAAATTATAAAGCTATTTTTTTTGTGAGCCATAATTTACTTCAGTAACTCAGTCATAAAATTTGTAATTATAAGACATATAAAAAAAAAAATATGAGGAAATTTTTGTAAAATAATTCCATCATTAATTAGGAGTTTGAATTTTGGTTCAGTGAGACCTCCAGTTAAACCCTAATTATGAAATTTTCTGGGAATTAATCTTCCTGGGAGGCCAATTGCAATTTATATCTATTTTAATTTGAATTAAGCTACCACAAATATTTATAACCTCCATAAGTAATTGAATGTATCTACCCTAATATTGTTGCTAACCTTGTTCACATGGAATGTACCTACCCTTATCACTCATGTGTATACTAAACCAGTTTTTTTATAGATTCTATGTACTGATTGATTTCAAATATATTTGCAGTGGGAAATTACAGCACCCTGGTTATACATTTCCATCTGTCAAGACAAATTGGCCATTATGTTATGGACTATTACCTACCTTCTATACTTTTGGTTGGCTTGTCTTGGATTGCATTTTGGTTGGATCCAAATGCTGTTCCTGGAAGAGTCACCCTTGGTAAGCTGTTTCATTGTAAAAAGTTTCTCTTTATCATAGATACTCAAATTGTGAAGATTGTAACTTTCAATTCTTTTTATTTAGGCTCAAGTACTTTGCTAACATTCATTACTCTGACCAGAAATACTGGTGCTGCCCTGCCCAAAGTGTCATATGTGAAAGCCACAGAAATCTGGTTCATGGTTTGTACTGGTTTGATCTTTGGCTCACTGATGGAATTTGCATTTGTCAACACCATATGGCGCAGAAGGTAACTTCAGTTTATATTGTGAACTTTAACCTGAATACATTTCAACCAGAGGCATTTTTGCCATCTGTGAACAATTGGTACCATGGATTGAATGACAGAGATTAATTGGTGGTATTCTTAATGACAGGAAAAATGTTGAACTGAAGAAAGTCAATAGCAAGTATATATTGAGGTCAACACTGACTCCAAGAATGCACCGAAAGCACAATGGAAGCAAAGGGGGCAGTCCCATGGGGTCTGGAGAGCTTGACAGGTCGTGGACATCAGTTGCTGACTTGTCTGAGCTGAAGAAGCGTTCCTACTTCCCCAGAGAGGTATGTCTGAATAGTAATTCACAGTCAAATGCAAAGTATTTAGCCTATTACAATAACTGTGCTGCTCCTATATTGTTGGTGATGCTATAATTTTTGTAATAAAATAAAATCATTTCTCTATCCCATCCCACAAAGTTTTGAATTTCATATCGAAACAGTAGCTCTTGTGCAAACTGCAGAGTAATAATGGAATTTAACAACTGCTTTTCAGATTACATACGATTAGTATTTAAAATAACTTGATCTTATTTATGTTTGCTTCCATTGCAATAGATGTGGAATTTTGATATATTGCTATAAAATTCCTAAATCTAATGGAAATATAATGCAAGTGCTTCCTTTCTGTCATTGGTCCTTACCACAGCACTACGTTGAACACAGTGAGCTTAGACTTGAAATGAAATGTTGATTGGCAGTGAGAAGTCTGGATGGAGTATAAAATACAATAGTGTATTGATTTTTTTTCATCAATGTGCTTGAATGAGAATCAAATGACTTTTCAATGGGTAATGAAATACCATTTGTATTTCTACTGACAGTATACACATGATGGTCTTTAAATTAGACTATTAACCCTTTTACTGCCAACACCTATCACCTGGTATATGCGAAAAATGCCAGAGCTTTTTCATGGAATTTTTTCATTTACACATTTAAATATATATAATATATACGATATTAATATAAATTTGTTAATGTTATTGTTATACATATTATTTAAATAATACTTTGGAGATCATATTATTAGTTTTAATATTTTTTGACCTGGTGATGGTTACACAATGAAAGTTGTTTGGTAAACATGTTCAAGAAATGCAATTAATCAAGCTTGATAATATTACTTAAGACTCCATTAGCTACCCTCTACATAGGTTCATATTGAAAGTCACCTTGATTAGAAATGGCTTGGTATCTCTCGTGTACAACACACTTTAGGGATCTGATACATGAATACTATTCAAATAAAGTCACTTTTAAAAGGTGACTCTCCTTGCACAGGCATATTCAATTCTACTATTGTTCCCCGAAGCTCTCTCATCTCCAAATGCTCGCACTTTACTCATAAAAAATCCCTGTGTGATGATTTCGGTATGCCACCAGGGTCTCCACAAAGGGAACAGTGGCAACATGCTGTCTGTGCAGTCAATGGAATCTCTGGGCCGGAATAATCAGGAAGGGGACATCTTCCCATCCACCATGACCGTTGATTCGAGCCTTTGCACTGTTCCCATGGAGGGCAACAACAGGCCTGTGGATTGCGTCAGCGTCAGCATTCCCGTTCCAAACAAGGAGGGTGAAGGGGCATCCAAGAGCTTCACCACAATGACCCCTCAAGAAATTGCCACTTGGATTGACAAACGGAGTCGCGTTTTCTTCCCAGCAACATTCCTGGTCTTTAACATTCTTTATTGGGGTTTTGTGTGGATTTAACTCAAGAAAGACTGCCTTTTTACTCGAATTCTATTTGAGGTGCCTCACTTTAAGACATTTGATTTCTCTATTGAAAGATTCTATCCAATGATTCTTCAAAAATTATCCTTGTGAAATAGATGGAATATCCTCAGGTTTCGTGCAGCATGACGAATAGTAAATCAGGGTTTAAACTTATGCTCACAGTTGATACATTGGGAGAACAGTTTTAAAAAATTGGACAATATGAATTTTCTGCAGGAAATTACATTTGAAGTACTAAGTAGCATTCTAAGGAATCATGAACAGTGGGCTGCACAAGCTAGTCAATCAAAAGTGAAAAGTCTATTCTCCCAGAGAGTCTCTTTTTCTTCTTTGACTGCTTTTCTGGCATTATTGCTGAATTTTATTACAGGTGACAATCAAATATTGTGTTCAAATTAAAAATTTAACACAGTACCTAACTAACATCTGCTAATTAATTATCTCAGTCGAATATTTTTTAAATTCACTAGTGATGTATTCATGATGAGCAGCATTGGGGATTCATTTACTTTGTTCATTTTTGTTTCTCTTCAAAGTTTCCTATTGTAGTTTTTAACTTTATTGTTTTAAACATATCTGATATTGGGGGTGATGGTGCACGAAGAATCTTTTTGAACTACAGCTATAATATTGTTTTTAATGATTTGGTTGAATATGAGGTGAAAAGTGTTTTGTGTAAGTGGTTTCTGTGAACCAACCAAGACTTCATGAAAAAATATTGCAGTGTGAATTTAGGTAGGATTCACGTTGTTTAAATGTTTACTAATTTTTTTTAAAAAAGAATCCCTTCAAGTTGCGCATAACTTGCAGTATCTACTGTCAAATGTGAATATCATACACAAATTACAGAAATACTGCATTTGTGCCATTTTTATTGAAATGTGAGATCCATAATTAAGCTTCAGTATAAAATGTATTGAAGACTGAGGAAACAATGATTGATGAACTGATGAAACGTACACAAACATTAAAATACCGGAGTTAAAAATGTAAAGTGATACCATGTGTGAACACTTGTGAGAGAAACCTTGCAAAAAGAGAGATAGAGGTCTTCAATTGCAAGGTGCACAAATGTGTGTTCTTAAGGGGACAAGTAGGGAGTGTTTGTCATTTTTATCAGATTTTAAAGGTTTTTTCAATCTTGTGAAAAGCATTAAAAATCACCAATACTCCACATTGAAGTTCTAATTAATGATACTCGTTTCACGAGGACTATACAGAGAAATTGGTGCAGTACTCATTAGGTAACATGAGAATAATGAATAAAGTATGTGGTTGTGGGTATAAAAAAAGGTAAAAAAGTCATTGGATGATGAAGTACATAGTTATGTATGTGGTGCCTTGCTTGCCCCACCACTGCTGTGCTGCAGGCAAAAAAGTCGGGGTCCTCACATCATTTGACGTGCACCTGGCTGTGACAATTAAGGAGTGATTACCATCACAACAACTCAATGCGCTCCCATTCAACGGTGGTGCCCAGACATTGGACCGGCATGTAGCTGGCCCCCAAGGTGGAGACTATCCCCAGTTCTTTCTAGTCCATCGAATACATCAGAGGGTGAACAATGTCATTCTCTCTGTACAAATGTTTCCGTGAAATAAAGAGATCATCTCACATCAGTCTCTTCAGCCCAGATAATGTGCTCCGAAATGTATTTTTTTCTTCACTGACTCCACTCTGCTTACTACCTCCTTGCTTCTTCCACCAATGGTGATTTTGCATCCTGGGTAGAAAAATGTTTTCACCTGCCTAATTGTGTCCTTCCATAGTTTTATCAGATAATTTTTTGATAAACTTAAAATGTGAAAAAAACATCAGACTTCCCTTAGACCATTGTTTTAGTTCCATTTTTGTTTATCTTCAAGTTCTATTTCCTCCTCCTCTTTTCCACTTAGGTTTATGCCCTCGTAAGAGCTTCTTCCTTCCCTGCCGGTATAGCCATCTGAAAAGCCCTGCCCTGCCATTATGGCCTCTTCCATCATCTGAAAATTTCACCAGCAAAATTTCAATTTCAGCATTCAATATCATTTACAGCCTTACTCTTAGTACCACCTATTCCTTGGAATGGAGTGCAAATGAGATATTCCAAGGGTATTTAAAATAAAATTTAGTGATTTGGGGAAAAAATATTGAAAAGGTTTTATGTTGATATCTTACTGATGTCTTTTAAAAATTTACTTGGAGTTTAGTAAAATAATTAAACATATTTAGAATATGTAAATAAATTATAATCATTTCTAAAAATTTTCATTTTGGACTATACAAGAGCTAATATATCAGCTCTTGGCACTTTTTGGCTAGGAAGTAAAAATCATATCTTTAGGCCCACCACAGCACTTAAAGCGTTCTTTGAGAAATAAAAGGCTCTGTGATCATTTAAGACTTTTATTTACACATTTCATCAACTCGAAGTCTTCATCATTTGTCAAATCGAGATGAATGAAAGGAAAGGTAAATTTTAACAGATATTACAATTTTGAATGATACAAAGCAGTGATCCCAGAAGTAGTTTTTTCCTACCTTGGTTAAACAATCAATATGATTTTTCAGCCTTGCAACCATGAACTTACCAGTAAACAATACATTTAAAACATATGTTGAGTCTAGTTTTATGAGTTGATGCAGTATAACAATTGAAAAGTTTCTAGTTCACAATGAAGAAGGGTACGTGTTGCATTAAATTTAGAATTTACAAAAAATATATACTTAAGTTGAATTAATGCTAGGAATGTTATTAAAAAGTATGTTTGGATTTAAAATCTTTTTTGATCCCAGAGAGAAATTAGAAATGAACATGTGATTACTTTGAAACACTTTTCAAGATTGGATGAAATTCAACTCTTAAACTACTTATTCTACTACACATAGAGAAGATTTATGCAATTTATGCATGTCAGTATTGTACATAAACACCATTAATGACATTTCTACAATGCAGGGCAATGATACATTTTGTATTTAGTGATTCAATAAATAGCCCACACACATTTATAACACATTCAGTAATACATATATTTTTGAACATCATACTCATATAAGCACACATGTAATGAGGCACATTCCACTTTGACAACAGCTGATAAATTATTGGGATAATTTATTAATAAACTATCTCTTTTCAAGCATAGAAAGTCCTATCATTTGCAGTGTAACTTATTATTACATATTCATAAAATGGTTGGCATGCCAATATTGCACTGACGTTATGTATGAATTATTCATTTCTTATTATTTTGAAGCATTATTGGAGACATTTCCATCCACATATTAACAGGTATCTCCTTTAACATTGAATTTATTTTGCTCAATGAAATTAAAAACCCATAATCAATGCTCTGTGTAATGTAGGCATTGGTAATTAGGCATTTTCTAAGAGGTTTTTAGGATACAGGACTATTAATGTATTTCAACATTTATTTTCAACAGCACCAATGAGAAACTTGGGAAGCATTTTGTAATTTTTTTAAACTCTGTAGTGAGACAATTATTTGTAGTTATTTTTCACCCGAACTTGTTTTATAATTAAGATTCAGTTTCATTAAAAAAGTATCCATTTAAGTTTCATTTATATGGTTCATGTCAATTAGGTGTTATACTTATACATAAGTTCATTATGGGTATTCTTATATGCACTTGCAAATGTTGAGAAAGCCTGTAGTATTCTACTCACTTACTATTATTAGGTATGACTGACAAACAATGAACAGTAGGACAGTTTACAAGAAGCAAATATGCTACACAGTGTCCAAGATGATGCATTAATAAGAAAATATAAACTATCTTTACACCATCCCAGCATATGCATTTAATTGAAAAAGAAACAATTGAAGTAAAGGATCATAACCATTATCTGCTGACTAAAGATGTGACGATTAGTCAATCTAATGTCACAAATGTTTTAAAAAGTGTTTCAATGAAACAAATTAAATATCTGATTTGAAATTAATGCTGACTTGGCAAGCATTGCATATGTACAAATACATTTTATACAGCATTATTATGTATATTTTATAAATATTGTATCATGTTAAGTACCTTATTTAAAAAAATGTCTCTTTCGGTCTAAATACAAAATTTATTAAAAATAAAAATGTATCATAAAAATGTCCATTGGAAAATGGATTTCAATGAAATATGTGCATACCATTCAATGTGCTAAGTTATCCATAGTCACCATGCAGGATCCATTTCAGCATGTTTTATGGTTGAGAAATTGCTTGTGCTTTATACACTTTCTTTCTCATGATCATGTAATCTGACTGATATATCAATTGTGATCTTAAAAGTATGTTGTTTCCTGTCAAGTGATAGTAACATTATTTTCTGAAAATTTGTTGGGAAATAAAACATATTCACTTAAATTGCTATGCCAACAAATATTTAATAAGCTTAATGTAGGATATTTTTTTATCTCTGACTTCAATATCTTTCCCTGGTAGGTATATTAATAACAACATCTCATTCATATTTTTTTAAACATCTGCCATGAATAATAATGAAAGGCAATACAATGCATTAAGTATTTGCTAATCAGGTACTTTAGATCATAAAGGATTAATTTTTATCAGAGACCGAAAACTTTAGATTATAAATGGGACCCAAGTACTCTTTACCCCCTGAATGTTATTACTCAATTAATCGAATGCCCCCAATATTCAATAGATGGGATATTTTAGCAGTTTCTTATGGAGCAAAAAGTATTGCATCCCCGTGGTTTTTATAATGTATACAGGAGATATCCTTTGGTGTAATGATGGACATCTTCAAATTTTGAATGGAGCAAGGAAATGTTTTACAAAAACATTTTAAATGCACATTTAATTACTAGACCGTGGACCCTATATTTGAATTGGTCTGGCTCACTTGAGTGTGTTATCTTCATCTTGAAATAAGACAAATTTTGTCACTTCTTGTGTTCAGACCATGTGTTGCTTCCTTTTCAAGCAATTACCTCAATTATGACAACAAATCTTGGTCTGTCATTACACATACAGCCAGTGCTTGCATTTGAAGCGACTGACAGCCTCCAGGCCTTCTCTTTGAATCTTTTCATGTTCTTCTATTGGTGTTATGTTATATGCGAAGCGCTGCAAATAGAGAAGATGCCGGTGAATTTTGAATTCATTCATTTTTTGACATTAATTTGAAGACCAAAATAATTCAATCTTTTTAAATTATTTTGTATTAACAGACTACAGTGATAAGGAATGTTAGAGGTCGGAGGAAGGTTAGATGGGAGGGTAACATTCATTTCATAGGAACATGGTGGGGTCATGTCAAAGTTCAGGTCATAAGTTTGGCATATTAACGTATATTCAGTTGAGGTTTTTTGTCATACAATCTCTAATTATTTGCTCTAACATAAAATATATACAGCCATTTGTTGGACCTTAAGTCATCATATGAATTTAATGCATGAACAAGGACTTGTGAAATATATAAACATTTAATTGTGTTAGAAAGAGGAAATTGTGATTAAAAAAAAAGGCAATTCTCACATTAAAGGATTTATAAAAGATTTAAACACAAAGATTAATGGCATCTTTGCCTCATATACTATTTCCTTCCTAGTGAGATGTTTAACACTATATGAAATAAGGTTTTTTTTAGATATTTGCTCCTCTAGGAACAAGTTAACATGATGTAGGAATTTACCACATCCATCAAAAGTGTAACTCACTGAATTCTGCATGTTTATTGGGTTTCCACCCCGTTCTGTCAATGAATGTGGTGGAAACCAGATAAACATGCAGAATTCATCGTATCCACGTCGCGGAAACCTCCGAACAAGTGTAACTCACTGACTCAATGTGGTTCAGTACTGTTAATAGCAATCATAATTTGAAGATATTAGATACATATCCAATATTCCTTTTATGTTTCAAAGTACTATCATATAATGAGGAGTATTAAGTTAGAAAGTCAATACCTCTTTACATGTTCCAGGAGTTTTTGATATCCTTATTATTGCCACTAGTGGTATCATGACAACCGATGATAGTGCCAGGCTCCATCCGACCCATTCTGCCCAGATTGGGTAGGAGTAGTCATTATATTTCAGTGGTTGGTGGTATATTAGTCCAAAGAGTACCACACCCTGGAGAAATGCAATGAAGACAACTTTTATTTCACATAATGATTTACCTAATGTCTTTTTTCAATACATTTTATCTGTGGCATAGCAAGAGTTGAGAAATATTGGGAGGTAGTTTGTAAGATACTGCATAAGAATATATATATATATATAGAATGATCATTCTATAATATTCTCATGTGCATTTTTCTTCTTCTTAGATCAGAAAAATGGGTAGCTAATGAGAAATATATATATATATAAGTATAGATAATGAATAAATTGATAACGTTATGGGAGAAGTAATACATACTATGATGAAAGATGGACTGATGAACTTCCAGCAGATGCGCCAGTAAAGTCCTGGCCTGGACCCAAGCATGGCTTCCACATCAGAGGAGAATCGATCCAAACCTAATAAAACAACATAAAACAAGAGTGTAACTTGCTGTGGATAGCTTCAGTATATGCACAAGAAAGATCACATGGAAGGTAACTGAAAAATTTACAAAACCCTTTGAGTATCCAGTCAACCATTTCCGATCTATAATTTCTAATGATCCAAATTTGAAAAATTCAGTGGAGTAAAGAAAAAAATTCTTTGTCACCCCTCCAACTTTCAATGTGCAGCACAACTGGTTTTTCCATCTTCGCCACCTTTAGCTACATGGGACGATACACACTTCAATACTCACCACATCTCACACAAACAGTTTCTCACTTCCATTTTTTACACCAAATGAAAATTTTGACATCTCCATTTCTGTACATATCTTTAAAGGATAGATTGAGAAATTTGGATACATAACCACTTACTATCTTTACAACCACGATTTAATTAGTAGATGTTCATAGTATATAGCACGTACAAAGGTGAGCTCTTATATATTTTTCTCTTGTGAAGGTCAAATATTCAAAATAGAATAAAATAAACTCTACTGACCTGCATTTTATTTTTTTTAAATTAGCTCATTTAATCTCGCGTCCAAAAAGATGCCTTTTATAATGACGAAAATGTTTGAAAAAGAGTTAAAAGTTACTTTCAAAATAAAAGTTAAAGCTGCAGAGAAAACTCTTGCAACTGTATAAGTATATATTCAAAGAAGAATCACAAAAAAACTTAATGTTGCATTCTTACTGTAATGGTTCAGACAAGTGTATGTATACATTAGGTGGGTCATTGACTATTTGATTTTGAACAAAGGAAACGCCAAAACTTTGAGGATAGGAGGAAAAAAAAGAATAGGATTATCACTGGCTAGATGAGACATCGATCAAGTTGAGAGAGGTTCAAGTGTTATGACAATGTAGTGGAAAGTAATTGGAAATGCCAGAGAGAAATTAAGGAAACAGTGGGAATAGCAAATTGACAGAATGAGTAGGTTACTGACAACCAGGATGGATTAGAAATTGAGGAAAATGTTAATGAAATTCTATTTTTAGAATGCCTCCCTGAGGAGTCATTTACCTGAATAATTAGGAAAGTGGACAGAAAGAGTATAGTGGCATATGAGATTTTGATCTGGAGAATAAAGTGAGGTGAAAAAGTAAGGAATGAGGAGGTCTTACAGCATATGGAAGTGGACAGAATACTGGTATTAATCATGAGAAAAACAACAGAAAAACTGGATTGGGCACTTTTTTAGAAATGAAGCTGATGAGGAGTACTTTAACGGGAGCAGTGGGGAGTAAGACAAGGAGAGGAAGAAGGAAAGTTTTTTTGAATGAGTTCAAAGGAAGAGAAGGCTATGTATATTTTAAAAATAAGGCATTGGAGAGGAGCATTAAATTGACACCAAGGACCTACCATTAGGAAGAGAACCCTGTGATGATGATATATGATGTCAGTAATTAGTAATGCACATTACTTACCATAGAACCAGGAGACGGCAATTGCTTCAAAAAGTGCCGAACATAGGAGTGAGATTCCAGCTGAATAAGTGTCCAGAAGATGGAATATGTAGATGCCACCCTAAATTAAAGATACATTTATTGAAATAAAAATTCTTGATTATTATTGCATTGTGGTGGAGAAGGTCATGGAAACCAAATTGATGCTAAATAAATTTTCATACAGTACTTTTAATAAGAAATTTAAACGCATGATATTATGATTTATTTTTGCCGTAGCAATAATTTTGCCATCAATATAATAAACACAATTCATGGCAATGAAGGACAGATACATGAGAAATTGCTATTTTGAACAATGTTAAAAGTAAATCATTTGCCGTGTTATGCATGCATTGCAGAATATATTGTGTTTTAAAGGTTTATATAATTATGTATAATGATGCAAGTACAACTCTTTAACTGAACACCTTTGTGAGAATAGAAGGGTGTTTGTGTTAAGATTCAAATGATAGAAAATGAAGAACAAAATTTTGGCTTCATCTTCAGTTATTTTCATTCATCTTAAATAATACTTTCAACGATAAAGCTTGGTGAACCTTTTTTTCCTCCTGCTTCATCATACTGTTTTCATCTTAAATATTTGCCAATTTTATTTTTAACTGTGAGGATCATATGAATTTAATTACATAGATTAATTATAAATTTGAAGTATTTCATGTCAACTATGTTTATTACTTTACACATTAATCTTAATATTTTAGTCAATCACTTTTAATAATATTTTCGTGGATTGTAAATGTTACCTAAAGTTGGCTGGTTTTCAGTCCAATTGCTATGGATTTAAATCATCATCACTATACTGAAAAGTGGAATTATGACAAAAGTAATGGGTTCAACACAGGATACCTTAACTTAATTGTTATGTGTAGGAATAAATTAAACTTACTGGTGTAACATTCATGAGGGCCACTGAAAAAGAGACCAATATAGCCAGAAGGGTAAAGATCTCCCTTGCATAGCGGCGTCCTTGGAACAGACTTTTGAATTCATCCATCAGTCCTGTAATCACACATTCCATGCCTCCCATCTGGAAAGGTAAATATGGTTTAGTGCTTTGAAAATCACTTCATAAAATATTTTTATTGTTAAATTGTTAAATTTATTGTTAATATTCTTCATAAAAGCCATCAATGGTTCCTATAGGTCATCTGAACTTCTTTCCCTATTCCCTCTTCGAGTCCCTTCACACACTAGGAGGTTGAATGACCTCTTTCACTGTACCACCCCTCGCCTCTCAATCACAAAATGTTCATTAATTTTCAGACTTCCATCAACCTGCAATACATTGATGAAACGCCTCCCTGACTTTGACCCGTTCCTAACA
>WURS02000013.1:569469-584367 GCA_011762765.2 Rhinocypha anisoptera | reverse complement strand
GTAGGCGTATTGCCTTTCAAAAACAAATATTTAATAACAGCTCGATACTCGATTTTGTCCATTTTCACAAAAACACACGTCAACTCACTCAAACGACTGTTACATAACAACTGCACGTCCAAATTGGCTGAAACTTTGGTGAGTAACTGTTAACAGATGAACGACAAAATTCACTAGCTTTTATTTACGCTTAGCTTTTACGAGTGCTGCTATTTTCACGTTGAGGTCGGAATCTTTTTAGACCACCCTCGTATGTAGTAGAATTCTCTTAACTGTACATAATAATAATAGTTAATCAGCAAATCTCATGGTGATTACATGAACATTTGTTCTTATGGTTGTCATTGTATTTACAAAAGGCTGTTCGATGATATCAAAAGGTGATTGATCTTAGCAGTTCTTACACTGTGAGTAAATTGTTAGAATTCAGTCTTTGTCCTTAATTTAGGCAGTAGCATTGTATTCAAACTACATATTTATCATTTATTTACATTATGTTATGGTAAAAGGTCTCATGAGTAACATTTCCATTATTGCACTTGTTCATAATAGGACTGCATGTATTCCTTATCATGATCTTGGTCCTGTGTCTTCTATGTAACTTGTATTTTTGTTTTATCCCTATTAATTTGTGATGTAAGAGATTTTGGTATGTTTCATATAGTTCTTAACATTAACATTCATTATGATCTGTCGAATCCAATGATATGCAGATATTTCATTTCATTCACCATTGAAATTGGGTCTAAAGACACAAGGTAAAATCAGATCCAGAACTGAGGTTTTAAATTTTGGCAGCTTGGAGATCAAATTGCCCCATGCCACTAACCATAAAAGTTACAAATTTTATTTAAAAAAATATTATTAATGAGACATTACAAATTAATAGTATAGCAGCTTGAAATACTTTATAATATTTTTTCATCTTAGAAGTTAAATATCCACATTTTGTGATAAACCAGTGTATTTGGCAGCTACGACCACCATTGCGGCATCGTTTACTGATCAATGTTTCTGGCTTTGATCGATAGAATATAGGGTGATAGTAAATTTTAGTTTTATCATATTTATATTATTAGCTTACAGAAATGTCCTCCAAAGCTTAGGAACATTTTTCCCTAAACCCCAATAACAATGCACATGCAGTTAGTGTGTGTACTGTGGTGTAAAAATATCTCGTGGAAATGCCATGAATACCTTGCCTCTATTAAAGCATCTGTTCACAAAGCAAGCATTCATTTACAATAAGTGTGAACAAGAGATTATACGTTTATCAGAAGTTGTAAGATTTTGTTGATTCTGTAGATCTAACATAAAACATAGGGTCAGGTATGAAACTTACATCTGAAATAAAGTACAGGATCTATAAAAAAACCTAAATCCGCCAATCCCTAGTAAGTACCAGAGAGAATATATACTTAGCTTTGAAATAAGTTGATTGTTTTTATAAATGTCACATATCCTTCAAGAAAAAGCATATCACCTTCATAGTAATCACGTTTGCTTGATGCCAGTGGTGATCAACTGAGCCTCATCAGAATTTAAAGTCTGAAAATAATTTAAATCCAAATAATGTTTGTTACATAGTAGGAATGTATTTTATTTTTTGAGAATAGTGAGAGTGAGTGGCACTTGTCTACTTGAAATCCTAATTGCAATTTCTGTGGACAGGTGGAGAACCAAATGAGTGTCATAATGCAAGAATATGAAAAGACAATATCTCGTGTGGTGGCAGAAAAAGAGCAGGCGAAGCAGAAATGGGAAATTGAGCAGGAGAACTTGAAGCGGGAGAGAGACGAGGCCTTGACGCACCTGAACAATGTGGAGCAAGCATTTTCTGATGTGCACCGCAAATACGAGAGGAGCAAGGTTGCCATCGAGGGCTTTAGAGCCAACGAGGACACCCTGAAGGCGAGTATTGCTGAATGCCAGGCTAACCTACGAAAGCAGGAGCAACGTTATGAAGTCCTGAAGAGTCACGCCGAGGCCCAGTTGGAGGGGGCAAATCAAGAGCTGGAGAGTGTGAGGCGATCTCAACAGTTGGAGAACACCAAACTCCGTGCAATGCTTAAAAAAACTGAATTGCGCTTAGCTTCACTTGAGGAGACTGTAGAGCAGAAAGAGAAGGAGAATCAGGAACTAGTGGCCATCTGTGATGAATTAATTAGTAAGCTTGGTGCTGTTGGAGTGAATGCCGGCAAGTAAGTGAAAAGGGTCTTTAGAAGTGGCAGTTGGAATGACAATTGTGGCCAGTTGTGCAAAACCAGTTATTTAATGTATGAAACTCTTGCCAGTTTCGAGTGTACTGACGTCTGAAGTTTGCATGTTTGTTACTATTGAGAGTATGTCCAAAGACCACTGTAATAATGCTGTCACTTCTGTTATAGATCAAAATCGGCTGTGAAGACTTTTCTCAAATTAATTGACATTACTGTATTATTAAAAAAGCATAAAATCTGATTAGTGCACTTGGATGTTTATGAAAAAATTTGTCTGTCTAATATTTTCTATTTTCTTGCCAATGTATGTGAATATTGTTATATTTTTGTTTCATTATAAAATTTTAGCCTTCCTAACAAGCAAAGAGCATTAGTCTTTTTATATTTTTACACTTTCTTTGTATGAATATTAGTACATACATTAAAGACTGCTACATTTTAATCCGTTCAGGGTACATTTGAGGATTGAGATAATTTTGAAATATCACTAACTATTCTTTGCTTTGAATTTTAAAAAGGTTATTATTCTTGGTAATAAGCTGTCACAATAATTTCCATTCTTTGCCGTTATCTACTTTATTTCATTTAATCGATTAAATTTATCCTTAAGGAGCATTTTGATGATGCTCAAATTTTTAGCATTTGAGTGGGTTATATAACTGGTTATTTCTGGTCAACTGACTGACTACCTTTTCTTTTTAATGTTATTTATGTTTATATATGGCAATATCTATAAATATATCCTTTTCCCAATTATAATATATTTGCTACACCTTACTATGCTATCTGAGAAAACCTATTGATTTTGTATCTGTAAATGTTTACATACAATTTATTACTAATTTCTTAAAGAAGAATTAAAACACTGAACCCCAATTTGAATTTTTTTTATTTAATAATGTTTGGAGGATGCCATTTTTTTGGTGATACAGTCTGGTGCAACCTGCATTTTGAGAGTATCTTTCACATGTCCTGGAAGCTAAGGATTTTTTCTCGTAAATTATGCACATTGTTGATGTATTTTCTTTGTTATATATTAAAAAATGAAATAAATGGCAGAGGATAATTGGTGGCAGTTTAATAAAATATGAATGATACTTTCTTGTAATGGTTTGAGTTCTTGGTTGAATGTAATATGCTTTAACCTTTTGGACTTGGAACTTTTCAGCCTTATACTAGTAGCCCACACAGAATTTAATTTTTAAATTCTCTGGATTTAAGGTGTGTGTGTTGAGTGACACTTGACATGTGAGTAGGTATTGAGCTAGGCTTATTGTGTGTTACTCAACATTGGAATGGAAAACATTATTACCTTTGCATATCATTATTCGTTCAATTGTAAAATAAGACATCTGTATGTGCATATCTTTTGAAGTATTTCATGAGGTACTTCTCTTAGCATTAAATATACTATATCTAGTTAAAGTCATTGAAATACAGAAATTATCTTATATAATGGGGATCGAATAATAAGAGGTGAAAATATTTTTGTTCTTGAAGAGGGGGGGAAAGAGATGCTTAAGTATAATATACATATTATTTAGTTGCTATTTTAGAAATTACAACAGCATATTTGTTGTTGTATTGATTACTAAACGATACTTAACAGAATGTCGGCCAAAATTATTGACATTAATAAAACAAAGGAGTTAGCCAAAAAGTGAGAGAATAAAAACGAGAGGTTGGGGCAACAGGACGACATATAACAGACTCTTAAAGTCAGTTATACAGTCACCTAGAGTGGTATTAAGGTTAAAAGAAAAGGCTGAAAATCAACACGTAGGTGAAGATCAGTATGACATTATGAAAGGTGGTTGCTCATGTGATGTAATTTTATAAAAGACAAATGTTTCTTTAAGGGTCTTTTCTAATAAATTTCTAAGGCCACCATGTTGAAAACTTCTCTTATATTTTGGTGTAATTGGCAGAGGTTTCAGTATTTTATTCATTCTGTTTTTCTGTGATCACTTAGAATTTCTGCTGTTATTAGAAATGTCATGACTAGTACGTTTCTTGGGTGAATATTTCTCATTTTAATCAAGTCTTATCATGCCTCTACTATTTTCAAATTATATTTATATTAGATATTGTTTGAAAATGCTAATGTTTATTCTGTTCATTTTGTATACCGAAACTATTGATCTTTCTGTGAATATTTTTTTTGTGCTGTTCTCCATGTTATGCCATTTCCTGTCCTATTTTTCTTCCATCAGGATTTCCCCACTTTCCATTCACATCAGTTTTGTTTGATGTTTTCTTAAGTAGTACATAGAGTAGGTCCTCTTTTAATGTTTTAACCTCCTCTGGTGCATATGCGGAAAATATATCATGCATTTGAGTATGTATTTTACAAGAACCTCTGTCATGAAATTATATTCTTTATCAAATTTTTAAACTAAACATGTATAATTAATCCCATATCTTCCTGTGCTTTTGACTACTTTTTTACTCTATACTGTGACATAGTCACTTAGCTGTTACCTTGACATAATGTTCCTTCTCCTTTTTTCTTGGTCTCTTGTATCATACATGTATTTAGTTACTGATCCTTTAGCTCTCATAAGATTTCTCATTGTTGGTGTTGCACAGTTTTATATTCCATCTAATCCTATCCTAGGCTATCTATCCTTTTCCATTTCTTGTCCTTTTCCTCACTTTGGTTGTCATTATGCGCTCCATCATGTTAATCATTCAGGTGCTGCGGTTAGAGTTTGTTCACCTTTATAATTAATTCTATGAAGATTTAACACAGTTACAGGAGTGGGAAAAAAAAACATTGGCATCATTTTGCTGGATCTGCCTTGATGAATTTGAAGAAGTGGTTTAGAAAAAATTTTCTCCAATTAATCAGGTGAGGTTTTGTTTAGTCATCTTTAAATGCTGGGCTGCTACTTGAAACAGGTAAATATTATCCCCTTAAATGGTTTAAGTCTCCTCCAATCTCTCCTGGATTCCCCTATATTTTTCTGAAAATGTTCTAACAATTTAAAATTATAATTAAAAGAAATTGTTTTATTTCATAAGACGAGAAGTTGTTCAGAGTCAGAATTATCTTTAATAAGACTGCATACCAATTACACCTAATTTTGTTTATAAATTAATCATAATAAGCTTCATTTTTCTACACAAAGGAACTTTGTTGCATTCTTTTTATTCTATATCATTCTCAAATTTCAATCAGGGAAAGGAATTATGCCAGGTTTTAAAAAAAATGGTAGTACACTTTTGGTATCTCTACAATACGGGCACTCATATTTTGACTATCCTGAAATATTTTATCTGTTACAATTGTTTTTCTTGGCGTATTCTGCATAATTTATCAGATAATTTGCCATTTCTTGAGCATGGCAAACATGTTGCCTGAGTGAAATACTGCATCTATAATGAGTTAGGAACAAACTTATTTCTATATAGTACTAGTTCTGGATAAAGGTGATTAATTTTTTGTGCTCACGTTATTGCACTTGAAATTGGTCTTAATTTTCCAAAACTACTCTCAGTAGATGTTTCATATCTTAAAATTTTACAGATATTTGTATGTCATTAATTATTAGTTTGTTATACATAATGTATGCAGTGGTGATGGCTGGCTAGTACTTTAAATTCCTAAATATAGCATAAATTAGACTGCAAGCCAAAAGTCTAATTTTCCTTTCCTCATAATGAATAATCTATTGGTCCTAGCAAAAAATAAAATTGTGAATGACATAGCAGCCCATAATAATAATACATGGAATATAAGACCTTTATAATAAGTAGTTTAGAATGCACGTACACCTCTCTTCACAGCCAAGTAATCGAGTTAAATACATTTTCAATTTTTAACTCAAAGTGGGGGAATTGTAATAACTTTTTATGCATAGGTAATTGTAAAAGAAAATTGTTTCAGCAAATACAGGGCTTTGTAATATAATTTCAAGTTGTGGGTAAAAGCTATTAGTCCATCCTTTGTTCCGTGTCATGGTTATGTATATCTTTATTTACTGGGGTATAGTTCTTTGATCGAGAAAAATATATATAAATGCATCGAGTGTTGGTAAGTTCTTTGATAAGAGGCCAACTAGAGTTATATTGTCATGCTGCCTGGATACTCGCTGCTCATTTATGCAGTTTAAAAATCCTGTTTGTAAGATGGGAGCAACTCAATATTCCCGCGGATTTAAAATGCAAGCAAAATTAACTTACCTGGCTCATGAATTGAATCAGATATTGAATAACAGAAATATGTATTGCATACAAAAAATGTCAAATAGTTTTATAATAAGTCGACAAACACACGTTTTCCTAGAATGGTTCGTAATAGTTGATCGTCCGTGTGCCGTAATTCTTTAATCATAACTTAATAGTGAATTCTTCACGCCACAAACGAAAACTTCTAACATAGTGCAAGTTTCAACTCATCTTCATTTGATTACTTTTCTGGTCATGATCGGATGAAGTCTAATATTAAACTATTCGTTATAGGCATTCAAATTTATATGATAACAAAGGAGACAACAAAGAATGAAATGACCGTTATTTAACGAGGTGGATTCATTATAAGTTTTATAGTGATTTTTGGAAGTCGCGCCTGTGTGCAGTGAAACAGCTACTAGAATAGAAGTTCGTAGTCGTGTTCGATAGTTTTAAATGCAGTGATAGTCTTTTTCTTCTTTTAACTTCATGAAAAATGTCGAGTATTAAAACAAATATTTCTAAATCAGTCCATTGGTATTCCTGCTGTCATGTATTCATACTTTAAATGTGTGAAGTGACATAACATTCAAAGCACTGATTCAAGCAGACGGTTGATATTTTAAGTACGGTACTACGCAGGCGCGAGGGAATCGCCAGTCACGTGGCGGAACCAAAACAACTCTGGAAAACAGCTTAACCCAGCGTATCGTTGATGTAGCTGGATGTAGCGGTCTATAGGGCGAGCGACAATTCGGTTGATCTTAGTACGGATTCGGGGCTAATTTCGTACCTTCTCTTGTATTTCCGTTAA
Source organism: Rhinocypha anisoptera (assembly GCA_011762765.2). Lineage (NCBI taxonomy): Eukaryota > Metazoa > Arthropoda > Insecta > Odonata > Chlorocyphidae > Rhinocypha > Rhinocypha anisoptera. The sequence goes on along the minus strand of WURS02000013.1, from coordinate 577,161 downwards.
TTGATACAATCTACTTTTAACGGAAAAGTAGTAGGTTTATCTATCATTTAAAAATGATGGACAGCGATGTTATTAACGGGCATGATGTCGATTTGGACGGCGTGAGCGACGGGATAGACGAAAATGGCGTCGGTTTATCTGGTGTTGGGGATGTCGGAGAAAGAACAATTATTGATGCTGATTCGAGCTCTATCAATGCAGACATTAGAATTAAAAAGAAGGCAAAAAGGCTTATAAAACAACTCAGTAAAGAAGCTGTCCCCAATGGTTCCAGTGTTGTTCAAACGACGAGGCACTGGAAAAACAGCAGGAGGCCAAGGAATGGATTTGGAAGAGGCTTGCCGAAGAAAGGTTTGTTTTTACTTTAAATTATTTAGTTGTTTAATTATATATGGTATTATTTCGTTGCAGTCTGTCTTGTTGGCAAACAATTTTTATCGGTTACCTGATTGTTTCCTCCTTAATTCTCATAATGATTTAAGAGTTGGCTCGTGTAGAGGAATTAGGGTAACATAAAAGTTATAAATTTCATTGTCAGCACGCCATTCAGCAACTATTATTGTAGTCTTGAATAAATTCAAATATTTTCTTCTCTTTCTGGAGGGAACAATTACGTTTTATTTGAGTATATAATTTAAGTAATAATTGAACTAGGAGTAGTTTGTCCCCATCTTAAAGATGATATAATTTACAACGGTGAGTGTGAAACCTTAGATAATTAATAAACTTTTTTAAAGCCTATGTGTTTTACCATCCAATGTGCCAATACTTTAATATCATTGAGTAATGTTTTCGTATTATCTGTGCAATGTGATTGACGCAGGAGTTAAAACTCTTGAAGGATTAACCCGAAAGGAGTCCTTAGTTTGCCGTCAACATGCCGCTTTTACTTTGTCTTCTGGCCCAAACCGGCTTGTGTTTATCTACGTCGCAGTCTCGGAGAAATCGTAAAGCTCACCTCAAGAAAAGAAAGGCTTGTACCCACAGATTAATACATTTGCTCTTTCTCTTATGTTTACATTTGCGTCAAAATCACCCGTTACCCTCCCGTTTGTTACTAATTTTATTTTAAAAGGAGTCCCAGTAAAAGTTATTATGAGAAGAAAATAAGAGCCAGAGCGCGGAGGTATTTGTTTGTAATTGTTTTCGTGCCCGCTCTGACCTTGGGAATGGTGGCGTGGCTCTCAGTATCGCTGGGATATCTGTAAATATATCCTTCGCCTTATCATATATTTGGTTTAAATGGTTTCATTTAGGTTTCGTAACATGCCCAATAAGAGCTTCATCGATAAATTCTGTACATAAGGTCATCCCTGGTAGCAACGCAAACTGTAATGAACACCAAGAAAAAGTAATTTTTGAGGATGAAAGCTTCGACACCAGCAACCACTTCCGTAAACTTGGCTCCCATTGTTTACAAAATATTGACGCGTCTTAGTCCTTTTCGCCTGTAATCTCATGCGCCGCACCCATTGAACACTTCTTCAAGGTGAACGAACTGTTCTATTATGCCATTATGATTTATGTAATAGGTTTTGGTTTTATTTTTAATGTGCCTTGTTTGTGTAATGATTCGCGAATGCGAGATTACATTATCCAGTTCCTCCAGTAATCCGTAGGGTAGATGGTTAAATAGTGACAAATATTATTATTAGAATTTATAAACTCCTTTAAGTGTCGGCCGTCTTTACGTATGACTAGTGACTTGTTTTGTCGCAATCCTAAAAAAAATGGGGCGTGATGATTTTATGGACTGCAATCGGATGAGTTTTTTAATGTTTGGGATTGCGGTATGTAATTTATTTTGCTTTCCAAATCTGTCATCGTCTCATTGCCAACCCACTTGTGTATTGCATGCTTACTCATTTGAACGAAAGTGGGTTGCATTTATATGGTACCCCGGAGACGTTAATACTTATATAATAGACCGACGGATTTGTGTATATTGTACCTGCTATTGACCCGAAGTGTTTAACGGTACACCGTCTAAATCTAACCGACAATATCGTAACGTTTGGATGTGTGTATATTTCAGTAAAGGATGGAATCTTGTCTCTTTTTATCAAGTCGTTCATTGATCATCCTCTAGTGTTTTCGCACTAGAGATAACGAATTGAAGTAAATAAACGTGTGGACCTCGCGTTATTAATCGCCCGTATTCGCTTCATAAATAAGCCACAGGTAGTGAATTTGTCCAATCCAAGGTTCAGAAGACGAGAAAAATATTTGTTGCCTCGCCGTGGGGTGCGTCAATTGGATGACGTGGTAGTCTGGTGGAAAGTGAGAGAATCCTTTCCATGGCGCAAGTATTACAGTTGGACGACGCATTAACCATCGTTAGCGCAATGACTTGGGGCAAAAATCTAATCAATAATGGAAAATTTATGCCCCGAGTTTTTACGAGTATATAATACGAGAGTAACATAATTGTATACTGCACGTAATATGTCGACTGAAAGCTAATTTTATTGCGGAAAATATTTATATTGTTCTTTGCAATTTCCTACTAAATTAGCAACTTCCATAGTTTTTTCCTTCTTAAGCTTTTCCCATAACTGTAGGGGTCATTTTATTTGGTGGTCTTGGCCAGTTTTTTTGGCGCCATACCCTTCAGTTAGGCGGCAACCAGTCAGGACAGTAGTTTTGCCATCCATAGCCCGGATGGGATTTGTACGCATGTTAGGGTTATCCGGCGAGCACGCTCAGCCTACCCAGTTGGCTCTCTGTTTACTTTAACTAATCCCAACTTGTTTTTAACAGTTCTGATCACACTTATAACTAGGGTGGTAGCTGTTAATGATACAAACTTCCCAAAAAATTGGCCTGGTGGACTGTTCTTGTTTGTGACGAAATATTGTGTGAAGAAAAACTCCACTATTTTGGTCTCTCCCTCTCCTGCTGATGGCTACACTTGCCGCTCTCTTATGTAAATGGTGTTGCTTTTTGATTTTGGACAAAGAGTTCAGTAGTATAAATAAAGCTTTTTGCTTTCTATTTAGCATCCCGAGGTATAGACATTAAACATTTTTGACGGTATATTTTCTTGATTTAAAAAAAGTATATAACCATGTGTCTAATTTATGATAATTTTTTTTTAATTTTCGTTACATTTTTATCTCTTCTGGTCTCTTATTTTCTCTTTTGGTGCAGCCATGTATGCATTTCACCTACCTTCCGAAACAAACCCAGGTTATGCCTACAAACTAGTAGGTGTCCTGTGCATGCTTCGCCATGTTGTGAAAATTTTCGGTGCGCAGTTCACTCGGGGAAAGACGGAAAAAATTCGTGCGGTGCGAGCTACTAGATTTCTTGGGAGAGAGTCTATTCGGTTGATTTAATTTGATTGGTGTGTGGCCTGGCAACTCTAATCCATTTCCGGACGCAATTGACTCATTGTTAAGGTCCAGTCACTTTAAATTGTATGGATAGTCACAGTTGTTAGATGGTTGCCTTTTTCATTACACTGCAGTACAGCGTAGCGGTATTTTCACGGATGGGAGGACAATTAGAGGCGGAATTCGCGATGCCTTTCGTATAGTCGTTGTATTTTTCCAGCGTTGGTGTTGCATCAAACAAATTCATCAAAACCTGTGTGACGAATTGTCTCACTGCTGGCCGCTGCTTAATGGGCCTGTCCACGTGATACAAAAAAAAGGGAGGGACGACTTGCGAAGTTTGGTCGAGGGTGATTGTCACCATACCGGTTACTGTCGAATTTTTCATTCTTTCGTATCATCGAACTTGCTGCGACACGTAGAAGCGAGCATCCCTAAGTTGTGTCTCTAAAGAAAGGAAAAACCCGTGTGATGCTGCGCCAGATTTCACATCTTCAAAAATGGCTCAACAGGGTCAGATATGTTCAAGAAATTACGGGAGGTTGATGACAAAAGTATGTTAGAAAAATCAAGAGGGCGAAGGAAATCGACGGAGTAATCAGCGAAGTTCATGAATTATTCGAAGATAACTCGTGTTTCATTAACAATTCACTGAGGGTTAAAAGAATCTCCCACGTTGGTTTACTCGCTGTGATCAGGTCGAACACCGATGTGAATTTCGAGCGCAGAAAACAAAATGCCCTTGAAGGCCACCTTAATTTGACGAATGATGATGATCCCTTGCTTGATCTCGTGGAAAGCGATATTCACTCGAATGACGGGATCACGCGATGAAAAGTGAGCTCACGCGGTGTTTGACAGGGAATTAAGCCCGTGAAATAAATTCGGCGTGTCGTCGGCGCGTATACGTAGCCACTGTTTTCACAATGCCGGCAACTGTGCAGATTTTCTACACGGGACTAATATTAATAACAATTGAATAACCGACACCACTCTCCACTTCTAGATTTCCGGCAAACAGTCAACGCGAGGCTTGATTAAATAATTACGCACGCCACATTTTTACAATATATCCACTTTAATGCATTTCCAAATTACCTCTCTCACTGTACTTTGTTGTAATTAATGAAAACGATTTTCGGAGCGTTAAGAACAATGTCGCCGTGAGCTCATCACTGCATAGCATCATGCGTGAATGCCATGAAAAATTAGAATATTTGATAATTTCTCATTTGAAGGTATTTGCATGAAGAAGGGTCTCTGTGGTTCTTTCGAACTTCTAAGGAATTTTTTACCTCAGCAATATTCCGAATACTGTAATTTGAAAATGTAAATCAGGAGAAAATTTCGCGCAAAACTTGGGCTAGAGGTTCTCCATTACCGTTGACTGTAACCACGGGTGTCCAGGTGAGGAGAAAGAGTTATTGCCACTTCCAGCTGCTGACCATGAAAAACGGGAAACGGCCTTCATGGATGCTGGTGGGGCAGACATGGTACTACTTCTTCCGGAAAAAAAATTCTGATAATAAGCATTTTGCCCCAAAAAGGTTCACGCGCTTTTATAATTGATTATCTCTTAATGTCAGATTACGATATGGGTCTAGTCGCTGTATTCATGGCTGACTGAAAGTTTAATAATTTGCGTATTTGACCTTATGATTATATTTAATCATTTTAGTTAAATGTTTTTTTCTTTTATAGAACGAGACCCAAGTTAATCAACTCATTGGAAATGATCGTGAGCTAACTGAGTATCGTTAGGATAAAGCATTGGAGATGGTTACACACACAAGGTTGCGGCATAGTTCTTGTTACTCTAGTCTGAACTTGTAGGGATTATGGAAAGTGTGCGACGGTTGTAAAATTGCTACACTAATAACTACTTTTGAGGTCCAGGACCTTGTGGGCTTAAGGTCGTACGAAGAAAGGAATCATATCACCCAAGTGTTGTAATGTGACTTTGTTGTCGGTGGTTGCATTTTCATAGATATGTCGAAAGGCAGCTAGGGTAGTTATTCGGAGTCCAAAGGCTCGACCGTTTCCCAGGGTGAGTGCCCCCGCTCACTCGCAGAGGCTTTGAAAGGGAGAGTTGTGTCGGAGGAGGACGGTGGTTGTGCCGAATGAGGTAATACGAAGTAGGAGAGTGGAAGGGAGGGGGTTGTGGGCTAATATACTCGGATCTTTCGTGTTTTTCAACATGCTGTCCATTCATTTCAACCAGTACAGCATTCCTAAGGTTGGTTTTAATAGGCATGGATAGAGAGCTCGCCTGGTACTTAGCCCGACGATGAGTGAAGATCCGCACACCAGGTTAGGGGTGCAAGTTCCTTCTAAGCTTGATGTTCTCATGACAATTTCAATTCAGTCGCCATTAGCTTTGCAGTGTGCGTAATCTCTGTCACACGGCGGCCGTACCCGTATACTATACAAATAAGTAGCTAGGCCAAGCGCATCCTGGAAATACATCATAATGCCTCTCGGTCACGGCACTAGAAATATATCTGAAAAACCATGCGCACTTTGTGAAAAACTATTAACATTTTCATAGGTTATCAGGCTGATGATTTGGTTTGTGGCCGATCTCCAAGCAATCCTTTCATCATCAAACCACTTCGTACCCTTGTAGTTTTTTTACTCTGACATTCTCCATCACCTTTTTCTCATACAATATCCTTGGCTACTGTTCTTCTCTTCCAGGGTCCCTTACAATAAAGTCTTCATGAACTATCATGCCTCGTCTCTTCTTTTTTAAGTGAGACCCGTAAGGTTTTCTTCACCAGAGGTGGTCGGATGAATCTCCGTGCCCCTGCTTTCAAGTTACGTTCACCTTTAATCAAATAAGTAAAAGAATTTTTTTTTCCAAAATTGGTGTTCATCTACTTTGGTTGCTAAGTTTTGAAATAGTGTGAAAATTTATGCGAACTTATGCCATACTTAAACCAAGAGAATTAATGTCATTTTCTAAGTGTATATATTTTTTCATTTGTACTATAGAGAAACTAATATGGAGAACGTCTAAGTAAAGCCAAACACAGGGCTGATTTTTCTAACGACAAATTTTTCTAGATAATGAATGCGGGTCTAATTTTGGCCTATTATTGATGATAAATTGAGAATCAGCACACCACTCAAATCAAAGAAGGCAGGGAGACACGAGGGCGGAAAAATGAATAAACTATGTGTTATCGAAGACCGCCTTATAAAGTATAGTATTAGGTAGTCAAGAGGTAGGTAAATGAGTAACTGCAGGGATGGGATTCAGAAATTAACCATAGCTAAGCATCCGTTACTAGGATCATACCGTTGCGACAACTTGTGAAGTCAGCTAGGGCAGCATATGAGCAATGCTGGGTTATTTGGGAGACCGTGACCTTGCGTGGTAACTAGCTGGAGTCACGAGAAACTTGGCTCTGGTCGGTGGTGTTCCAGTTTCAGTAGAGCAGCAGAGGGAAAGAATGTGTGGAGTGGATAGTTTCAGACAGGAATTTCTCGACCCCGTCGTCGGCTCTGTGGTATCGTTGTTGTTTCCCCGAAACGTAACTTCCCCCTTCTCCCACCGAGGCCTGGGGCGCTCGTTATACGTAAAGGGTTCGTCTAATATGTCTTACTGGACCGGAGTTGATGGGAGATATTTGTTTTAAAGAGGTGTCACGACCATTTTTAGCCCTTATATCATCTTTGAGAGCCGATTCACACCGGCCCCCCACATCCTTTCAATGGCTTTGCAGATGATGGTTTGCGCTTGCCTCGTTTCTCTGCTCTAGTCTCGGCGTTCTCTCGAGTTCGGAATCGAGTCGGAGGGATTGTTATTCCCAGGTGGTGGATTACTCGGGGAAACCTTGGGTGACCGGTAAACGTGTCGGGCGTGGCGAATGCGGAGGGTGGTTCGGTCAGACCCGCTCGCACTCACCCGGGTTGGCAATCCCTCCAACGTCGTCGGGGGGGATGCGGCACTCGCGTCGTGCGAAAGGTTATACGGTACCCAGCATGTAAACACACGCACACGGGCCGTTTTAACGGGTCTCTTTTGTTTTCGGAAGCCCTTCCATAATTTCACTTGCGGAGATCCACAGCGTGTGCGAGAGTTCGCCCCCCCACCCTCGGAGCGGATCGTTCGTGGGTTTCGCCCTTCACGTTCTCCGTCGCAAATATCGTCAAGAGGCGTAAGTAAGTGTGTGCACATATAAACACGAACGACTCGGATCGCGGCGTCGGAGGGAAAAAGGGCCACTCTCTCGTCTGGTCGTACCCAAGGCCAAGCTTGCACCGCGCACGACTCTCCCCATCTTTCCTCCCCCCCCCCGAAGCTGCGGCTTGTCCCCCCCCCCCCCCCCCCCCCCCCCCCCCCCCCCCCCCC
>WURS02000013.1:550956-569369 GCA_011762765.2 Rhinocypha anisoptera | reverse complement strand
CGCCGTAGCGTTGAAACTAGTTGTACCAAATTAAAAATCAAGTGGAAAAATACGGAGTACGTTATTCCTTTTCTCAAGTTAAACTTTAACTAGTGTTAAACTGCAAGTGATCCAACTTCGATGTTTTAAACAAAACAGCCCTGGCCTAACTGCTCTCCGCTCGACAATGCTCTCGCGTGATCCGCTCCGATATCATTTTCATAGGTCAGCCCGCGTAGGAAAGTGACCCGTTCTTCCAACAGAACTATTTTTGCAAGACCGAAAAACGGTGGCATGATCATCGTCTCTCGTGATTGGACTGACTTGAAGTTGAAGCTGACGCGCAAGCGCTTTAGTGACGTAAAGCGCCCTCACGGGAGTTTTTCGGGGACTAACGGAACTGTCAAATTTTCCGCAAATAATTCTTGCTTTAATCCTTTCAGGTCGAATTAATAGTTTTGCCATCGATTCTGTGACAGTAATAAAATAGAATTTCATTCACTTCCTGAAAATTCTTTCACTTTCATGTAGAGTACACCCATTTCACCCTATCCCTTTAAACTCTCCACTTCTTTACAATTCAGCTGTGCAAGGATTTTGTGTGAGGATGACAGAAGAGGCCTTGGCTCACCTTCTGCTAAGCAACTCACCCGACCCTTTAGGCAGATTACTAGTAGTTATGACAAAATGCATTATTATGGCTTGTCTTCTTATAGTTTTCCTCTCTTTCTCTGTAGCCTTGAGTACTACTTTTCTGAATTGCCCAAGGCATTAGCTTCTTTGCAAACAATATTCACTCGCGTGCACACAAAGAACTCAATTATAGCTTCTGTCAATGAATGACATTGCCTACTATAGCCAACTAGGGGTAATGATGACTGCTTTTCAATTGCCGTAACTATGCTGAAGACTGTATCTATGTTCAGTTCTTCTGTGATGAGGACTGACAGGGTGACCTCCTCAAGCAGTTTCACAAAGGAGAGAAGATGTTTAGAACCAAAAGTTAAATGACCCTCAATCTGCCAGATAGTAAATCTTTCATGTACTTCCCTACCAGGATTAGAAGAGATGAAGGTTTCACAACAGTCTTCTCCGATTTAAAAGATTGGGACACACAAACATTGTTCAACAACAAAAAAACATTGTTCCTAATGATAGAAGAACCCCAAAAAGGAAGCGAAATTTCTGGCAGACTCTTTCCGATAATGTCCAAATTTAAATCAGTGGCAGCCACTTTCTCCTCCAACAATACTTGAGTCGATACATTATCAAGTAAGAGCATGTTCTCCTCTCCCTGTGGTAGAGGGACATCATTGTTATCACTACTAATAATTCTGGTCCCTGGTGAAACACCTTGACTGGAGACACTGCCCTCTTCTCCGCTGCAAATTGTTTTACTCTTTTCTTTCCCTCTCTTTACTACCCCTGTTGAATACTTGGGCAAATTGGGAAATACGCAAGGGACTGCATCAGGTTTAACAGAAGGGATACACCCTTCCGGTTTAAATACTGTACCATCTGGCATATTTCTCTCATAATGTCTAAAAACGTCATCCTCATTGAAATGTTGTTCACACACAACATCTGTTTCAAGGAAAAATCCGTCCTTGCGAGGAATTACCCCTCGCCATAGCTCAAAAGCTGGTGTATGTTCTAATGATAAAAAGATTCATTAGGTCCATTGATTGCATCAAGAATGACAAAAAAAAGCCAACCATAATTACATTTTTTTAGACAACTCGAGTTTGCAGCTTTAACTGCAAACTCGAGTTGCAAACTTTAAAGGAAGGCAATTGAAATTTTTCCAAGAATAAGGTGTGCAACACACAAATCCAGAAATTTTCACACTCCCATCTCTTTATAAAATTATGATGTGATAGACCTTGTCAGTGGTACATCAAAAACAAGTTGTATACATAACATGTGAAGTACTATAACCGTGGATCATTACTCCGTGACTATAAGGTTGAAGGATGTGAACTTTGTTAGGATCGGACGAGAATGAGTTAAAAGGTCGTAAGTAGTCAGTGCATTCTGACGTTTGCAGTATTTACTTCTGAAGGATATGCAATGTATTAGATACTACATCTTAGGAATCAGATATCAATACGTATTGAATGAGTACGTATCGAGCGACTGCTCTTCTTCAGATTCGAAGAAGAGCAGTCGCTCAAAATATCAAAATGTGAGTGTTTCGTCTTTTATTTATTCGTGACTATGTTTCATTGTTCGTGTTCGTTCATCATATACAAGTGCTCAACTGAGTTTTTCGCGAGTATATATATATATATATTATATATATAATCCATGGATGAGTTGTTTGTGTGGCTCTCGAAGTGGTGGGGGAAGCATTACGTTGTTCGGCGCACAGGGCAGCACTTGTCGAGAACAAACGATGATTACATTATAAAACCTTTCTCACAAGGATGGCATTGAAAGAAAATTTTTGTCTAATAACCTTACGCGGGTCACAAAAAGTGGCACCAGGAGATATGCGCCAGTTGGACAACCCTGATGTAGATCATAAATAGGTTAGAGCTTTCCAGACCGCACAATTTCAACATAATTGATACCAGATGCTCTCGGAATTTTCGGGTGCTGCGTCCGCGTCTGTTGGCGTAGGGTGACAACACAGTTTCGCTATCCATCCTGCTAGCGTATTCAGGCGTAACCACCGAATTCCTTTCGGTGGTTACGCTTCAGGTCGAAGTGAAACTGTCGTCACCCTGCACATATAAAAGCGGACGCAGCACCCGAAAATTCTGAACAACGTCGCGGAAACCTTCGCACTAATAATTGGTGTCAAATTTTAGTTTGTTTTTACTGCGTTGAACGATGCAAGGTAAAAAATGTCAATCTCTTTTCTTGGCATGTTATTATGTCATAAACGAATGAAGTATCTGTTTTTTCACCTTCCGGCGTAAACCCGGAAGTTTTACTTTCTGTCAATCCAGAATGGAGACAGGTTAAGTACTTTATTTGTTATGAAGGAGAAAGAAAGGAATATTTGTATGCCTTCAAAAGGGGTTTTCACGGATTTTTAGGAAACAAAATAGATGATAACTTCTCTCAGTTGATGAAAGTACCTCTGCAAAAACACCATCAGCTCAGACGCCACATGTCCCTTCAAGTTCATTTTCTTCACTCCCACTTAGATTGTTCCTATATAATTAATGACTTTTCCAGTGATTACCACGTAAAAAGATTACAATAGGTAATAAAAACTTTGCTGTTCCAAAAGATATAATTCTACATCGATCGGATCATGGAGAAAGATATTTCTTTAATGAAACAAAGATATCAGGGTCATTGGAATGAAGCGATGCTTGCAGATTACTGCTGATCTGCGTTTAAGGATGCTCCGAAACTCTGAATTACAAGAGACTAATCAAAATAAAACGACCTCATTAAGGGACCACATTATTCCCATCAGATCAAACCACCTGCCATTCCTTCTCCCAGCTAAAAGACAGTCGCAGTTGTTACTTATACACTGCGTTTAATTTGCTTTTATGGGCATTTAATTTGTTGGCACGTGTAATATTATAATGTATCTTTTCTTCAAATCCATTAGAACCATTTACTTCTGCCTATTATATATCATATAAACTACATCTAATAAAACTTTTTCATCGTCATTCTCATTCCTCGACCATTTATTATAAACAAGTTTGGGAAACATTCAAAAATATATTTTGTTATTCCATGTAATTACTACGATGGCTTGTATTTCACATTGCTCCAAAGATAAATCCTTTAGGCTACTTATGCCTTCAACCTTTCTATAACCATCTGACCACCTACGAAATCTGTTTCATATTGCAAGCGGGAAATGCATGGTGACGTCACATTCCCAGATGACTATCGAAATTCGTCAAATTATGGAAACGTGATTGTTTACTTTTTTGTACCGAGTATGCACTTTGTCCTGCGAGGTTTCAGTCCTTTGAAATTTCCCAGCACATGCGTTTAGAAGCGTACGACCCTCAAAATTTAAACTAGCAAGAATGGTAGGTATTTTTTTGCTTGATGATTGTCGAAGATGTTGACAAAGAATTGTGAGAATCTTCTTTTATGCTTGCAGTTTCATTTTGATATGCCTCTTTCTGGGCTGCGGCCTTTCAATACCCAATTTAAATGTTATTCGGTATCAATGCTGCCTGGTAATGAGCGCAAGGATGTGGAAAATGGAGGAAAAAGTAAGCTTTTCTTAATGTTTACACCGATGATCAACTAACATCCAGTTATACAATAACAACCCTTTCCTCTAATTTTAGTTATCATGCCACCATCTGCTTTGGACCAACTAACACGATTAAGTATCGTGTATCCCATGCTTTTCAAATTAACGAACAAAAAGGCCAAACGCATCACTCACTGTGGGGTCCTAGAATTCGTAGCAGAAGAAGATCTTGTTTATATACCTTATTGGGTAACTATGTATTCTGAGCACTTAATATCATAGTCCGATTTTATGGCTATTTGATACTCATTTACATTTCCCCTGGTTATCTAGATGATGCAATATCTGCTGCTAGAAGAAGGAGACAAACTTCAAGTTGAAAGTGTATCTTTGCCTGTGGCAACCTTTTCTAGGTTTCAGCCTCAGTCGCCAGATTTTCTTGATATAACCAATCCAAAGGCAGTACTGGAAAATGCTCTACGACATTTTGCCTGTCTTACCACAGGTGATGTAATAGCCATAAAATACAATTCTCATATCTATGAGCTCTGTGTTCTGGAAACCAAACCCGGTTCTGCTGTCAGTATCATTGAATGCGACATGAATGTGAGTATCTTTTTTTAGCCACGCAGTTTATTTATAGTATTTGTTTTTTTTAATTGATTACATCTTTTATGACAATTCTACTCGCATTTTTACTTATTTTCGTTTTAGACAAACTATTCATCTGTGCTACTATAACCTTTCCGGGGTCCTTTGATATGGTTAACAATTTTCCGAATCAATAAATTAAGACAGCCTACTGGTGACTTAGCTTAGTCGTTGTGTTCATCAGTCAAAGGCTATGAAATTCCCTTTTTGCTATTCTTAGCCTAATGAAGAATCTGCTTGCAAAGTCGATGTAGATTACATCATTATATTATTGGCTTTTTCTCGTTGTCAAACAACAACATCACTATCGTAACAGGTAGTCAGAACATTAGTACCTCACATGCATTCCAAATTTATAAGAACTGTATCCAGATTTTTTTTGTTTCAAGGATACATCAACTTCATAGGCATCAGATTGGCCAACACAAAATGACTCCAAAGTTAATCAGTGGGGTGCCAATCATTTCCATAGGGTTTGCTAATGTCCCAGGTCTCCGATCAGCCAAAAGATTTAAATTCACATGGAATACATGACACTTATAGTGTGACATTTATGTTTTGATAATGATTTATAAAAGAAACAAAAGTAATGTAAAAGATCTCATGCTTTACTGGATTATTTTTCCACAATTACCCGGTTGGAGACCCGAGAAGAATTCCATTAAAAATTAATGTAATTTTCAAAGAGTTGAATGTAAAAAATCAACAAAAATACAAGTGTATGGATTAAATAATAATGATAATTTCATTTGCTCAGTGATCTTGTTGCAGATATAAGTATAATTGTGCATGATATAAGATACGTCAGAATGTCATACAAGTTGGTACTGAGTTAGAATATTATTTTTTTAAGTAATGAATTAATCAGTAAAAGTAAATAGGATATATACCATTAATATTACATATCTATAAAATAAAGGGTTGCTAGCATACATACATAATATGATAAGCCAACCAAATCAGTATTACAATAGGTACATTGTGTTATCAGTAGATACTCCTCATTCGAGTGAAATTTTTTTTTTAAATATTCTTTGCCCTCTTTTATCAAGTTTCTTTCACAATTCCTATTTTTGTTGAATAATTATTAGATAATCAAATGTCCATTTCCTTGGGTCATATTTTTAGTGACCTTTGTTCTTACAGATTCATAATGTACATCACAATGTCTTGTAAAATAGGGATGGTAGTTACAATTTAATGAATAATCAAGAATACTGTTTCTTATCTGTAAGACTAATAACATAATGTGTATCCATGGAAGGGGCAGAAGATAGGTAAAAGGGAAGCAGGTAGGTCATTTATTTATCAAGTTATTTGGCCAGTATTCTGAATAAACTGGACATGAGCTGAAGGTATATGATAGATAAGGAAGTTCTTATGTGAATGGAGGAATTAATGAGTTACATTAGGCGAGGTGGTAAAGAAAAGATTACTGACAGTTTTATTATGAATTGTAGACAGAAGGTATTTAAGATGTAGTTCTGGAAAAGGTGGAGGTCAAATGGATGGAAAGACTTACATTTAAATATTATAATTGTTGGGATTAATTTAACATTAAAACTATACAGGGCATTCATAAAGTTTAAGATCTCAGAAGCTGCTGTTTCATAATTGCAATTAATATCTTCTTTCATAAACCTACCGTTAACTGGAAAAACAGCTATGAATGATTATGCATGACACAGAAGATGACATGCTTCCATTTACCATATATATTCGTGAATGATTAGTTTTTAAAACCAAATTGTTCTGCAAAAATATGAGGGTCAAACTCTGTACTAGTAATACTTTAGAGGTTTTGAAATTTCAGTTCAACTTTAAAAATAAGAGTTTGAATTGGCAAATTAATCTAGTAATATCACTATGCCATGGAGATTGAGATCATTCAAACAATGCATGCCTCTATTTTTATCTAAATGATATCAAAATGAAAAATGCTGTTCCTGATGGAGAGGTTCCCCAAGTATAGAAATATAGGATCAAAATACATGTGAAGTACAAGAAAAAAAAATTATAAAAAATCTGTCATCAAATTACACACGAGTTGAAATTATATTTGCATACATAGGCAATATATGTCAAATTAATGTTATAGTCCTACAATCACACATCAAATATGATTTTTGGGGAAAAACTGGCTCAATCCACTTACATTTTGTAGTAGAATACTGGTTGTGAATAATTTTATTTGATATTTACATTACTATTATTTTGTGGCTTACTTTATGGCCTTTTCATCAAGTGTACTTTAGTATGAGAAGAAATATGTTACCAAACATATATATATACATGTATTGAAAAAAATCCTTGGGGAGTGGGAGATATTATTTTTCCCATCTTATCTGTGATTCCGTGACTTTAATGAGTAAGTGAACAGTTTCCATTACATTTTTATCTATCAGCTGTTGAATATGTGGTGTCATTCTGCTGAGGGATGCCATTCACAGCACAAATAGTGGAGTACCACACTGTTAATTACATCAATTTTTTTCAACATGCCACTAGACAACTTTTCGTGTTGCCAGATTTAATTTATCTATTTAATGCATCAATTTGCTGCATAATTACTATATCTGGCAGGAAAAAAGATGAAAATTATCCCAGAATAACTGCTCAAAAGTCACCATGTTGTCTTATAAGCAAAGGCTAGATCTTGAAAAAATATATATATTTTTATCCCCCCTTCATATGCCCTAATCCAGGGAAGAAGATGTTATTATAATGGCAATATTTTTAACAATATTATATAATTTAACAAGAGGTGTGAATAGGGTAATCAGATATTATATATTTTCAGAAGTATGTAATGCCTGTTACTCATGATTAACAGTCTATCATAAACTTACCTTTGGTGATTAGAACATCTTTGAATGAATATACTCTCTTGATATTGAGGTGAGTCTTATTCGACATCAGATATGGTGATTTCCAGCAGTTGATCATTAGTAGTTAATCCATTTTGCTCTTATAAAATGCATTTTCATAATTTCACCCCTTTTTCTCATTGGATGTTGTTATTGTTTTCTGGGGTGACATTAGTTCACGGCCTGAAGGACATTAGTAGTCAGGTAAGTCCGTTCAGGATCTGGCATGTCAAGAATTTCTAAAGGAAAGAGTGGTTTTTGTCACATCTTTGTATTGGACTAGAACATATTTTCTCTGTTTTGTCATATTTTGCACTTGGTTTGCATTGGCTCTCTTTGCATCGCGACCTCCTTTAAAAGCATTTCTAGTAGACCTGTTCTCTATGATGGCAGAATAGTTGGTATTGAGTCATTTCCCTTAGAATGATGGCAGAGCAGAGATTTTGGGTATGTACCTGAAGTCATTAGCCATCAATTGCCATTTTAAGTGAAATTGAGGATTCCAAAATACAGGAGAGACTAGGCATATACGAGTATATAATTTTTCAAAGTTCTAGAAGATCTCCCAATTTCTGTTTGAATACGCTGAAATGAGCATATCTTACTGATTGAGTAAATATTTATTATATATTACTTAGTACTCCCTGATGTCTTAGTGCATCATGCTTAGATGCTGCATTACTTTTTCAGTGTTTTTTATTGGTTATTTAAGTGGTTATCCTTGGCATTTTTTTATTTTCCCCTTAATGACCTTTGCAGGTTGAGTTTGCCCCACCTGTAGGGTATCAAGAACCACAGCATGTGCCAGAAAAGGTAGAAGACATGGCTGTGGATTCGTCTGACCTGCTGGGTCATCCAAGTGGTTTCATTGCATTCCATGGGGAAGGGAATAGGTAATATTTTCCGCATAGAAATTATTTTAAAAACTGTTTTAATTAATTCATATACTAGCCATTAATGATCTTTTCATAACAATTTCAAATGATTTGCTGGCCTCGTCAATTTTAAGTAAGCATTTAAACAAAGGTTTTCTTGACTGTTCTCAGTTTTAAAAATTTCCTACCTCTCCAAAAATGTGAATGATTGTAGGTGTATTTTTTCTTTTTAAATGAAATTTAGACTTAAGAGGTTCAGTAATAATAGGGATTTTTTTTGCAAAAGTCCAATAACTCTTTAAAAGCAGTTAAAACGCTACAAGACAGTAAGCCATGAGATTGCAATGCAACAAATGTAATTTTAGTTATTATGTAGTAGCTTTCCAGGTAACAACTTTGTACAATTTCATGCTGTGCCACACTATGTCTAACTTAATCCCTCTTCAAATCTGCGTACTTCCCACCACCGATCATTCTATCCAAAATCCATATTCTCTTCCAACCCCTACCCAATATTCTTTCCTCCATTACATCCTTCAACAGCCCATTGCCTCTGAATACACCTTCCATTAACCTTCCCTGCCTTTTTTGTATTTCTCACAGCAGTCGCCTCTCCTCCCCTACCACTCTTAGCACTTCTTAGAAGGATGTAGCTAAGGAAAAGTGTGAGAATCAAGGGCAGCAGAAAATTTTGGATTAATTTCTGGTGCGATAGGATTTTGAAATTTCAGAATGCCATTCTTTGATCCTTATGTGATTTATACTATGACTTTTTTTAAGGAGGAATGATAAAAAAATCATTGACACTATTGGTGCATTTGTAATGACAAAAACCATGAGTTCAATGAATACCTGCAACCCACCTTACTCCCCCATTATTCCTTTTTTCCTTACCCTCCTAAGAGAAACTCTGATTTCCTAATGTCTATCACACTCTATAATTAAGTAAATACACCTGTAAATAAGTAATAAGGTATAAGAAAATGGTTAGGAACATATAAAAGGATGAGCAAAATGTGGTGAGGAAGATGGAGAAGTCCCACTTCCAAACCAAAAATTTTTACACATTTCAGGGGTCCTTTATTGCTTTGACTGCAGTGTATAGTGTATGCCATGTTGCCAATTCATCACATGCAATGAAACTGAAAAAAACAAGTGTTCTAATCATTCCCAAGAAATCTGGATGCATCTGTTGTTTATGCATAAGTTAAGTAACTGAATATTGTTTCTCATTCTGTTCTAGACTTGATGGAAAGAAGAAAAAGGGAAGCATAGATAATGAACCAGTAGCACCCAAAGTTCCATACAAGCGTGGTATCCCAGATTATGACTATAAAACTGGGACCCTCCATTTCCTGCGAAGGTCGCGCCCTCCACCAAACAAAGAGGTGTGTTTTTCTTTTATTCATTAGCATTCGATCGTATGTAGGATCTGCCTCACTATCATAGGGCTTAATCTGTATGCATTTTTCTCTTTCACAGAACACAAGTAGCCAAGGCGACTTTAAGGCATTTTCTGGTGAGGGCCAGTCACTGCGCACAAACAAAAGAAAATGATACATTCAGTGAGTTATTTATAAAGTATGTTACATGATTTGGTTATTGCTCTCATATGTCAATGTATATTTTTTACCAATTTGAATTAAAGTGTTTTTTCAGAAGGTACATATTATTTTGTCTTTATCGTGACTCCGTATTCAGTTCTGTGAAAACCTAAGTTACATCCAACCATCCATGTGGATGGATTTCGGCAAACTACATTGAAATTAAAGTCTATGGAAAGATGAAACAATGAACTTTTCCATCAGTATTTATTTGAGTGCTGCTTGTTTTGATGCAGAGGCATCATCATCTGGCACCAAAAGAAATATTTTGTTTCACTACCTTGGTATAGAATATGCCAAGGTGAGGGACTTATGAGGAGGTAAGGAGAGGGGAATAATGATAATATTTTTATTTGTCCAAAAAACACTGTACAGAATCCAAGTACCAAGTAAGTGTATAGGACACATCAAAGCAATAGGAAAAGAAAATTAGGCGTACAGTTTAAATTTCATTCAACATAAGATATTCATTGACACTGTAGAAACAGCTCTCAATCAAAAAATAAAGTATCTTTCTCTTAAACACAGTCAGTTTGCTCTCAAGACTATGCCAACTGGTAAGTTGTTATAAAGCCTTAGGCACATTGCTCTCGGACCATGTAAATGCTTAGCAGAGCTAGATAAAATCACATGTATGCCAAAATTTTGTTTAGTATTAAATGAGTGGTTTTCATTATTTTTTACAAAGTTGGCAGTATTTCTTTTAACAGAGTAATATACACAGTGTGAAAATGAACAGAGTGATATACATAAACAGATGGCACAGTTAATATCCTTAACCTTTTGAACAGAGGTCGACAATGAGATCTGTATTGCACTTTACAAATAGTTCTCACAAACTTCTTTTGGATGATGAACACATTATTCAAAGAGGATGTAGATCTTCTTAAACTATTCCATAGGAAATACAGGGATAAATAGACCATAATGAGGGTTCTTCTTAATGTCTAGACTGTGTGTTTCAAAATAGATAGCAAATAGAATTCAGTTTTTTACATAACCGTGTGGTACACACATTCCACTTCAATCCAGTATCAACATGCATTCCAAGGAATTTTACATTATTTGCAACACTGAGATCACAAATGCTACTCTCTACGTCATTACCCTGTGCATTACGTATGGATTGAAAAATCTGTAATTTATCATTATTATTCAATATTAAATTATTGCTGTCACACCGAATATATAGTCATTTGATGAATTAACTTTCACCTGACTCGATTAAATTGAGCATAGTTTTTTCAGACATTATTATACCGACAACATCGGCATACATTTTGCATTTATTATTTGTATTCATCATTAACTTTTTGGGTAATTCATTGACATATATAGGAAATATGTATTATGATGAGGAAACAGGGGTAGGGTAGTTGAATTGCATGGCAGTATAGGAGTTATAATGGGGCATGGGAGGGAGGATGTGTTTTCTGAGCTTGTAAATCAAGGTTTGTGTGGAGGGGAAGGAGTACTTTTGATAATAAGTTCTTATTCCCAAATTTCTTAGCTCCAACTCCTTGAGATTATCCATCTTGAAGCCTTGCTTAGTGATTTACAACATCTTGGGGATAAAATAACTCCAGTTTCTTCCTTCCACTGATGTATGACAATGTGTGAGTGAGAAATGCTTCCTTTGGTGAAACCTTGTGTGTGTGCTTCTGCACTTATTTGGAAGCAACTGCCTGTTTGCCCTGTTTAAAACTTCCTCTTGGTATTGACGCTTAAAGTTATACGTATCGCCTATTTCTATGCACTCAGTTTCTCAGAAACAAATAGATAAAATCTTCCGGAAGGCTTGAATAAGGGTAACCTTTTACGACGAAAACAACTTCCAAAGTTACTTGAGCCGTGCATAAGATGAAAATTCCAACAAAGCCATCAAGGATGCCTGTACTAAAGAAGGTGATATACTAAAGTGTGATTATCAAACCCAGGGTGGTATCCCTGAAAACTTATTTTAATAACACATACCTGATTCTTGAAGCTATACGAAACTACTTCAACAGCAAGTATCTAGGAAACATGCAGTCAAGGGAGGATGGAAGAATGGGCAATGAAAGAGCTGCAAAGGTGATACATAAAGAGGAACTACGTGGAACAATGCAGATTCCTGCTATCAGTCTTGCTGTTGGGGGAAATTGAATTGAGAACATCATAGTCATCAACTATAAGGTTGTATTGAAGAAAAATTATATTGAAGTGCGGTTATTGTTTGAACATTATCATCAGTTGTAAAGACAAAAGTTTACAGAAGATGAATCAATAAATCAAGAGTCGTTGACAAACTTCAGGAGATGTCAAGGGGCAAAAATTTAACCATGGAAAGTGCAAACAATCGTAATGCAGAGGTAGTAATAAGGAGGGAGATTGCAGGAACTACATAGTTGCTGAATTGATGAGGAATATACAAAATGGTGAAAATTTCTAGATAACTGGCTAAAAACTTTCTTAAGAACTTGATCATAAGAAAAATATTCAAGTATTACCCCAGCATCACCAAGCAAAATGAAAATAAAACAATTATCTTTAAGGAGAAATCTAAGTGTCACCCTTCCTAAAGTGTAATTTGTCACCCTTCCTAAAGATCACAAAAAACACCCATCCCAGACAGCAAATAGATATCTAAATCGTACATATCAATAGATGATCTACCAATAGATATCTATTACGATATTTAATGGATATGAATGTAATAGATATCTCCCAAAAGATATCTATTAGATATACATATATGGGAGCCACAATATATCTATGGGTACCACTCTAAAGATATCTATCAGATATTTTTTGGAGCCACTCTATAGATATATATATTAGACATATACAGAAAATAGATATCTAAATCATGTCTATCCATAAATGATCTACCAATAGATATCTATTAGCTATACTTTTTTTGACAATAATACATATATCTACTTGATATATACCGTAGATATGTAATAGATATCTATTCATCTACCAATCAATATCTATTTACTGTCTGGGATGTTAGACCAGTGGTCTATGAAAGGTACCTTTCTGTGTTTGTTTTCTTTGCGTACTTTAGGATGTCAAAAAAAATTTAAATGGAACACGGACTGTTACTTTTTCAAGAGAATTTGCAATTTAAAGAACTTACAAATTTTTATTATATTTCTGGCATTTGTTTCTCATTCATAAGGGAACATATTTACAATATAATTCCTCACTTTTGATTTTTCTGATTTCACTACTTTGGATATTGAAGAAGAATTGGATGATTGGGTCAATTTTTCAAATGTTCCCATCAAGAAACCCACCCAATAAGTTCTACTGATAAATGAACAAAATGGAAGACCTAGTACAAGGCAGGTAATGATGTCATCCTTCCAGTTACTACTATTTCACATTTTTCCTTCTTCATCGCAATTGTCTTTATTAAGTAAACATATAATTAATTAGGAATATAACAGAAGAATAAATGGAGGGGAAAACCCTGCGAGGAAGTCGAGGAACTCCAAACAGTTAATACTCTATTTCATTCCTCCTTGTGCTTTTTATATTGACACTCAACCTAATCAGATGAAAGTTAATAGCTTCTTTGGTCATTTGGGAAATATAAATCTACTTATAAATAAGTATCAATAATAATGAATGCATATAATCAATGAAATACTTTAAATTAGCCAGTGATATATGGGATGAATTACTCTTTACATTGATGAATGCAGTACCTTGGAAAATTACATTCCAACAAGTTCAAGTTACATATTATAGTGGATGAGCATGCACTTGTCTAGTTTCCTCTACATTTTAAATTAGTGCCAACACAGAGGCAACTTGCATTTACCTCTGTGTGAGAGCTTACGAGAGTACCTGAAAATTTAAAAGTTATATGGCACAATTCATATGTGGCTGTGTGTCAACACTCTTGTATTCACAAATCCCTGCGGGGAATTGACATGGGGAAGATTCCCTGCGGGAGGAAACTTTCACAACTAGGAAAATTTCCAATAAGCAATATTCTCTGCAGGGAAACGTTCCAGTGAGGTAAATAATTCAGCGCAAGTAGTAAATGAAAATCTACACATTCCTACATTAAAATCATTAGTTATTCACTATGCCTATAAGTAACAAATTCCCTATAGTTTTCGCCTGATCAATAAAGACATTATTATTATTATAGTTCCACGCGGGGAATCAAATTCCCTCCTCGAAACTGACAAGCTAGGGAATGTGGAGCAACGCGTCAAACAGATTATTGTGTCAAATTAGTCGTTCAGTGTATAGTCTCACATCAAAGACACACAACTTAATAAATAATTATAGATATAATCTAAATTTCAATAAAAATCCATATTCATGTTGCAACTATAGTAATAGAGCAAATATTTAAGAATCAGTATCGCTGGGGATGTAGCTCAGTGGTAGAGCGTTCGCTTTGCATGTGAAAGGTCCCGGGTTCGATCCCCGGCATCTCCACTTTTTTTTTTTCGTTTTTATTGATTTTTAAATTAAAAGTTTTAGTTAAGCTTTCATAGTTTACCAAAAGATAGGCGAGGTTTCCTTAACTTATTTCATTTTTATTATCCTTGGCCATGGTTTATAATCAATATCGGACCACCCAAATAGCCCACTGAATAATGGTTAAATCCCTTTATGGACTTCCCGTACGCGATGGTATGGCACAGAAAAAACATGAACAAATAAAGAATATAACTTTGATGGCATGTTTGTACTAAAACTATACTCTCTACATTACGCAGAATTAACTGGTAAATAATATGCCGCAACCAAAGTTTATTCGAGCAAAAATTGTGCTAAGTTTTGTATCCTTTCAACGCTAACATACTACTACAAATTTTCCAAAAGTTTTTATGAATTCTATAACAATACATGGATCACCATTGACCTTTCTTTTTTAAGAATACCTTATTTTGCATTACACCAAGCGTTTTTTGAACGTTTTAAGCGGGCTACGTGGAAACAGTTGCTCTACTAAATGCTACGGCATCATAAAGAGGTGTCTTATGGTGGGTGAAGAATTGTTCATTTGGGGTTTCCCGGTTTTAATCATGCTATTTAGAATCTGTAAAAGGGAAAGTGTGTTGAACGATATTGAAAATATTGATCGAATAGTTTCGTATTGATTGAATTACCATGTTTTTTCTGTGATCGATCTCATGTCAAATACGTAGTTGTGATTGACGGAATCAAGTCATGGGAACCGAAGCAGTAAAAACTAGGATAGATGGTTAGTATTTAATAATGGAGTTTGCTTCAGTTTTATTTACCTCGATAGCTTATAAATTTTCTGTTACAATATTAATTCCTATTAAACCTGTCAGTTTAATTTTGAATAACCACATTGGATGGATGACATTTGAGTACAAACACTATAGTAAGAGGAAAAGGATTTTTTTGGTAGTTATGTAATTTTGTAGGGGTCATTCCGAAAAACGTTCAAGCTTCAATAAATCAACGTCCTGTTTTATAGGTGCTGCTACTTGGCTATTGTCTGCAGGTGGAGATAAAGATGAAAATGTAAGGTTAGCAGTGGTAGCATCCCTTCGCAAAATTTCTAGATCCAATCCAGAGGATCTGATAAACTCTGTTGCGACGTTTTACTTTCTTAAAGATGCGAAAGTAAGTAACGAAAAGGGTATCACGTCATAGTTACCAACTTATTTTATGTACTTCATATATTGTAAATAATCGCATGTTCCAACACTTATTACTATATTGTTCCTCACATCAATACGGCGACTAGTATTTGTGTCACAATGAAATTCTGTCTGGATTGATGATATCAGGGAACGGATTATTCTATCCGATCAGATAGTTTCTAATCGTAATTTACTTTTTGAATAACATAGTAAAAAAATCTGGTTTGCAGGAACTGTC
Source organism: Rhinocypha anisoptera (assembly GCA_011762765.2). NCBI lineage: Eukaryota > Metazoa > Arthropoda > Insecta > Odonata > Chlorocyphidae > Rhinocypha > Rhinocypha anisoptera. Next base: position 553,342 of record WURS02000013.1, on the reverse strand, counting down.
TCAATCACACCGTTTAACCATTCTGCAAGTTGCTGAAGCAGTTTGTAAAGAAAATTCTGAAAAACTTGACCAAAAAGTGGCCCAGAATCTAATTGCCATGGCATTGAAGGAAATGACTCGAAATCCAGATTTCTCATCTGAGACGCAGCACCTTGCCTCAGATTTGCTGGTGGCTCTAGGGAGTAAATCATTTTGTATGGAGGTGAGAAATTTACTGTCATAAAATGTGAATCCAATTATAACCCAGACATCTTCCCTGGTACAACTTTAAATATAATCTTTACTCTTCACCAGACATTATCCAGTTTTGGAGTCATATTAATGCTGTATTTTATGTGGCCAATACTCTCTTGAAGCTCTTAATATGTCATGATCTCTACAGGTTGGTTTTTGTTTTAACATTCTATCATTGCTTTGAGGAGCATGTGGGCAAACCACAGTGGAGTATTTATTCTTGGGTATCAGGATGAAATATTATCGAATATATTGGATGGGATTGGATAGAATTTATTGGGTGTGAATTTGAGGTGGACCCTTTTTTCATTTTTATTAGGGTTTGGCTAATTTTGACATCTTGTGTCCCCCCTTCCATACTATATGATAGTTGTTAATGTTCCCATGGATTTCAATATGTAATTGTGTCAATGAAAATTTAAACGTAAAATTTGTCATCCTTAATGACATGCAGTTGTGAAAAGTGTGTAAACTCTGTAATACCAAAAAAGATACAATGGATTCTTTTAATAGTGTTAGAAATTAGGTTTTCATTTGTGTTGCATGTGAATAATAGTGAATGTATTCTCATTAGCTGTCATTTTACCACATGTCACTTGAGTGCAATTCAACTGTATCTGGTTTTATGTCATTTGAAATTGATTAGTAGATAATCATAAAGCTAGTTCTGAACCGGGGATACTTTATCTAAAATAGAACCATCAATTTAAAAATTTAAACTACAAGTTATATGGGTTCCATAGTTGTTGAAGTAGGAAAAAATCATTTCCTTTTCTGATTTCTGAATTACCTTGGACTTCTTTGGGGTGGAAATGATAGTGATGTCAAAAGTATTCTCATCTCTTAGTCGGTGGAATCATAGTGCAAAAGTGTGCTCTTACTATTGGTAATAAAGAAATTCAGGTCCCTTTGGTATGTTCCCCTGCTAGATAAGTTCTCAGATAATCTTTGCTTACATCAGCTTCTCATACAAAGATTATGGCCTTAATCATTATTGCACTTACTATGGTATTTGGAGCACTTGGACCATCCTGTATTTCGACCAAAACACAGCCTTCCCTTACGTGTTTAAGCCAATGAAATTTTTATGAATTGGTGAACTCTTATTTTATTTTATTTATTTATTTACGGGCAACAGCCCAAGTTCAAGATAAAAATACAGGTGTAATTCATTTAAAATATAAAAGGAAATATAAGGTATTATGTCCTAGATCAAAGTTACAAGTAAAAAGTAAACATTTCACATGATAGATTCCAGTAAGTGAAGTAAAATACCAAGTGTGTACAAGTTCAGATATGAAAAAATAAAAACCTGCATAGCATTTGACAAATTAAATCATTGAGACCTAATTAATAACTATTACGAATGAACATCTTTACTATGTGCATGCTGGAATATTTCACATGCTTCTTTTTCTATGAACAATTTTTACAAAAATTCAGGATGATTAATAATGTTTGTTATGAACCAACTGACATTCCAAGGTATGAAATCCAGTGACTTCCAAATAATCATCATTTTATGCCTAATGGATGTTCCCAGTGGCCACTGTGAATCTATGTATGTTCTCTATAAGATTTGCCCTTCCTTTTACAGCATATTTCATTGCCACATGTTTACTGTATGCCCCACGGCATGAATTGACTCTCATTCTTATTTTCACTGGACTTTATTTTTCAAACGTGTGAATGACTCACGTTTTCACTTAAAAAATATCTAGGTTGGTTTTGATTGTGAAAAGTCAAGCCATAGGGGAATTGGGCATTGGAATACACAATAAGTTGCCCACTGGCTTGAAAAAAACATTAGGTCTTATAATTTATTCACATCTAAGGTTCAAAAGTACCTTCTGGAGAAGTTGTATTATTTTGATGAATATTTTTGATATAAATAATTGTCGTTATGATTTTTTAAAAATACGGTGAATGTGAAGAAATACAACACGACTTTGAACGTCCACAATTTTTATAAAACGACCAGTTTCGTGGAGCAGTTGACATCATCAGGTACAGATACAGGTAAATGCATCGAATATATAACCACGTGAAGATGTGGGGGGGGGGGGGGGGGGGGGGGGAGGAAAAGGGGGGGGAGGGGAGGGGGGGAAAGAAAAGGGTGGGGGGGGGAGAAAGGGGGGGACAAGCGGCGGGT
>WURS02000013.1:540081-550856 GCA_011762765.2 Rhinocypha anisoptera | reverse complement strand
GGCGCGGGTTTTAGAAGGGTGCCGCGGGTGAGTTCTCTCGCGCGTCGACCACTTGGGGGGGATAAGCGTGATCACCGGGAGAAAGAAGCGGAGACCTTATCAATACGCCGAAGGGATATGGGGATCGGGACCCCGGCAGCGGTGGGGGTGCTTCGCGGCGGTCCACGAAAGTCGAGAAACTGTCGGGGGTTGGTGGGAAGGACGGACGAGGCAGACTGCCACCCACTCGCGCGCGACGATGCCGCGATCACTTCGGTTGATCTGCGCGGACGGACGATGACCGTCCTGTGTGTGACTCCGAGGTCGGATGGAGCGCAAAGGGGACGGGAGCGCCTCTTCGGGGTTGCTGTTCGAGTGACGGCGTCACTAAATTCTCAGCGTCTTCACGATGAAAAATTAAGACGAAAGTAACCCCAAATCGCCCTGGTTATTTCTTTCGAGATATTAACGTATATTTAATGAGGGGGTAATTAATGCTGGTAACTACAGGACCCAGCTCGATGATGTTAATGTCGCACTCGCTTGGGTGTGAGAACACCGTGGCCCTCATCACACAAAATCGTCTCGGAGCCGACGGAGGACAATTTTGACTAGTGAAAATTAATAGCAACATCCATATGTATCGATAGAAAGTAGCGAGAGAATTTAAGGCAGCATGGAACGATGGGATGATGTTGAGGATAGATAATTCAGGAAACGTTAATCAGGAGAAAAAATAATTTAGATATATTTTTGGGTATTTGAGGTAAATTAGTGATATAGCAGGAACTATTAGAGTAAATTTTAAAGTTTAACTAATAGCAGGAGGAGAACAATTAAATTTTCTATAGCTATAGTGCTAAAGAATAAATTAGGAAGGTTTAGCATGCTCGCCGGCTAACCCAAAGTTCGTGGGTTCGATGCCCACCTAGGGTATGGGGTTTTGTTTGTTCAATATGATTTGAAGAGGTGCTAAATGACATTATCCATCTATTTACCCCCTAAACGAAAATATTGCTACTAATATATATTCGAAATATTTACATATCTATAGATTAAATAAGTAATAGAATACTGCCAGAGTCAGGGAACATTCTTTTAATCATAGTTAACATACCAGCTATCTTGTCAGTATAACTCTAGTCTAGTCAGACAGAGAAGTGAAAGAATCATAAAATTGTATGATATGGTATATCCAGGTATATCAAGTAATGGAACTAAAACAACACAAATGAAAAGGCAAAAGGAATAGAGACTTCTATCTGAATTAACCATTGTTTAAGAAAACGTAAAAAAATGTTATGCATCTTGATAATATTTTTGTGTTAAAACACGAGGGCTTCTTTGCCTCTAAATGGATTTCTATGCCATAAAAGATAAAAGAACCATTTGACAACTCGAGGTGACACATTTTATTTTTCTCAGAGCTAATTGCTCACATGATTCGTCATTTCGATTTTTTTTAAATGCAGAGCCTAAAGCCTTTAAAATAGTAACATTGATAATACTCTTAGAAAGTAATATGGAAAATTACAGGCATGTTTTTAATTTTATTGAGGATTTTTAGAAGGTTTTTGACAGAATTATGGCCAAAATAGAAACATTCCAGAATATGGATATATGTGTAGTCGAAGAAATAGTATCTTCTGGTCTTATGGATGGATATATTTCCTACCAAGACAAGTAATCTAACCATGGACCTACTTACTACTTGCTGAGAAGGTGTACAGACTCGCTGTAATCTCCTGACGATGTTGAAGCAACAGAAAATCACCATAATACAATGGAGAAAAAATACAAACAGTGGGAATAGAAAATGTATTTAAACAAATAGCTAGAAGTACATTTCATTTTGAGGTAGGTCTAGCCAATGAAGAATGAGGTAGTCTTCCATCATCTTTGTGTTTCTCCTTTTATGTGTTTCTATCCCTCTCCCTATTTTCTATCATTTAATGTGTTTTTGCTAGTTGAAGGTTTCTACTATATTTGTAGAAATATTCATTATATATAGATTTTAGGTTGTGTGATAATAATGTTGGAATGGTGGTGATTTGATCTAAGGATGAATTCATGCATTGGTCTTCAGAGAAGTAATCAAAGAATTGCACTATAATTATCTTTCAGCATCCAGACATACTACCTCTTCAGTTGGTGGAACTGTCCTGATGACCAACACTAATGTCAGCACAGAAGGACAACTCAGGTCACGCCGTAAAGCTGCGAAAATGCTTGTAGCAGTGGTGCTAATGTTTGCTGTCTGCTACTTCCCAGTACATTTACTGGGCATTATGAGGTAATTACTGATTTCCTCATTATGTTACCATTTGCAAAAAGTTGCTTCATTAAAAATGCTGATCCAAGATGGAAGCCACAAAAGTTGTCATGCATATGTCACAAAAGTAAAATTATGTAATATATTTGGTTAGAATAAGTTATTTTCATTAATATGTTTGAATCCTTAAAGAAGTAAAATTTTCTTCTAAACAGTATTCTCTGTTTGAGAAATATTGAGTTTTGTAATTTTTTTCAAATTTCTTTATTGTTTCTTAGTCTTTAAGCCAGTCTGAATGCATCAATATCGTCTTGTTTTAATTGATTTTACTTCCATCAATGTTTAATGATTAGTAACATCTGAATATGAAAACACTTCATAGAGTAATATCACAATTTGTAATGAGTAATAAGTGCACCATTATTTTCTGCATGGTATCTAATAAATACTGATTTATGTAATTTGCATTTCCTTTAACTAAAATTAGGTTTCCAAGCATTATTACAAGGCAAATCATTATAATACTAAAAATTGAGATATTTTCCAATACAGCTGTTAAAATCTCTACTCCTACCCTTTCATGCAGGAGCCTTAAACTGATACACAGTCCCTGCATACAAGTGTATAGAAAAATAAAGCAAAAAATGTTGTTTTTAATGGGAGGATGATTCTGAACACCCAATATATGGTCGTTGGGCACAAAATGGTTAAAATGTCATGCTTGGCATGGTTTTCAAATTTTGTACCAATAGTGAAGGCTGTTGGTACAGAAACTTAGATCACTTAGTACTCTTTCTTCATTCCAATTTCAAATGAGAAAGGGTGATCTGAGTTACAATACTGTAGAAAGCATTATTAACATCTCTCCATACTGAGCAAGGGTAATTATAAAATTTTTGAATGAAAAATATGGTATGTTCATTGTTATTGTTATGTTCTTCAATCCTACTGAAAATTTACAGAATGCCTTTTTTAAACAATCTTTCAAATATTTTTACTTGTACATCTGCAGATTGTTTTAATGTTATGACTCATTTTCTCCTTTTATAATTTTGAAATTACATTATTCCAGATACATGGTTAAACTTCCCCAGACTGATGAATGGGTGGCTCTGTCAATGATCTCACATTGGCTTTGTTATGCCAACAGTGCTGTGAATCCAGTTATTTACAATTTCATGAGTGGTGAGTACAATTAACATTGTTTTGTAAATTGGGGAAAGTGTTAGAATCAACAATATATCTGGGTTCACCCAGATATTTTTATTCTTTCAGCAAAATGGGGTCCTCTTTTCTGCTGGAAACACTAAAAATTAGAGTTATATTATTTTTCTCTAATGATGTCACATACAAAAATATGTTAAATCTTGACATCTTAACTGTCATAATTCTAACAGAATTTCGATTAGAGCACTTACATGGACATGTTGACAAGTTGTTAACCTTATTTGTTAAGATTTGATATACACATTTTTATAAACTTGAGCAAGATTTGAGCATTTGATATCTTAACTTTCTGTAAGGAAAAATTCTGAGGGAGTTTATACCAGATGGAAGTTTCTACTTGTCCTCTAAATCAGGGGTCGTAGAAATATTGCTCATGGGCCAAATCGAACCTGCACTCGATTTTGAATTTGACTCTTGGGTTAATATTGTTTTTTACATGAAAAAATAAAAGAAATTCCATGCTGTAATGCAATGACTGATAGTCAAGTTGAGAAATGGTGAATAATGAGTGTGTGTGGCTGTACTGTCATTGTATATTCCTATTCTCTTATCTTCCGTTGCCATAGAACAACTGCCAAGCCTAATTTTTTTTACAATCCTTTCCAAAAAAAGTTTGCCAACTCCTGCTCTACATAATACAATTGATTTTTATACATAATAGTAGTGAACATAATCTCACATGTTCTTCTTTAAATGAGAATAAATCACAAAGTTAAAAATAATAACTAGGAATACCACAACAGCACATTGCATGTATTAATTTACACGGATGAGATATTAAACTTATGTACATGGGTGTGAACCATGATTCACTATGGCATTCCCTTTAGTATTAATGTTTTGGTAAAAGAGGATATCTGTTTTTAACAAATTTTTATCAGTTTTAAACACTTTAGGCAGAATATTTCTTTTGAGCCTAAGGATCATATCTAAGCGATGTCTCTGAACACTCCTATCTAACTCCAAACCATGCCATTCTCTGAATAATAGTAGATCCTGTTAATCCATAGGTTGAACAAAGAAAAGTATTCTCCTTTCTTTCTTTGAATTGCACATGCCATAGCACCAACTACAAAGTGAGCTTAACCCCTTCAAAATAGTATTCTGGTTCTAGCATTGTAGTAATGCCTGTGGTTGATGCTTCTTACCTAACAGTTTGTTAAAATGTGTAGGTACATACTCCTTGAAGTTCATTAAGTTCACTTTATCAACATGATTTTTGATGGAGTAGCCTTCATCTTTCTGCAGCTGTACTGTTAGCTTCAAAGGAAATGTGCATATTTCAGTAATCGGTGCAACTCACTAGAGAATGAGAACAGAATATTTGGTGTTCACCTGGATCCTGGAAGACAACCATATTATAAAAATATTCAGACATAAAAATATATATATTTCTTTCTCTAATATAATTATCTAATGGAAAACCTTAATATCTTCTTTTTTTGAGCCACCACTGATATTTTGCATGCAACGTTATCATAATTGTAAATAATACTTTTTAATGCTTCAATTTATTGGTTATAAAGTGTCAAAAGTAATTGTGTATTTGCTTATAGTAATCGTAACTCATGGGTAAATATATTTTGATATCAGCATAAAGGGAATGGATGGCCTCATTTTTGGTCAATTTCAAGTAAAATTAACCTCATAATTACCCCCTAAAAATAAAAAGTATTTCATCTTGTCTGCTGAATTACACTATAATAGACACAACACTCGATACTTTAAACCAATCCATATGTATAAATGTTCTGGTTGTTTTGGTGAAGATTTCTCATTTAATTATTAAATGTTGCAACCGTAACAATTGTGTGTGTGCTTCAATATATTACCCACTAAAATAGGTAACTCTCATATATGACTATATCATTACTATTGACTGAACGCATAACTAATAATAATGGCTATCTCATGGATAAAATTTTAAATGTTGGAATGAACTATAAAATCATACTGCTGAAGGCTTCTTTCCCATATTAGTATTCACTTCCACAATCATGAATTTAATTCATGGCCCCTTCTACCTTCTTTTACCCCTCTATCCTTTGTTCTACGAAACATTTTGGCCTTTTCCCCATATCTATCCTTGACCTGAAAACCTTTAGGGAAATTTCGAAGAGAGTTCAAGCATGCTTTCCTATATGGACCCTGCTGTCGGGATAGTGATGCCTCATCTTCTTCGCAGTATCACTACAGCAACAGCCAGTACCAGAGGAATGTTGCTAACCAGCGGAGCTACCACAGAAACCATCAATTACACCTGCAAACCCATCCATAAACAAAATACAAAGTTCATACTGTCCCAAGTATTATGTAATGAAGTAGACAAGTAAGAGTGTTGAATGGTGGTCAAAATGTTTAAAATAATTTGCGTGTTTGCTCATGTAAATGTCTTTTATTCAGGTCTTTTAGCTAAAATGTTATGAAAATGATTTTCTCCATTCAACTTTATCATTGTGCATATTGCTGCCTATTAACTTGATAAATTTTCATGAATTGTATTAATTTATATTTAAACATCAAGAGAATCTTGTGAAATAGAGATGAATTATCATCAAAGAGATTTCACTAGCTAAATATGTCAATAGATAGGACTATTATTTCCATACTTAATCAAATCAATTTGTTTTTCTTGATTTGTTGTGAATCGTGTTTGAAGATTTTAAATTCAGAATCATTTATTACACCCTTTTAAAACCTCAAGTCATTTTACATGGCCTAATAATATTTTTTGTGATTTCAGCTTTGATTGATGGATGTGTGTAATTATTATAAAGTCAAAATTTTTACAGCTATTGTCTTCCACATATTAGAATGTAGAATTAGCTCCATAGGATGACTTTATTTAAGCTAATTGGCTAAATGGCATTTACTGTATTCTCAAATAGGAGTAAGTATCACTTATCTCCATATCTTCATTCTTTCAGAAGACATATCATGCTTATATCCCTTTTACCTACAATTAACATTTTATGAAACACATGCCTCAGACCTGGAAGTTAATCATGACATATTTACAACTGCATCATAGAAACATTTATATGAACCTTGATGGATTATTTACCATCATTATCCAAAATAGTTAAGTTTCATTTTCATTGTTCCTTCACATTCAGTAGGTATTTAATTTTAGCAGTGTCAACATAAAGATTAAAGAGGATTATAAATAATATGAAATCTTATATTCAGAATTTATGTCATTCCCTGTAAAATTTCAATCAAAGTTATCTACTTTTCTGATGGAGGTCTTTGTTTTTCAAAGTATTCTATGATAAAATGTCTGTTAAACAATTAATAGAGCATGAAAGAAATAATAAAAACTCCTATTATGGACGGGTGATAAAATTAAAGGCTCTTAATCATGAAGTGCAAATTTTAGTATTAGTAAATTTGTTTGCGACGTGCATTATTGCATTCATATTTTCCAGGCACCTCCCAAGAGCAATTCTCAATCATAAATGGAGGATTTTATGTGAATAAAATAGTTAATTGATATTAGCACTTATTTGTTTATAAAGACCTATCATGTGAAGACCTCTTAATTATTTTTCTTCTTTTTTATTGGTTTTAATTTTACATTAACTTGATGAAAATTTCTACCATCCTATGTTTTAGCCTTTCCTCTAATCTTCTCCTTAACTTCAGCAGATGTGGCTGTATTGATTCATTCGCCTTGAACCTAATATAAATTCACGTCCAAGTGGGAGACAATTTTTTTCTCTTATTTTAAGTATTTTTTCTCTTTGTCATTACTTCATTATATGCATGAACATATATTTTTGAACTCGCCTGTATGCTACATTTACTCCCATCCTCAGAGGAAATGAAATAGGAGATTAAAGAGAATACAGATTTGCCATTACATCAGTAAGCACACTTTTCATAAACGATTCTATAGTCAATTTAGTGTTTCAGATTAACATAGAATTTTTCTATTCTTTGGCATAGGTCATCATTAGGGAATCTTTAAGATGAATTTTTCATCTACATTCACATCTTTGAAGCTTTCAGAGCTCATGTTGAGTAGTTGAGTACTTCGCCTAATCTACAGTTAAATCTTAGTAGAAATAGACTGCTTGAATAATTCATAAATTCAAAATATGAATGTTTCATAATAAATACTGCATTTATCAACCTATAAGTACTTCTATGGTGGAGTAGACTCAATACCTGCTTTTATTTTAAGTTATGTTCCTCAGAATATGTTCAGAATCAAACAAACGTGCTATAGAAAATATGTAGTTGAATTTATTTTTTTAAATATGCTATATAATTTCCTTATTGTTGCAATCTTCTAAGGAAGAAATTAGATCAGCCAAATGTCTGAGGACCAGTACAGGTTGCAAATTTACCAAGCTCAAATTACTAGAGTAAGACAATGTCACCAATCCTTGGATATAATTGGTCAAACACATTAGATGCAATCTCTAAATTTTGTTCATTTATTTCCTTACCAAGGCTTGAAATTTTAAAACGTTTTTATTCTTTCTTTTAACTTCTAATTTTTATTTAGCTTTGTTCTTTGAGTAGTAATTTATTATTTATTTTACTCTTATTGCGAAGAAATTATTATTATAAAAATAAATTATAACAAGGTGTTTATACAGGTATTTTTTCTCAAATCCAGGATAATTTTTAAAACATTAACTGATATGAATGAGTGTTTTAATGTAGGATATATTAATGGAAATATTTGTCAATTTTTTCTAACCTAATCACTGTAGAGAAAGAATTTTTTAAACATGTAAGGACAGTTTACATATAGTTTCTCAATTAAATAAATAATTAACATCTAGGTGGAATAACTTTTCAATGATTTAAAGGATCAAAATGTTCCTTTTTGGCCCCAGTATATCCTTGACAAAATACTGAGCAATTGAAATTATATTTTCAAAGGTTATCTCCACACATTTTTATACTAACTTGTACTTGTCATGAATTACTGTTTACAGTATACTGTTGTGATATTTCCTTAGTACTATTGTTTAAATTTGTAGTTTCTTCTCCCTAGCAATTATTTTATGGCAAACATAGTTAAAAATTTGATAATATTTTTGCATTTTCCCATTCTACGAAATAACTGGAGAAAATGCTTTCCATATGGGGAAATGACAACCATGTGTAACTCAGTCCTTTTTTATAAGTTCTTTGTGAACCATAGTTTTTTAACTTAATGAATTATAACTCTTCAAAATATAAAATGAACTAAACAAATAATCCTTTGATTATTTGATAAATTTCATGATAAAGTTCTTACAAGTGCAGTCATGTAAATTGAGTTTTATACAGTAAATACTAAAACACAGACTGAATAAGAAACAATTAAAGATTTAGATTAACAGTTAACAAATCCCATATTACAACATTCCCACGTTCCACACAACTGTCTGCAGACTGACATTGATACACATGCAGTTACGTTGTTACTTATGTCAGTTCCATAAGTAAAGCAGTTACATGTAAAACATTTTTTGAATGTATAAATTACAAACTACACTAATTCTATCACCATACTGTATTGTGCTGCTTAGGTTTCATTCCTTACATTTACTCATTTCTAAAGTTATGAATATTTTGAGACACTACTGTTTTCAAAATACCTAGAAAATATTCTACTACTGTTTGTATTCTGTGCAGGCTTTTAATCCATCCATAAAATTTTGTTTTCACTATATGCCCATGAAATATTTTTTTATATTAATTATGAAATAATTATAATGCATGATTAACTACTGATTTAACAAATTGTATCCTTCCACTTTGATGTGCAGACTGAGACGATACACTGATTTACCTAATATGTATTTGCATTTAAATTAATGGAGTACATGGTATTTTTTAGTTGAATGTAGTTATAATGAATGGTTAATTTAAGGAACAATTATGTGTTGCCATTTTTAGGCATTATTAGAATAGATGCCTCAAAATTGGCTTCATTAATATCTCCTAATCATAACCCTAATTAAATGACATGAGTATGATTTTTTATGTAACTTGGATTTGCATATTTCAATAAATATTCTTAGTCTCATTTTAAAGCTAATAATCTCACACAGAATGCAATTTAATTTCTCTGTAATAATTAAACAATCTCCTCTATCTGTTCTGATAGTAAACTTAAGTTAATAACTGATTTTGTTAGTATTGTTATATCTTTTACAGTCTCTCTTTATATTTTTATATCCTCTTAAGTTCAACTGTAATGGAATAAATCAATATTATTACTCTCAAAATAATTTACATCATACTCATTCTATTGAAATGACATCATGAAATGTATCTACTCTTACAGTTGGAATGTTTTACAGTAAAATTAAATAGTCTATTGTATTTTTAATGAAAATTATATTAATTTTATACATATGTGAAGATCAGCCTTATAAAAGGGCACATCAAGGTTCATGATTTATTATAAAATGAAAGGAACAAATTACCTGTTCCACGACATTTAGTAGATGAAGGCTTTGTCCTTCCTCCTCATTTCCTCTTATGTCTTGAAACCATCTCCAGGAAAATGAGGATAAAACTGTCTCTCAAATCTACCAACATATTGAAATATTGAGAAAATATAATACTTCCAATAACAACATACATAGACAAAAAGTTCTCATAATTTATAATGAATGCCATAATTATTGTGAATATAAGGATTATTAATCAATAAATCTTATTATAATGCTTTTTCAATGTTTCTAGGTACTAACATTCTCTATTTATAATTATTAAGGTATCAAAGATTTTCCTTCTGTCAGAAACCAATATTCTTGCAATTATTTTATAATTATCACTACAGGAATTGGCTACAAGGTGTGCCAGTAGGCAACACAGTCTGTGTGGTGGACAAAATAGGTGACTCGCGATTGTTGCGTGTGGGAGCTTGTGTCGGAGACTCTTCCTGATTGGCCACTGCGCTGCTTAGCCTCTCTCCCGTCTTGAATATTGTTGTATGGTAGAAATGATGATAGAAATTCAGGTGGAAAATGAAGTTTTTTAAAGTGTGTTTCAGAGGTGGGGAAGGGGGGAGAGCGTGAGAATTTTCGAAGGAATGAAGGGGTCAGCAAATGTGTGAGACTTGAATCAGCACCTCATCTCTAAACGTTAAGAGATCGGTCGTATAATGTCGCTTCTGGAAAGGTCAGAAAATTTTTGTTTTTCTTTGCAGTAGTGTTCAATTGCGCCCCGCATAAGAGTACGAATCCGTTCTCGTACCTTAGAGCACCCATTGCAATGATATGATGTTGAAGACTGTTTAGATTTAGCTGGGCCTTATGAAAGTAGGCTAAGAACTACAAAATTT
>WURS02000013.1:500859-521980 GCA_011762765.2 Rhinocypha anisoptera | reverse complement strand
TCTAGCCCCAAGCGACTTCTTTTTGTTCCCTCATCTAAAAATTGTGCTTGGAGGACAGAGATTTTCGTCAAATGAAGGGGCAATCACCTTCGTGAACAATTATTTTGTAGAGAAAAACGCAGAGTACTTTTTGGAGGGATTACAGAGATGGCAGCCTCACTGAAAGAAGTGTGTAGACTTACAAGGAGATATGTTTAAAAATAAAAAAAAATTCAGAAAAAATGTCTTCTATCTTTGTTGGGTCAGAAACTTTTCAGACCATTCTCGTGCAGTTTTGTGCTGTAATCGGGTACATAAGGTTATTAAACAATTATTATACATTTTTTAAAACCAAATATTTACCATAAAATAAAACTGGAATTTGTTTCCAAATTTACACTCAGAAAAGGACGGATCTTCTCATGTTTGGGTAAATACGGTACTTGGATTCTCTTCTTGATTTTTGACCTCTTACTGGGATTTTCCACCATTCGTTCTTCCAATTTTTACCATATTTTTTCCTATTATAAAAACTTTTTCTCCTCTAATCCAGTTATGGTAGTCCTCAGTTGTGTAAACTCATTAACTTGTCTATTTTCAGTCTGTTTCCAATTAATTTTTCATTGGCTTCACTTCAGACATTTTTTCATTCTGATTTTGTTGTAAAGATTAACATTAATTTGTTGTTTTCATACTGCTCTGTAAAGTTAGTGCTGATGACTAAGTCAAAAAAACTTTTGAATATTGCCTGTGGAACTAATCTTATGTGAATAAGATGGTTATGCATACTGAAATGTTCACATTTTAAACAATCATAGCTGCATTGCACTTGTCATTTAAATTATTTCATGTTTTCCAAGGGAAAGGATGTGTGTAATTCATCAGTACGTGAGTGTAAATATTTTTGTTTACTTTTGGAAATTTGATTGATTTTATTTGTTTTGATAATTGACATCAAGGTTACAAGAAACAGATTATTAATTAGTGCTATTATCTATTAAAAATAGCAGCCAATGATTCTCATTTCATGCCAGCAAATGAATGTTTTTACGTCAAGAAAAGTTCTGCTGTTTGTCTCGATGAAATATACTTTGAAAACTACACTGATGTACAGTACAAGCGTAGCCTTCTGGTTTATGATATGGAATACTTTGGTGCCATAAATTTTGGCTTCTTGACAATATGTTAACGGTTACCATTGAATATTGGAACGTCAGAGAATTTGGGAATTAAAGGTGTCTATGAGTGTGATTTGTTTTGAGTGAGTGGTTAATGATTTTCATCTGTTCAGACCTGCGCATAAAGAGCGAACCTGGAGTGGGTGGCGTGGGGTGGATGAGAGGAGTGGCACCAATTGACGAGACAGTGGTGAAGGGCGAGGGTGAAGCAGGAGGGGGGAGGTTTGAAAGTGGAGGTGCGCAGCCATTACATGCCACTGCTGGGCCAACATCAGCCGCTGTGGCTGCCGCAGCCGCCGCCCTGTGGAACTCGGGAGGAACGGGTGGGGGTGCAAAGGGCAGCCACAAATCTGGCAGTACAGCCACTGCTGATGGTACGTTCCAATTGCATGTCTTCCTCCTATTGCACATTTATTTCTCGTGGTCACTTTATTTTATCATTAAGATTTAAAATGGCCAAAGGAGTTTGCATTCGCACGCTGAGATTGACCTGGGAAATTTGTGAGGCCTACAATTTTGAAACCTTTTCAGGTGTTTGCTAAATCACATTTCATTAAGAAAAAAGTACTTAGGTTGAATCTGACGACTCTTATATGCATCATTAATTCTTTTAAGGGTTTTAAATTTCAGTTTTTCATTTGACTTTTCGATTATTTTACTTTAGGTAAGGACTTGTGTTGCTAACTATTATTTCAATAACTTTCAGTTGGTAATTTGATGTTATCACTAATTGAGTGTTTCATTAATTGTATAAAAAATTTCTTAGAAATACATCCAAAATATTTTTAGAGCTTTGTGTACAAGAAATAACATTAATATTTGTCTGAAAGTGGTCTTTTTTATGTAGACATCCAACCATATTTTAATTGAAATCCACATAATTTATATTTCACTTAATTCTGAAAAGATTTTTTAGTGATTTTTATCATATTGTTGAACTATCATAGTTAAAGATTAGGTTTTGGAATTGAAAAAATTTTCCAAATATAAAAAAAGAAATATAATGTCCTTGCTTTAATTTTTAAAATAACAGATGAATGCTTGATATTCTTGTAACAATATGATGGTTTTAATTTTATGGAGCAAATTAAAATAAATTGAACCATGATTGAATGGTGCTTGTGTAACTGGACAGTTGTTAAGTGAAATTTGAGGTAATAATAGTAAAATATTATGTTATTTTAGCAGAGATATGGACATAATAGATATTTTAGATGTAATGATGGTAGGTAGTATGCCATTATAGATGTTGTGTGGATTTATTCTAGGATAATCTTATTTTAGTTCTTTGCGAGGTTCATCGAAAACCTACCCTAAAATGGCTAGTTGATGTGTCAATCAAAACTTAACTTTTATTTTGTTACTGAGAGATTTTGTTAATATGGAAGGTTCATTATATAGAGGGTCTCTGTATAATTAAACTGATTGAGCTATATAGACTGGCTTTAAATTTTATTTGGATTTTTTCACTATGAATTTCATAAGCTAGTGCTTTTTCTCTACTGTTTGAAATGGTTCTTGAGTCCTTTGATAAAGTCATCTCCAGAAAAATTATATTAACTTAAACACTATATTTCCATAAAAGTAAACTGAGCACAGCCAGTTTTAATGTTAGTCATCATCATTATTATTATTTTTATTTGCCCAGAGGTTCACAAATACAATAAAATTAATTGTACATGATATAAGATAACATAAATGATACGGCACTTAAATGCTGTTTTTGTGGTAAAAAAATTGCTATGGGCCTTTGTGTTACCTGGTCACTTCTCATCTTATCTCATGAATGATTCAAAACATCTAAATAATGATTATTCATTAATATTTTTCATCTGGCCTTCAGGAATTCGGTGAATTATACCATTGAAAAGGTTATGGTAGTCTCAGTAGGTAGATCTCATGGCCATTGGTCAGGGACCTGGGTTCAAATCCCTCCGATGTCTCTGATCACCTTCAGCTAAACCCAAGCTGAGTGATTAGAAGATTCCAGATTTTTCTGGGAAACTCCAGATGGGCCAGGGAAAGAGGCTACTCTCCTTATTGTGTGAATTCTCACATGCTGCTGGGGTTAGTGTTAGGTGAACTCTACCCTTACCTGTCAAACAAACCTCAGGGTTGAATACTGTGATGATCATAGTATGGCATTGAGATAAAAAACATTAATGCTTTCATTTTGATTCTTGCATTGGTAAATTTTAGGTTAAATGAATGTTAAACTCCATTCTTCACTTCAGTTTTGAGTGATGACTAGCTGATGTGAGTCATGAGGTAACTTTTTTTAATAGTGCTCCAGGCATTATTGGGAATTGCTGCATATATTTTTGCTCTCTTTTTATTTGACCCATCTATTCACTTCCCATCTTACTTTAATTCATCCTCCAAACCATCCATCCAATGAGAACATATGTGGTTTCTGTTGTTGAGTTAATTCTATGATACCAAAGTAATCAACTGTAGGATCTGTTCAATGAGTGAAGGTAGAAAGCTCACTTAATACTATGCACAGAGGCATATGAAAAATTACACATCAGGGCAGGAGGACCAGTTCCTGTTCCTGAGCCTTCTGCAGTATCCCATAAAGCACTGGTACCCAGAAAGATAACTTGGCTTGGGCTCTAGTAGGTGTTCCCTTTGTTCAGAAGCAAACCAGGCTACTACTAACCAACAGACCTCAATTCTATGTTATTGGTAAAACCATTTAAAATGGCATTTTGCTTAAATTTAGAAAGACTGATGACAACAATGCTTAGTCCTGTTAAACCAGATATGTTAACGTATAAATTTCTGCAGCATCGAACAGTCGATCTCTGAATTTTTCCATGTGTTCACTGTAAATGTTGACTGGAATGGACAACATTTTTGCCGGTGATCCTATGACCTGAAGATGCCAGTAGAATTACTAGCAAAACTTTTGTTCATTCAATGATCATGTTAACTACCCAGAAAAATCCTTACACCAAATATGGCTATGACCTCTGCTGCATGAATCTCCGGCATTTACTCATTTCTGTTTTTTAAGAAAAGTGTCTCCTTCCCTTTTGTAAACAGGAAAGAAACTGAAATGCCCCTTCTGCGAGCGCCTCTACGGCTATGAAACAAATCTCCGTGCTCACATTCGCCAGAGACATCAGGGAATTCGGGTACCCTGCCCATTCTGCTCTCGCACCTTCACGCGGAATAACACAGTGAGACGCCACATAGCCAGGGAACACAAGACGGAGCTAAGTCTCAAGGCCTTCCAGCAGGCGGCAGCAGCTGCAGTGCAGCAGCAACAGCAGCAGCAGGTTGGCAACCCTGTGGGTAGTGGAGGGCAGCAGGTGGCCAACCACAGTGGGGGAGGAGGGAGTAGCCAGTAAAAAAAAAAAAATGATAAATATGGGGCCCAAGCGGTGGACTGTCCCAAAAACCTCTCTTGTTGGGGCAAGTCAAAATGGGAAGTGGTGCCCATTTTCGATAACGGGAGACAACCCACCACATGTCCAGCCCCTCGAGTCTTCTTGGGTTCAACTTCTGCTGAATCTGCAAGCGTCACGTCACACTCTCAATTAATGAAGAGAGTCTAATCGTTGTACCTCAGGACTTCTTGTATTTGGGGGGCAGGCGGGTTTCCCATGACTCAGGCTGGTGGCCCATGCATATAGGTTCTGCCTCAGTACAATTATTGATGAGGTTGCCTGTGAAATGCTATGATTAATGTCACAATTTTTTTGCCATGCAACTCAGCTCAGGTTTCAACTTACTTTTTTTATCTAACAAGTAACAAGGAATTAATGGTGAAGAATTGAAGGGACATGTATTAATTAGGGATATAATGATCCAATAAGGAACAGCTTCTGTTATCGTCGCAACTACCTCTCCACTGTGTTTGAGAAATCAGGTGTCACAAATCAAACCCTCCTCCCCCCTCCATCTCCCCCTCTACTCCCTTTTCCTTGCCCTTCGGCAAAAATCCTCCCAGCTGCCCTCTTTGGCCTGTTTCCCACTCTGCATACCTTGTCCATGGAGGTTAGCAGGGATGTTACAATTACCTCCATGGCACAAACCTAGTGGCTGTAATCCCATGGGAAACATGGCAGGGATTGAATGAATTCTGATGGTTACGGCTGTGGAACTATTATTTTTTGCCTGATGTTGGTGTTGGCTTAAAAAGCATTTGTGGCAAAATGAGAGCAAGGGAATTAGGGACAGCATAGCGAGGTGAGCATGAGGGAGCACTCGTTGGGGCAAATTGTACGAGGTGCTCTTTCTGCTTGTCTCGGAAACTATCCCACTTGATGACGACAGCCTCCCATCTTGTACTTCCCTCCTAGACATCACCTCCCTGTTATCCCTTCAGCTGGCCTCATATCCCAGGAATACCTCTTCCAAGAGGAGAAGACAATATCCGGAAGAGAAAATGGAATCTCTTATTATCTACCTCTAACAAACACATTGAATACCCTCCACATTATCCTCGTGTCAGATCACGGAGCTCCACTGCTATTACCTCAATATTATTATATTGCTATATATTTACAGATGCTTACAGCGAAAACTCAGGTTTATACATTATTTTTTTCCCTTTTTTGTACCACATATCACAGTAAGAATTAATGCGGTCACTGCATCCAGTGATTTTGTTGCCCCCTGCATAACTATCCAAACTCCTAGACCTCCGTTATGTCTCATTGTTGCCAATAATATTGAATTCCCGAGCGCACACCTCCTCCCATCCCCAATTCCTTTCCCCTCCTCAAATTCCTCAGTCCCAGCCCTGACCAATTTGTCTCCAGAATACCATTACCCTTACCCTCCCTCCGTAATTTTTAATCCCTTGACCTACCCTTGTTGAGCAGTTTTGTCTGGTCAGATCCTTAACCAGTGTGCTGTCCCACCTTGGCATGGGGAAGTAATTTTGGCAAATGACAGCCTTGTGCGATTTTTATTGAGAAACCAATCAGGATAACAGAAATACCTCAATGGATCTTCTATATATATATATATACATAATATAATATATACACAGACAAATATATATAAAATAAAGTAAATATATTATATATATATATAAAAGTATTGTTAGTGGGCAAATATGAAATGAAGAATTAGTGTCCAGTTAACAATCAAATTTACATGTATGTTCAACTGTTTTTTTATGATCTACATTATTATAATTATTATTAATATAATTCTTTTTGGTCTCTTGACAATGCACTTCTTTTCTCCATTTGTAGGCACATGTTGGTGGCAAGCAATAGCTTGCTTTCCACTTTCTTCTTGCTCTCTTTTAAATGATTAGTTAAGAAAATATTTTTAGTTTTTCTATTGGGGTATGGGTCATGTAAATATTGTAATAATAATGGATTTATTTTCTGATTGCATCAAATGAGGGGGGAGAATACAAACTCATTCAGGGAAAATGCAGGGGGTGAAAATATATATATATATATACACACATAAATGAATATATATGTATAGGTATTATTTTCCTAAGCTTCACTCTCCGCTGCTTAAATATACCCCTCCCATGCCCTTGCCTCCTTCCTATTACTACTGTAAAAATGTGTAATATTGTAGTATTTTTTGTTTATGTTTGGTTTATCGAATTGGATGAAATTTTTGCATTTGTTGATGGATAATGTTTGTTAGTGTCATTTTTTTAGAGCTGCACCCTAAAAAATTTTTATTAGTCCAAAAGGTGTTTATTCTTCTGCAATAATAGTTGATTTGGATTTCTTAACGTCTTCCAGCCATATAATTTCAACCCAATTCTGTTAGGTGCTACCTCCTTTTGGTTTTTTTAATCTTCAAAAAGACATTACAATGCATCAAATGCATTTTTATTTTTAATTGTAAGTGCATGTTGTTGTTTATGCAGTTGAATTGTGCAGGGTTTAAGGGATTCATAGTGGTATCTAATACCAGATTGTTTGACAAATTTTTTGTCGCCTTTTATGAAAGGCCTGTGTGTTTTTTAAGTTATGTTGACGATGACAAAAATTGATATTTTATGGTCTTGATTGTTGAAATAAGTAGTGGTAGAGGAGGAGGAGGAGGCATAGGAGAAAGGATTGTGGAGTTCATAGTGATTGAGAAATATAAGTAAAGTTATTTTTTAAAATATAAAGCTAGTCATTTGAAGTGCAACAGGTCTCATCTCTTTGACATCTCAGGAAACAAGTAGCAGAAAAGGACAATTTTTGTGTTTTCTCTCATTGTGCTCACCCTCCCCCCTCGCAGTTTTTTCTTACACGCGCAGCCATTGGACAAATTTGAGACCGCCTCCCCTCGGACCCCTCCCCCTTTTGTTGGGAGTGAAAGAGTGAGAGGCTGGGCCAGAGATTTTTCAGGGATAATTTGTTTATATATACACATATATATTTAAGAGAGAAAACCCTTTATATAACCCCAGTGCCAAATCAGAATTTTTGACAACAGTGAATGTAATAGCATTTTATTTTTGGTAAAGGAGGAAAGGCTTCAGAGGAAACTCAGCTCACTCATAATAAATTATAAAGCTGTAAAGAACATGTTATGAAATTTTGACTTATGCTAAGCTGGTTGAAAGGTTTGAGGAATTTTTTTGTCACTATTTCCTGCTAATCCCCCTTCTTGACGTTAGCCTGTCCATCATATTGATGCGGTTGTTTTCTTTGAAGTATATTCACGTTGCAGTTTTCTCCCCAAAAATCTAATGGATACTCACATTTGTGCCATTTGGTAGCACTCAAAAGTTATTTTTATTTCATGAACATCTCGCCATCTCTATTTCAAACACTGTAAAATAAACCCCTGCCAGATACATCCCATTTTTACTATAATTTACTGTTATCATCATCCTCCATTCCTGCCTGATAATGGAAAAAGTTATGGCAGTGTTGAAACTACCTCTTGTCCATTTTTTTCCTTAAAGTCTTCAATCACTAGATCATATGGCTGGCAATGTTCATGTAAATTTGATGAATTTTTGCCCATTGTCCTTTTTTGTTGGCTCTGCACAAATGCTTATCTTAATAATTCTATAGTGCCCCTTAATTACCTATGATGCTTGCCACTTTTTCCAACCAGCTTGAAATAATCTCAAGGTTATTGATGATGTACAGTGGATCAAAGTTAATTCACTTGTGATGAGCCTACACGCCGTGCGGTATTTTTGCATGGGCATGCTTCAGGGCTCCCCTCTTGGAAACCCATGTGCATGCAGCTAATGTCTACCTC
This sequence comes from Rhinocypha anisoptera, assembly GCA_011762765.2. NCBI lineage: Eukaryota > Metazoa > Arthropoda > Insecta > Odonata > Chlorocyphidae > Rhinocypha > Rhinocypha anisoptera. The sequence goes on along the minus strand of WURS02000013.1, from coordinate 513,626 downwards.
AAGGGCATTTCCCCTGTATTTTGCACCCCATATTTTTGTTTCTATGAATCATGAGGCTCCTCCTGTTTTCATATATATGATCATCCAGTATTTACACAAGTGCTGCCAAAGCAGTGCTTTAATTATTTTATTCCTTTTGTTTTGCATTTCCTCAGATCTGATACGATTACATGATATAATGGCACATATTAAGGCATTACACTTTATACAGTCATATTTAAATATTGCATTTTTAGAATACACATTTTTACCTGCAGATACGTATACATTTACCTATAAAATGAATAGGCATATTTACACTTTTACACCTTTTTTCATAAATGAAGTCATTCAATTAATAAAAAAGGGTTACTTATTTTGTCAGTTGCTTACAATGTCTCCATTGTACCACAGTTCTCAGGTAGTGTCTGGTGGTTATAATCTGCATTGCAGATCCTGGTGTTCCAAAATAATTTTTTTAATTATTCGTATTAATTCATGTTGTTTGTCACAGTTTTCATGGATGACGTAACATGTTTGGCTGCTTTGATTGTAGGCTGGTGATGACATTTGTCTCTTGTGGGAAAAGTAGTTCAGGGCAATTGACCTAATTTTGGGATTGTCTTCTCTGGAGTGTTTGAGAACTCCAGATTCTTTAATATTCGACTGGTTTCCTTAAGGTAGGTGTGGTTTGGAAAATGAATTGTCCCAACAAGGTTATTGATGCTTGGTTTCTAAGCACAATTTTGGTAATCTTGTAATAAGATAACTTTCAACGGGCTTAAATGTTTAGCACCTTGTTGCCTGGTGTCCCAATGGCATGCCATGCAGTTTTAAAGAGTGATAGGGAGGGTGTGGGAGATACAGGGCTTTAGCCATAATGGTTATGTATTTGCTATTCTTAAGAGGCTGATGGCCATTAATGTGTAGAAAAATCTTGAATGTGTTGAATCAGCATTGCATCTCGATGATTTTTAACCATGCTCTGAGTGTTAGGTGTGCGTGTGGTGTATACCTGTCTACTGGTTATTTAAGTGTGTACATATATCTCTTTACAGATTTTTGTGACTTAGTGTACCACTGGTTTTTTGTCGTTGTTGGAATGGTGTAAACTAAAATGTATTAAGCCAACAACCATTGGTACAACCTTCAAGTACAACTATGGTTGTTAGAATCAAAATCAATTGTCCCTTTGGCATGTTAGTTGGATATCCGTTGATTTGATTAGATCTACATTTTTCTATGGCTTATTCTTGTTGATTTTTCCATTCTGTATCATGGGTTGATCTGAATATCTAATCACATCAAATTATGTTGTGTGATAACTAAAAATGATGTTGCTCTTATTCTCTCAATTTTTGATGGATTGAATCAGTGACAACCATTGGTGAAGGTAAATATGGTTTTAAAAGTTATGTTTGATTCAAAATTTTAACTTTAAATTGCTCATGTTAATAAGGGTTAATCAGACTATAATTTTATCAAACTAACAAATTGTGCATTACCAAAATTTGTATTTTTCTAACAAGGAGCACCATGAAGCTTGGCTTCAGTTGTTCATCTATCTGAAGATGTATGGTTTTAACCAATCTCTTAATGGTAGCCTTAACGTTTCAAAAACTTGAGGTAAAAATTCAGTGTTAATGCATCCATCATGTATGATTGTTATAAAATGATGTATTCAGTGTAACTGAAGGATTTGTTGGTGCATGATATGTTTATAATGGAATGCCTGGCCTGTACGTGAGTTGAATTTTTTTATCCATTGTACTCCAAAGCAACTTGGTTGATTAGTTGAATTGTGGTGAAAGCTCTGTTTAGCCTCGGAGGGTATCCATTTCTAAATCAAGGAAGGAATTGAGTTTCCCTTCTACCACTATTTGACACCTTTTTCACCATTTCACACCTTTCTTTTACTCTTGATATTTTTATCTTTTTATGTTTTGTTCATTGTATATCTTAGGGATCTTGTTTTCTTTCTTTTAGGGTACATACAGTAATGTTGTTTATCAGTCTTGTTAATAGTTGTTTCACTTACCTCTTTTCAAGGGTACTCTTTTCTCTTAATTTCTGTATTTGGCACTTCAGAAAATTATTGCAACAATGTTTCAGTCCTTAGTTTTTATTTGCCTAACAAAGAGGTGCTGGTGGAGTTGGTTGTAGTTGCACTTTATTCTAAAGTCTTCTGTACCATTGTAAGCGAAAAATAGCCCTTGCAGTAGGCCCTTAGTTTTGCAGTGCCACTGAGTTATAGTCAGTGGTGTGATACTACTAATTTTAATGAAGTGATTGCTAACTGTTAGCACTCTATTCCCCAATTTCCATTTCATTTGTACCTCATTTGACCAAGTCGGGTGACCCAAGCTGATAATGGAGCCTGTTTTTGAGATGTTCAAATTTGATGCCATTGCATTTGAAATAGTATCTAGTAAACCTTTTTGGCACAAATCTGCATTTTTGCAGTGAAGGTGAAAATAATATGCTATAGTACAAACTTATTACAAATTACCTATCTCTTGTGTGTGTTCATCATCACCTTACTATGATCAATTTATTTTGCTATAATAAGTGGCCAACTTAAATTTTTATCCACTTCATGGTCAGTTTGCTTTGAAAACAACTCAGGTAATTTTTATGTGATGCCATTAAGTTGCTTTTCTCAATTAATGTATTGTCTAATGTTAAAGGGAGCAACAAGAGATTATTATCCATTTACTCACTTTTGTCTCCTAGTGCATGACATACGTTGAACATTGTGTGCTTGCTTATACAGGTGTACAATTTATATATAGCTGCCTCTGTTGTCCCCGTGCGCAGAGGCAACCTGAATGGAGGGAAGCAAACAAAAGGATTTTATATTATAGTACAAAGCAGCCTACCTCCGTGATGCATGCATGAATGGGTATAGTTTCAAGAAGCTCAGTTCACTGAATGATTTTATCTGTGTATGTGTGTAAAAAAATGTGTGTTTGGAATTGCGTGTGTGTGTGCTTGTATTTTCTCGACTGTTGCCGGGTAAATCAACTGAAATTCTAAGGGCGCTCCAATGTTGGGTAACTCCTCCAGGATCGTTCGAAATTTTCCGGGTCTTTTTCTCAGGTATAAGCAACAGGCTAGAAATCATCTTTATCCTCTTTTATGGTTTGTAAACAGTTTTTAAACACTCAAAAAAATGTTCCCCCTTTTCATTGGGGGAGGCGTTAGCATTCATATGAAATTGTATTCAGGTCTTCTTATCTTTTATTTTGCAATTGAAAAGGTTTTTGTGTTGGGTGTCTTCTATTAGTAATTGTTTTACTTCTTTGCCGTGCCCTTTTTAAGGTAAAGGTCATTCAGATGTTTGCCTTGTCACTTTCTGTCTCAGAGCATTTCCCACCTTTTTTAAGTTTTCTTCTGGGAATTGCTAAATTTATACTTTGACACCTAGGGTAGGGCTGGCTGGCTTCATTCAACTTGAGGATATCTACATCTTCCTTGTGCCATTTACTTTGTCACTCTCGATAGGTTACTGGCACGTCTGCCATCTTATCTAGAGTTATCTACCTTCTTCACTGTAAAGCAGTGAGCACAGTGACCATTGGTCGAACCATCCAGCTTGATGGACAAGTGTCCATGTAGATGTTACGAACGTACAAATGCATTGAAATTGATTTTTGTATGTATCAAGTACAAATTTCTCTACCGAGAATGTTGTTTCCATTGGTGAATTGCATTTGTGTGCCAGTGTGTGTTGACCTCCGAGCCACAATGGAAGGGTCTTTCACCACAATTTGACTCCATTGCATTTCTGAAGGACAGAATGGCATCATCAAAAATATGTACAAAAAGAGTCACTGTTTTAACCCAGTGCAATGTATAAAATTAAAAACATGCCTCACTTGTGGTAGCATTTGCATTGTCTGAAGCAATTTTATTTAATAGTTTCTAACCACCTCTTTTTTCCCCAATCCGATAAAGCCAGTTAGCCTCTGTTCCTTCAAGTTCTCTCTCACTTCACCCACAAAAGTGCCTCTTCGTCCAATTTCCCCTAAACCGTCTTCAACCCCATGAAACATCCCAACCCAGCCTTACCCTGGTTAATTAATCTTCTCTGCTGCATGAAATGCTGGTAATTTTGTTTAGTTTCCGTAATCTTTCTATCCCCTGTGAATGCTAGTGCATTATTTGGGTGTCTAATGAGTGTTACAATGCGTGTATGTGTGTGTGCATATTTGTGGCTTCACAAAACTATTGTCTCTTTGAGAAATTATTACTGTGACTATATATATGTTGTCCCTTGGACATTAAACTAATGAAACTTTAAGTGATGGACATATAAAAATGATGATTATGAGCTTGTTCTGAGCATTTGGTTGAGATTAAAGTTTTTTTTGTAGTCGCAACTCGTGTAAGTGATATACTGACTGGAGAGAATGCCTTGGTGTGTGTTTATCTGTTTTTATTTTTATTGATTTTTTGGGGGTTTGGTGTATTGATTATATACTTTTCTCTCTTTGGGGGATGCTCAAAACAAAAAAAGCCACTCTGTTGTTCTAAATTGTCCTGCACCTCTGTTCGTATATTATTATCACTAAATGTAGTTGTTGTGAGTGAAGTGTTGCACGATACTGACCAGTACAATTGATGGGATTCGTGCCTGCCATCTCGACTGTGGTGGCGGGATGGTTAAGTGTATAATGGGTTTTACGGAAGAAGTGCAGAAATAAATAGTTGTTACATTTATTACTGTGCCCAAGGTGGTATCTAAGAAAAGATAATTAATGAGCTTTTTCGTGTAATGTTTGTGCAAGTGTTTGTTCTGTTTTTTATCTCGAAAATATATTATATTATGAAGAAAAATAAATGATAAACTATGGTAAATGTGAGCCCATAAAAAAGTGGGTAAATCAAGTCATAACTGGTCTGTGTATCATCATGAAGTGATTTTTATACCGGTATATTCAGTTTAAACTGTGAAAGAAAGATTTATGTATATGTTTTCTCCAATGCCTTCTTGTTTATGAATAATAGTGTGTAATTGTACAGTCATGTTATTAACCAGTTGCTGTGCATTAACAATTTTTGTAGGGCAAATGAGAGGGAATTAATATCTGTGAAGGAGATGAAATAATCTTAGGCCCTGTGCCTTACTGTTGGCTTGCTTAGTGACCACTATTGTAAACTGTCAAGAAAGACAAAGAAGAGATGATGGAAGGGCATTGCTATGTGAATTGTTAAGGACTTGCTCAATAATTCAAGCACCTTTTCTTCTGTCGTTATAACAGTTTCCATCCAAGCCAGGAGTTCAGCAAATGAATTTAACACGGGTTTTGATGTCAACATTTATTTTTCTTAACTCACATTGATTGTGTGCATTTCTGGCTGCATACACTTATAAATGTTGTCTATACAAAAACAGCTGATGGAAATAGAAGTTGCTTATCTAAGGTCTTCATTCCATTCATGGTAATTTAAAAAAATAAGATAAAATCTGAAATAGACTCATGTTAAAACTGTTTTCAGCAGCATGTTGCCAGGGTTTTGAAAGTGTTGGAAAGTCAATCGTAATGTATGCCACTGTGGTTTGCTTCAAAAGAGAAAAAATATAGGGAAGTGTAGTAAAACATAAGTGTAGCACTTAAGCAATGCTGATTATTATCATTTCCGTAAGGGGAAAAGAATGGGTGTAGGAAGTAATCCCAGCTACTCTCTCATTTGGTCAGCTGCCATGTACTTAAGGTGCAATTGCAAATGAGAATTCATGGCAAGTTTAAATTGGCTGGTGTGTATTACAATTGTCTAAATTAAAGGCACTGGCTACAGGGGCATTTCAAAAAGCCCCTTTGCCCCAAATCTCTCTCAGCGGTGTGCCAGTAAAGAGATATCAATATGCCCTATGTCACCCTCGTATAGGGTGTAGTTGTGCCCCCTTTTTAAATATCTGCCCTCAAGTTTGGTGTGATATCTGTTGTTTCTGCCGCTCCTTCCTTGCTTTTACTACAGTTTGTTGTTTTTATAATTGGAAAGTTCATGTGAACAGCTATAATCTATAATGTTTTGAATGAGAAATCACAAACCTCTTTGTAGAAATATCATTAGTGTGTGTACTCATGTTTAAAGAAGTGGCCAGTGAAAATTTTTGCGGTTTGTAACAGTTTTGTTAACTTTGAACCCGAGATTGTGGGCGTTGCAAGGGAAATGGAGGATTGAGTTTTGCCCTGCTGTGCATGTTTTATTCTTGCTGGAAGCTCATTAAGTCTTGAAACAAGCAATCCCAGTGTTGTATAATCAAAAAAGGGAAGTCAGTAAAGTTTTAATGAAATATTGTTTTGTTTGTAAAGTGATTCATGAGTCATAGTTTATCTAGTATGCTCCGCATCAGACGGATGCTATTTACAAGGAATTTGAGAAAGTTAAAAACAGTGAACATTGATTGCTAAAGATATTACTGAAACAAATGTTGAACCATGATGTTTATGAGCTGACTATTCTCAGGGTGTAGGATTATGTGAATCTACATTAAATTATATGATTTTTCTCTTGGCTTCAGATGTCTAATTGATTTCAGATTCACAAGTATTTTATATTGTGTCAAATTATAAGATTTGAAAGATGGTTACAAGTAGAGCGTATGTGATGTTTGAGCACTTAGCACTTTGGTACAATTTTTATGGACAAAGTAAAAATTATTCTCACAAAATTATATGTATGAAAGTTTAACAATAGAAAAAATCAAAAAAATGTTTTAGCTTTTTCAAATTTCATATGATTCCCTGATCTTTGGCCCATGTAGCATGTGTAGAAATGAAATTAGCTTCAACTTAAGACTATTTCCACTCAAGGACTGCATGCCTTCAAGCGCAGTTGCATAGTTTGGGTTTTCACAGATCAAACTACCTGATATAACTTGAATGTTAGTGATGAAACCCTAAACTATGTGGTGCAATTGATAGTCTGTGATGAAGTACTATGATATTGAAGAAATAGATCATGGAATGCTTTTAAAGTAATATGTAATTGTTCAGCCAAAAAGGCAAATGCACCATGATGAAAATTGGAAATTTAGAATATGAAGGCTTGAATTTGGTCTTCAATTTTGCAGTCACTAGATAACTTAAGATGCTAAAGAATAAGCCTCTCTTCTACTAGGTGGTGGCTTTGATTTTTGATCTGTTGTCCTGGAAAAAATCATCTTCCAAATGAGAATAAGTTGGATGCATAGTGCACCCTCCATTATTACTTGCATCATTTGTTTTTCTATTATGATGGGTCTGAATTTTACTGTAACACCTAATAAATATCATTTGGTCTTAGGAGGCAATTGTTTGCAGTTCATAAACTGCAGCTTTTCATTTTGGTATAGAGTAGAAGAAAGGCTTTTAGAAATTTTTGGTAGTCCTGTTTCTTAATGACTGCGAAGCCTACTTTTTTATTACTAATAGACAATAATAATGTGATTACATTTGTGAGGCTTTTCTGGTTTACTTGAAAGATCAGCTGATGAAACCTCTCCATAGTTACCTTATTGTTATCTGTAGTAGATTGATACATTTAGATTTTTTTTGGACTTGCAAAGTTTTAGGCCTATCTATGTTAGCCTCTCAACAGTATGGGATTCTAAAGTAGATATTTGCTTTCCCTTGCCTGCTTGGCTGTTTTAATAATGGTGATATTCCTAATTATTTGCATTAACAGCTAAAACATCCAAAGAGGATGCTACGTCATTGCAACCATACTGCACCATTTGATGTGAGAATTGTTACGTTAAAGATGTATAATGAAGGTTAAATGAACCACCTCTGTGAGGACGAATGACTCAATAACCTGAACAGTGAAATTGATTTTTGATCAGAAAATTGGACTATATGGATAAACAAAATATGAGAACTATGAAGGTATGTGAAAATTTTTTGATACCACTAGTGGAAAGTTTTAACTAATTGAAGAGAAAGTTATGAATAATATCTGGCTTCAGGACATTATTATTAACTTGTTAGCCATAAATTTATTTCACCATATGCATGTGAATGTCGAATTATTTGAAATATTTATAAGGCAATGTTGACAGAATTTAAAGCAGAATAGATGTCTATCTGAAACATTACTGTAGTCAAGAAACACATTAATTACCTAAATTTGGATCATGAATTTAACAAGACAATATACTGTGGGAAAAATGGATTAAGAAATAAATAGAGATTGTTAATGTAAACGGACTACTAAAGTGGGTCTAGGAGAGATTTTGTTAAGGGATTGATTTGAAGTTTTAATAATAATGAAAGTTCAGTATATGTCCAGGCTGATCTCTCAGTGGATAAGACCATGTTTTTCTTTTAAACCCATTGAAATAAGTCATAGTTTTTTTAGACATCTTGTAGACAATACAATTTTAATCATAGAATCTGCAAGTTAGATGTAAAAATTTGGAATGTTCATTATTTTGTTTTGTGTGTTTGTAACTGGTAGGCTCCTGGATTGCACTGGTTTCTGGCTTAGTTTGGCGTATTGGAGAGTTTCACAGAAGGAACTGAGAAAATGAAATTTTATTTGAATTGATTTGGCAGAAGTTTTTGGGGGTATCTATAAGTGTTGTGGATTCATATGTTCGTGGGTACGCATTCATAAGTGCCATTCCTTTGGCAATAGCATTGCGGTGTTGAGAATGCAATTGGCAGTTTCTTGTGTTAAAGGGCAACAGTTTTTTGGTCACGGATGACCATCATGGGATAATTAGTCAATATTTGATAATGGGGAATGTTTAGGTTATTTAAAACAAAATTATAGAATGGCTCACTCCCTAGCAATACCATCATATGAGATAAATCTCATGCTAAGCATTGGCTGTGAGGGCTGTCTCAAGTAATTCACTTTTTCAAAAAACATTTTCATTTTCTGCATTTGTCAGAGACTTCTTCCCTCCAGGACTACTAATGTAATAAATGTTGAAAATCTCCATCGCTTGTCGGGGATCGCTTCCATTAGACTGGCAAACATTCTGTCTAAATGAGATCTCAAGCCAGGTCATCGTTCATCACCCCAATTTTTGGGCTGGAAATTGTGATGTCTAATCCTCATGCATGTGATGCGCTAGGTTACGGTTTCACCACATTTTGGTTGGCTCAAAATTTCCACTTCCCAGAGAATCACTTCGAATTTAGCTGGGGCTGATGCCAATGGAATCTCAGGATTTGAACTCTTAATTCATGTGATGATAGTCTCACTTCCTGAACTAAGAGGTTCGATGCATTCATATATTTCAACGATCACCCTCCTTTATTTGTGAAAATCAAGACCAGTAGACACCCAAGTATCTAGGCTGGGGATGTATCATTCACAAGGAATCGACTTCTGACCAGACGGAGAATGGGAGGCCTCTTTTTTAATTATAGTTATATCTTGGGTTTTCAGCCCGTTAATTCTATTGATTGCAGATTCCTAATTTTAAATGCTTCAAAGCACATTGACACTATGCAACAATTGTAAATGTATCGAGTACCGTACTCTCCTTGGAGCTTGATAACTATTATTTTTAGAAAATAGGGAGGGTTTTCAAAATATTGTGATGGAGGAATTCTGGTGCCATCAGTAATTACGGGGGAAATGATACAATGGGCAGGGTCGGAAATAGTAATGTGATTGTTGACCAGAAGAAAGTTCGGGGCAAAACCGTAAGATGTTAGAGGTCTGTAAGTTCCTTCAAATTGGCAAAAAACGATACACAAAGGATAACACGGCAATGCAAGACTTGGTGCAACTGGATTCAGATTTCATTTCCTCTAATGGGTGTTTCATAATATTGTAATAAAAGTATTCTTTTCTAAGAATCTTTAAATTAAGTTCCAAGATATCGTTAGGAACAAAAAGGTCATACATTAGAACACAACTCGTCAGTCTTTAAAATTCAAAGGAATGTTTTTTTTTACAACTAATTATAACTCCGCGCATATGAAAATAATAAAATTGGTACAAACGTCACAATGAAATACGACGCTTTCCACTGGAACTGAGCCGCAGGATGGAATTAAAAACGTCGTCGTTGTCAATTCCATTGCAAGGTAAATGCTAGGCAATACGAATAGACTACCTAGGTTGGCAATGTGATAATTTGTTGATAGTAACCATAGTATGTTAACCAAGGGACTTCGATGAAAACTGTCTGGAATGATTTCGTTGCTTCCGTATTAGAATAACGGAACACCAGTGTTACTCAACCGTGATTAACTCTGAAGGTTTACAATACTTGGCATTATGAGGGTAGTCGGAACATTTTTGGGCTTAGCAATAAAAATCTAAATTTATAGCTAAAAAATTATATTTATTTTTCAACAACAATCTCTCACCAGTCCAATACACTTATTCCAACAACACTAGAGCCTATCTTTGCAGTGATTTTAGACATTCAAAACACAACTGCAATCACATCATCATTCGATGAAAATCGCTGACCGGCGAGGCAAAGATGAATTTTGGTGAGAGGTAAAATGCTAACAGTGGAAAATTGGGGGGGAAGTAGGATTTTACAGAAATTTATGCTGCAGAACTCGCAATCTTCATGTTGCCGGAGCACCTTTGTTCAGGCGAACCTCACGAAAAATGATTTTATCTTAAGTGAGGTAGGTATTCCCTCCTCATTTTTTTCCAGCTTGGCTAGAAAATTGTAATAAAATTCCCTGTTCATTTTTTAGATAATTGGTAAAACGCGTACAGGATATAAAGCAAGATAGGAATATTTGTTTTACAGATGATAGTGAAACCGGATATCGCTACAACCCTTCTTACTTATTCGAGCTTGGGCCTGGCAGTAGCAACTGCTCAGCTACAACTGTCGGAACTCATCCATCCCTATCATAGGAACATATATCCCATCCGGAACTATCATAGGCGGTGTTTAACTGCACGGTACTTCATTCTGTCCATTTTGAGCAAAGCGATCATCTCTCCTAAATTAAATAGCTTAGCAGAATGACATCGGCAGATATGATAGATCATCAGTACTTCAATCCGAGGATTGGTTGACTGCAGCCCTCCATCCTTTCCTATATAGTGCTAGCTCTCTTGCTCCTTGATAGGTCTTACTTCTAACGTCTCTAATAATTTGCCCTATATATCTGTCCCTCGGCCTTCCTCGAGGGACCCTTCCCTCTATTTTTCCTTCTATTATATTCTTCACGAACCCATTATGCCTCAGGTGGGTCCTATCAACCTTATTCTTCTTTTTCTTAATGTACCCCAAAATGCCTTAGTTACCTCCGCTCTTCTGTACACTTCCTCGTTCCTAACTCAGTCTGTCCACTTGACTTTCAGCATTCTCCTCCAGCACCATGTCTTGAAGTCTTATATTCTTCTTTGGTCTCTTTTTCCAATGGTTCATGTTTTTTATCCATATAGAGTGCCATGCTCCATACGAATGTTTTCACATATTGCTTCCTTGTTTGGAGTGATATTATTCTTGAGTAGTTGCCTCTTTGCCATGAATGCCTACTTAGCTTGAGCTAATCTTCTCTTGATATCCATAGAGCTTCTTCCATCCCATGTAATTCTGCTTCCCAGGTAGGTGAAGTATTCCACTTGTTCTAATTTCTTTCCTTGTATGGTGTATAGGACAAAAAATGTTCATCTCCTTTTCTCGAAATGTTATTCGGGCATAAATAAATAATAATCCCGTTTTTTCTCCTTCCGGCACAAAACCCGATTCTTTTAACCTCTGCAGAGCCACAATGCGACGAGCCACTTTTATTGTTACGTCATACTTTAACATTATCTGGATTAAACCTTTTGTCACCACGATTGCCATCTCGCATGGTCTTTAAATTAAAACAAAAGAAGTTGTTGTAAAAAATGTAAAACCATATTTTCTCGTCGTCGTGGGTGGCCGCACGCAATCAAATCCTGCACCGTTGTAAAAAGCTCTTCTTCAATCGCACGAGCGAGCTAAGTATCCGATGCTTGAAATGTGAAGTTTGCGGCTTAAGGTTTTCAAAAACCAATTTTTATTTGTTTGCGGTTTGGGAACTTTACGACCCTACCGAGCGGGTAAGCGACGTTTGCGACATTCATCATTTGTTGCGTGCGTCGCAACGGAATCGCGTGAGAAACTGGAGTGGCGGTCGGGGCACGGGAGGGTAGACCACGGCGACACACTCACTGCTGCGTCCAGAAACAAAAAACTACTTCTGACTGCGCTCTCTCCCGGCGTCTTCCGAAGCTCTGTCGGTGCGGCGGAGAGTGGTGAGTGACGATCGATGTGCGAGTCGTCATTCGCCTCTCCTCACTCGGGGGTGTTTTTTCCCCCCCCTGGGGGGGAACGGGGGATCCACAGCGTCACCTTAGTCAAACGCAAGGCTGTGTCAACGCAATGTCCAGAGCTTTGTCAAACCAAAACTCTTTGTAGTTGTTACCGCCGGAGACTCAACCCCCTCCCGCCATCTCGCCTCCCTGCCGTCTTCGGCGCTTCGAATCTTCGACCGGGAGTTGAAGCAGGCGTCATTAGCCGACTTACTCTTTGTGTTTGGCGGAGGGGGAAAGGTGGGGGTGGGGGGAGTGACCACTAGCCCAATATCCCTCCCCCCTCCCATATCCTCCACTTCCCCCAAAAACACTTCCGCGGGCGGGAGAGAGGTGATTTCGGGTGGTTCGTTACGTTTCCGTGGTCACGCGTTCCTGCTCCAGCAGTCACACACGCCGCGCCGCCCCGTGGCCCACATTCGCGATTACTCGCTTGACGCACGCCTCTGCCTCCGCGTGTTCTTTTCGGGCGGATTCCACGCCGGCTAATGCCAGGCGACGAGGCGGCATGGGGCAGAGGGGGG